>CATNUY010000256.1:12500-380788 GCA_951217065.1 Baccha elongata
ATTAGTGAGGGGATAATCGTTCAGTTAGTGGTACCTACATACTTTAATAGGTAGAAGAAGTAATACCTCTTCAAAACATGCCACGAATACTTGAACGATGAATTCTACTTCAATGAAGATCAACATAAATTCAAATTTTCATCATTCTTAATTCATGAACACAAGTTTGATGATCCATGGTGTGATTCAACCAACGTATAATACACCTACATACGTCGAGTTCTCTTGAGATAGGGAAGAGAGGATGGAACAATCCTGGATGGGGTTAGTGACCCCCTCCGTTAAAGGAAGTTACCATCGTTTCTCTTTCTTAAGTCGACAGTTCTCAAATTTTATGTTAGGATCTCCGGTAGGGACTCTCGTTGCATAAGGAATAAAGAGATGATATGATAGAGTTAATAGTCATTCTTTGGGTTCGAGGCTATATAGAACGGATAAACTCAAGTTTCGCTTTTCGTCGGTTTTTTTTCTATACCAAGGCAATGTGAAGACTGTTCGGCCAAATTACAATATTTTACTCTACTACTACCCTCTCATTTATTTTTAATAATTTTTCTTATGTAGCGGGTGCAACCCAACCGCCCGTTACACTTTCAGTGTTAACGAATGATATACAGCTTTGGTTATCCACGTTTATCAAGGTTGCTTCATGTTGTATTTCCCCAAAATCATTTAATAATCGTCGAAGCCATACAAGTTCTTGACAAGCTTCGCTGAGTGCCACGTACTCAGCCTCCATCGACGAAAGAAAAACGCAATTTTGACGTCTACTAGTCCAGGAAATAGGACCTCCGAACAAAAATACATTGCCTGATGTGGACTTTCGGCTTTCTTGGTCTCCGGCCCAGTCTGCATCTGAGTAACCAACAAGTTTGTCATCACAAGATTGGCCAAGACATAGTTTGTATGCAATTGTGCCTTTGAGGTAACGCAACACGCTTTTTGCTGCTGTCCAATCTTTTTCTGTCGGATCTTTAAATTTTCTGCCCAAAATTTCTGTACTTACCGCAATATCCGGTCTAGCATTGACGGCAAGGTAGAGCAAAGACCCAAACAGGCTTTGATATAACATTGGATCGGAGAAAGGTTGTCGTATTTCATCTATTTTCAGGTAACCAGGGTCCATCGGCGTCTTCGCAGGCTTTGCACAGCTCATTCCGAATTTAGAAATCATCTTATTCGTATAATTCTTCAGTGAGATATGAAGCGAAGATGCTGATCGTTCGATTTCCATCCCCAGAAAATGATGAACATTCCCGAAACAAGTTATCTGAAATTTGTCTTTAATTTTTAAATAAAACTCGTCTATTTTACCTTCATCTACACATCCAGCTAAGATGTCATCGACATAAACGAGAAGATACAAAGTCTGACTTCCAAACTTCTTCATGTACAAACATGGATCAGCAGTAGAAACCTCAAAGCTCAGGTCTCTTAAGTATGTATCCAGCGTCTGGTTCCAGCAATATGCAGACTGTTTCAAGCCGTATATACTTTTCTTCAAATGGCACACAAGATGTTCTGCCCCAGGAACCTCATAGCCAGGTGGTTGTTTCATGAAGATGTCTTTTTCGACAACTTCATTCAGATACGCCGTCTTGACATCGAAATGTTTTACAAACATTTGTTGTTTAGCAGCAACCGCCAAAAAAGTTCTTAATGTTGTGATTCTTGTAACCGGAGCAAACACGTCATCGTAATCGACACCAAATTTCTGTGCATAGCCTTGAGCGACAACACGTGCTTTATACTTTGATACCTAATTATTTTCGTCTCGCTTTACTTTAAACACCCATTTGGAACCTATTGTTTCCGGCCTGCAGGCAAAGGGATGAGCAACCATGTTTGATATTCACGATGGGCTTCCATCTCTTCGTCCATTGCAGCTTTCCATTCTGGGGTGTCCAAAGCTTCTTTAAAATCTCTCGGGTCATCCAAAGTGATTGATGCAATATAAACGACATAATCATTAAAGTGTGCAGGCAATTTATTTTTCGTGTTTCGTGCAGAACGTCTTACTACAGTTGGCTCTTCTTGGGTCGGATCATCAAATCCAAAAAATTCATCGTCACTGGAACTCTCGTCATCATCGGATCGATCTTCAGAAGATTGGTTCTCGTCTGAACTTGGAACAACGGAAACTGGAGCAAGTCTCATGTAGACTTCATCAAATGTTTCTTTAACATTCGGATTTGGCAAGGTGTTGATATCTTTCTTCTTTAGTTCCAAAAAACGAGCATCACGACTTATCGTTACCTTATCAGTTTCAAGATCAACAAACCGATAGCCCTTGTGTTGATCCGAGTATCCAATGAACGTAAGTTTCTTTGACTTGCTATTAAACTTCTGGCGTTTCACATCAGAAACGTGCACAAACGCTTTACATCCGAAGACTCGTAGGTGTTGCAATGATGGTTTAGTTTTATTCCACAATTCAAATGGAGTTTTTGTAACAGATTTTGATGGCATTCGATTCTGTATGTAATCATCATCATCGGCTCGACAACCGGGGTCCGGTCCTGGCCTCCTTCAACAAGTCTCTCCACCTATCCCGGTCTCGAGCCGACGCCATCCAGTTGCGCACCCCAAGGCTCCGGGCGTCCTGGTCTACGCCATCTCTCCAGCGCAAGCATGGTCTACCACGCTGTCGTCTGCCATAGAATGTACCACAAAGAACTTTCCGAGCAGGTTCCTCTTCGCTCATGCGAGCTAGGTGCCCTGCCCACCGAAGTCTACCGAGCCTAATTTTTGTCACTATATCTGCTTCAAGGTAGATTGCGTACAATTCATGATTGTACCGTCTCCGGAATCGTCCTTCCTCACATATGGGGCCAACAATTCTCCTTAAGACTTTTCTCTCGAACGCGGCTAAGAGGTCAGAGTGCCTTTTGCTAAGCAACCAAGTCTCGGATCCATATGTGAGTACTGGCAGAACCATGGTCCTGTACAGCAGTAGTTTTGAAGTTATGGTGAGATTTCTGGATTTGAAGAGCTTTGACAGACTGTAGTAGGCTCTGTTGGATTTGAGAAGCCGCCCGCGTATTTCTTCTTCTATATTGTTATCGGCTGCTACTATTGACCCAAGGTATTTAAAGGATTGCACCACTTCAAATTCGTGCTCCGCTACCTTGATTGTTTGACCAACTGTTCCTCTCGCATTCGACGCCACCATGTACTTTGTTTTACCTTCACTAATGTGCAGCCCCAGATTTTGTGCCGCCTGCTCGATCTGGATGAAGGAATCGTGTACAGCTTGCTCGGTTCTTCCGATGATGTCGATGTCGTCTGCGTAAGCCAGTATCTGGCTGGACCTGTTGACGATGGTCCCTCTTGTTGCCGTGCCAGAGTCACGGATTGCTTTCTCCAACGCCAGGTTGAAGAGGAGGCAGGCCAAACCATCCCCTTGTTGGAGTCCATTAAAGATGTTGATTGGTCTGGATAGCAATCCGGCTATTTTTACTTGGCTTGTTACGTTGGTCATGGTCAACCTACATAGTCGTGTCAATTTATTTGGGATGCCGAATTCTCTCATGGCTTTGTAAAGTTCTACCCTGGCTATGCTATCATAGGCGGCCTTAAAGTCTATAAACAGGTGGTATGTTGGGATGTTAAATTCTAGACATTTTTCCATCGCCTGCCTAAGGGTAAAGATCTGATCAGTTGTTGATTTGCCTGGAATGAAACCACACTGATATTGTCCGATGATGGTTTTAGCGTATGGGGTTATCCGGTCTTGTAGGATAGAGGAGAGTATCTTATAGGCGGTACTCAACAACGTGATACCTCTATAGTTGCTGCACGTTGTGACATCTCCTTTCTTATGTATGGGGCATATTATACCTTTTCGCCAGTCTTCTGGCATTTCTTCACGCTCCCACACGTGCACTATAATATCATGAATTGCCTGACGTAGAGCTGGCCCACCGTGTTGAAATAATTCGGCTGGTATACCATCAGCTCCCGGGGCTTTGTTTTTCTTTAGCCGGTCTATAGCCTTCTCAACCTCTTCTATGCTTGGTGACGGCAACATAGGGTATTCGTCTTGAAGCAGTGGAGCCTCCACTTCTGCAGTGAGTTGACCATTTAGCAAATCATTAAAGTACACTTCCCATCGCTCCAGTATGCTTTGTGGATCGGTGATCAGATTTCCCTCTCCGTCCTTGCAGTATGTGCAGCGTGGTGTGTACTGCGTCATGTTTCGGATGGATTGGTAGAACTTCCGCGCCTGGTGCTGACCTCGCTCTCGGCTTTTTTCTATTTCACAGATTAAGTTCTTCTCCCAGGCTGATTTTTTCTGTCTGTGAAGCCGTTTTTCTATTCTTCTGAGCTCTTTATATTCTTCTTCGCGTGCCCGCGTTCTATGAGATTGCTGCATTGCTCGGTACGCAACATTCTTACGTTCAGTCGCTAGCTTGCATTCATCATCAAACCAGTCGTTCCGATTTCTACGACTGCTGCCTAAGATGGAGTTGGCAGTACTAATGACAGTATTCTTAAGGCGTGTCCACTTCTCATCTACGCCCAGCATACTGGCCCCAGGACTTACTCTCCCTAAATCAAGCGATTCTAGGGCGAGTCCTAACGCATTACCAAAGGTGTTACTGGCATTTTCATTGCGCAGGGCAGCCGTGTTGATTCGAACTTGATCGGCGGATGCAATACGTCTTCGCAAGGCAATCCGCCCTCGGAAGACCATACCAACAAGATAGTGATCCGAGTCGATATTGGCGCCTCGGTACGTTCGTACCGTCATCAAGTTCGAGTAGTGGCGACGGTCTATCAACACGTGGTCTATTTGGTTACGAGTGACTCCATCAGGTGATACCCAGGTGGCTTTGTAGATATCTTTTCGCGGGAACCTGGTACTCGCAACGACCATGTTTTTCGATGCTGCCAATTCTAAGACTCGAAGTCCATTGTCATTAGTGTTCTCATGCAAACTATGGGTGCCTGCGTAATGCCTGAATACCGGCTCCCGACCTATTTTTGCGTTCAAATCCCCAAGGATGATTTTTACGTCATACCTTGGACAGGCATTGAGGGTCCTCTCGACTTGTTCGTAGTAAGTCTCTTTTTCTTCGTCTGAGGACTCCTCCGTAGGTCCGTGAACGTTAATGAGGCTAATGTTCGTAAATTTGCCTCGCACGCGAAGGGTGCATAGCCTTTCGCTTATAGCGTTAAAGCCGATGATGGTAGACTTCATTTTTTCGCTGACTAGGAAGCCTACCCCGAGCACATGGTGTTTTGTATGACAGCTGTAGTATACGTCATATTCTTTCTTCTGTAAAACCCCAATAGCGTTTCGGCAAACCAGCATCCAACAACATACACGTGACCATTTCGATAAGGGATCTATTTTTTCTTTCGGCCACGCCGTTTTGTTGGCGAGTAAGGAGTTGTAAACTGAGCCTTGATACCTTCAGTACGATAAAAATTATGTAAACGATTGTTATCGTACTCACCCCCTCCATCAGACCGAATGACTGTAGGTTTCTTTCCAAAAACGTTTTCAACTTGACGCACGTATTCCTCTATTCGCTCAGCTGCTTCTGACTTGTTCTTCAATAGATAGACTGTTGCATACCTATTTAAATCATCTATCATGGTCATGATATATCTATTTCCAGATGGAGTCGGTACACTAATCGGGCCGCACAAATCAGTATGTACGATCGTGTCATCGCACTTCATACCAATACAGATCATACCCATACACGCATTCCCCAGCCACAACTTCCCCTTACAGTTGATACCAAGGGTCGCGATTGTCCAGGACATTTGATCCCAATATGGGGATGATCGGATGAACAACAGTCAAGCTAATGAATTGGTATGATGAATTTGTGTGCTTATGTATATGGTATCTTAGAGCTTATTGCGTTGATTGGGCTCAATGAAATAATTATATATTTGGAAAACAAAATAAAGATTGAAACAAAATGGTGGTGAGGTAGGTGGGGACTATAGGGACATAGTTTTTTGGTAGGTATTATGAATAAAAAATAGTGAAGGCATGGAAGAAGAAGGTACCTATTCAATGAATGGTCAACAAATGGTTGGTTGATTATTTTACGTGCAATACGTAGGTATAGGTGGATACGTATCGTTTCCTCTTTCGTTATTCTTATTAACGATAAAAATAGGTATTTCGGTGTTCAATAAATAAAATTAAATGTCTTTCTGACTAGGTAACTTGCGAAGAAAATGCACTTCATTTTATGAGTGTTTTCTTCATTTTTTAGGGGTTTTAAAAAATCAATAATCAATTTCTTAAATCGATAATAAAATATGTTTTGATGTTATTTGGAACAATAATGCTAGATAGGTTTATTTAATATTTTTTGTGAGAAATTCATTTTAATTATTTTCCTGATAGATTTTCCGTATCTACCTACCTACCTACGAAAAGTTAAATTTCATCGCGAAAATAAATAAATGCATTTCTTGCATAAAATATTAAATGTAGCATAAGCAGTAGGTAGTGTATCTAGCTCAGGAAAATGAAACTGGAAAAATTTGGCTTTTGAGAGTTGATTTATAATTTAAATCGTTTATAGGTAGCTGAAAGTTTTGGTTGGAGCTATCAGACATAATGCGGCATCGAAAATTCACAATAGTATTATTATGTTGTATGTGGGCAGTTACCAACCTAATCAAACACATCGGTATTATTTGGGTTGTGAGCAATAGGAATTAGTTATGGCGGAAACAGAAAGGGACAGGGAAAAGAAGAATGGTATTTGAGTGGCACATTTTGTAATAAAATGCATACTTCTTTTGTTTTTGTGTTTTTTTGCATTGTTTTTGCATGTAGGTGTGTGTGGTTTTTTTTTATGGATTAGGTGTTTTGAATGCATTGATGTAGATGTAGATACATTGGCGAGTGTCTATATTAGGTTAAATGGTGAGGGCAGAAAGGGAAAGATTTTTTGGAATGATTTAACTTTGATTGGTTTGGTTAGGTTGATTGTAAATCATTTCGGTCAACTCAAAAGATGTTTTGTGTGTTTTTTTTATGGTTAACAGAAATATATTTACCATGAAATTAGGTGGTTTATTGTAGGTTGTAAGTAAGTATAGGAACTAAGTTCCTTGATTGGTTGATGAGAGGGGGATTAGAAAATGGCGTACAGTTAAAAGTGAATATCGTAGTTTGGAGTGTGACTTTATTAGGTAAATAGTTTTTAATGGAATGATATACTGGTGATTGTGTAGAATAGGTTCCTATTAGGCATAGAATAATTAATATTATAAGGTTAATAGAAGAGGTGGGAAAAATTCATCCGAATATTTTATTTCGATTGGTTTGATTTTGTTGATTGTAATTTTTGCTGCCAACTCGGAAGGCATTATGTCATCTGTTTGTTTTTTGTTTTATGGTTGAGAGAATGAGATGGACCTTGATGGTAGGTACCTTTGTTATTGTAGCTAATTTTCAATTTTAATTGGATTCTTTCATTGTGGTAGGTAGGTATAAGGACTTTTTCATAGTTTCGTGCTGAGAGGGGCATTCTATATCTACTAGACTGGCGTTCTATATATGTATGTACCTATATACCTACTACAAACCCAATGTTATAACCTAAGTATACCTCCCTATGTTCCTACCTAGATACATAGGTATAGGTGTTGGAAGTAAAAATATACCTACCAACACAGCAGCAAACTATATGTAAGTATGAAGATATCTATACCTATATCTGCCAATCAACCAAAACAAACCAACCGAATTTAATCTTCACCCATATTTTATCCGCCTCCCTCTTTCATCATTAACCTATTAGGTACCTATACAATCGCTATGCACTAATAACACGTAAAAAATAAAAATCTATACACTCCAAACAAATCCATACAAAAAGATTAGCAATTACTGTAGTAGGTATATAGGTACATACATATATAGAACGCCAGTCTAGTAGATATAGAATGCCCCTCTCAGCACGAAACTATGAAAAAGTCCTTATACCTACCTACCACAATGAAAGAATCCAATTAAAATTGAAAATTAGCTACAATAACAAAGGTACCTACCATCAAGGTCCATCTCATTCTCTCAACCATAAAACAAGAAACAAACAGATGACATAATGCCTTCCGAGTTGGCAGCAAAAATTACAATCAACAAAATCAAACCAATCGAAATAAAATATTCGGATGAATTTTTCCCGCCTCTTCTATTAACCTTATAATATTAATTATTCTATGCCTAATAGGAACCTATTCTACACAATCACCAGTATATCATTCCATTAAAAACTATTTACCTAATAAAGTCACACTCCAAACTACGATATTCACTTTTAACTGTACGCCATTTTCTAATCCCCCTCTCATCAACCAATCAAGGAACTTAGTTCCTATACTTACTTACAACCTACAATAAACCACCTAATTTCATGGTAAATATATTTCTGTTAACCATAAAAAAAACACACAAAACATCTTTAGAGTTGACCGAAATGATTTACAATCAACCTAACCAAACCAATCAAAGTTAAATCATTCCAAAAAATCTTTCCCTTTCTGCCCTCACCATTTAACCTAATATAGACACTCGCCAATGTATCTACATCTACATCAATGCATTCAAAACACCTAATCCATAAAAAAAAACCACACACACCTACATGCAAAAACAATGCAAAAAAACACAAAAACAAAAGAAGTATGCATTTTATTACAAAATGTGCCACTCAAATACCATTCTTCTTTTCCCTGTCCCTTTCTGTTTCCGCCATAACTAATTCCTATTGCTCACAACCCAAATAATACCGATGTGTTTGATTAGGTTGGTAACTGCCCACATACAACATAATAATACTATTGTGAATTTTCGATGCCGCATTATGTCTGATAGCTCCAACCAAAACTTTCAGCTACCTATAAACGATTTAAATTATAAATCAACTCTCAAAAGCCAAATTTTTCCAGTTTCATTTTCCTGAGCTAGATACACTACCTACTGTTTATGCTACATTTAATATTTTATGCAAGAAATGCATTTATTTATTTTCGCGATGAAATTTAACTTTTCGTAGGTAGGTAGGTAGATACGGAAAATCTATCAGGAAAATAATTAAAATGAATTTCTCACAAAAAATATTAAATAAACCTATCTAGCATTATTGTTCCAAATAACATCAAAACATATTTTATTATCGATTTAAGAAATTGATTATTGATTTTTTAAAACCCCTAAAAAATGAAGAAAACACTCATAAAATGAAGTGCATTTTCTTCGCAAGTTACCTAGTCAGAAAGACATTTAATTTTATTTATTGAACACCGAAATACCTATTTTTATCGTTAATAAGAATAACGAAAGAGGAAACGATACGTATCCACCTATACCTACGTATTGCACGTAAAATAATCTACCAACCATTTGTTGACCATTCATTGAATAGGTACCTTCTTCTTCCATGCCTTCACTATTTTTTATTCATAATACCTACCAAAAAACTATGTCCCTATAGTCCCCACCTACCTCACCACCATTTTGTTTCAATCTTTATTTTGTTTTCCAAATATATAATTATTTCATTGAGCCCAATCAACGCAATAAGCTCTAAGATACCATATACATAAGCACACAAATTCATCATACCAATTCATTAGCTTGACTGTTGTTCATCCGATCATCCCCATATTGGGATCAAATGTCCTGGACAATCGTGACCCTTGGTATCAACTGTAAGGGGAAGTTGTGGCTAGGTAAAACGTGTATGGGTATGATCTGGTTTGGTATGAACTGTACCTAACCCCCAGTCAGAATTATAGTATTGAATATATGAGTTAAGTAAGTTAGGATGTACGGCAAAATTGGCTTCACGAAAAGGACTTAAGGAAACATCTTTGTGGGGTCTATATACAACACCTACAGTCAAAGAATTATCTCCTGCGATGATATCAATAGAGACATATTCCATAGCACGACTTGCTTCCGACTTACATTTGAATTAACATTTTAAATTATTCCATACATACACAGCAACACCCCCACCACTTCTCCCACATCTATCTCCACGATACAGCTTAAAATTCAGTCGATCTTCAGCTGTGAAAGCATACGGACGCATTGACGACTTTCCCAGCATACATAATAAATTTCTGCAAGTTGAATTAAATTCATTTTAAATATTAAGTGCTATAATTGCACAACCAGCATCGGCAATTAAGTTACCAATTTTAAGCGGCGAGTAAGCGCACTTGGTAGAGTGGCAGAGAATGAAAATGAGTTTTTTTTTATAACTTTCTCGTTAGTTTTAAGTAATCATGAATCCTAATAATAAGTAGACATTTTTTAAGTATAGTCATAGTTTAATTTAGAGCGCCCGCATGGGGCCAGTAAGTTAGTTAAGTTAATATGTAAGCTAGTTGTTTAAGATTTTTTGTCTAGCATTAAGATAGATATAAGGAAATGAAAAAATAAAAAATGAATTAAAAATGAAAAAAAAGAGTGGCAGAATAATTTTTGGGACGAAATAATTAAAAATCGTCACCAACGGCAAAATCAGATGGTGCAAAAAACGGGGACGTCGAAAGATGGTCCCCCAACAAAAAGCAAATCAACAGCTGGCACTTCGGATGATAGAACAGCCGATATAGCGGGTTCATCGAAAGATGTAGCCAACACGGAACCAAAGAAAAGGAAAAAGACAAGAAAGAATCACAATGAAGATGCAAAGCGCTATTCCCAAGCAACTACAGCTGCAGGTGAAGGGAGGGAAATGACGCGCATAGCTAAGGCAACTGCAGTAGAAAAAATCCAACAACAATTATAAAATACAGTGTCCGACACCGCCGATGAGATGGAATATATTTCGGATGGTGGTGAAAGGCACTTCACAGAAGACAGCAAGCTGCTTGACCTGACGTCAGCAGCTCAATCATCAGACTCTGAAAAGGAAGAGAGAGATGAGAAGGACGAAATACATTCCCTTACAGAGCAAATAACGCGCCTTACTAAAATGGTTCAAGCTCTTAAACAAAAACAAGAGGCGCGTAGAGAAAAAGAGAACCTTGATGCTGTTGAGCGCAAAAAGATAAAGGTCCTAGAGGAGGCTGAAAAAGCAGCACAACAGCGGGCGAAAAAAATGCCATGCAAATAAAAGCGCAGCAGACACTTCAACAGCAATTGATAAGGCAACAACTAGAGCCACAGCCATCACACCCACAAAAGCAACAACAACAAACACAACAGCAACAACAAACATGCAAACAACAAGCAGAACAACAACCACAGCAACAACAATCACAGCAGCAGCAGCAGCAACAACAAACACAACAGATGTCCCAGCAACAACAGAGGACGAACCAACAGTAGCAGAACCAACAGCGGCCGAATCATCAGCAGCAGTCACAAACCAACAAAAATAAAAAAGAAAAAGTGCCACCAATCAACACCTACAAAATGGAGCTACAGGATACAATAAATCTGTGTAAGTCAGCCATAGGCAATAATTTTACAGTTAAAAGCTTAAGCGCAGATAGGCATGCTATAAACTGCTTCACAGTTGAACAGCATAAGAAAATAAGAAGTCTTCTTAAAGATTCAACCACAAAATTTTTAAGCTTTACGCCAAAAGAAGACAAACTCCAAACGGTCCTCTTGAAGGGCATAGATTCCTCAACGGAACCACAGGCACTCTTGGCTGAGCTCCGCAAAATGGCGAACGACGACTTTATCGGAGTCAAGCCATTTACCACGGTAAAGGCCAGACGGGAGATGCGGGAACTAACGTTCTTCCTGATCCAGCTCTCACCCAAAAGCAAACTGGATAGACTAAGGAGTATTTCCGTCCTAGACTACCAGGTTGTAACTTGGGATAAATTAAAAAGGCGCGGTGACATGCTTCAATGAATGCGCTGCCAAAGGTTCGGCCACGCCGCAGCGAACTGCGAAATGCTGTCACGATGCGTAAAGTGTGGAGAGAACCACAAGTCAGGGGAATGCAAACTAGGGCAGGAACGGTTTATCGACAGAACCCAGCTTAAATGTGTACTTTGTCATAGCGGAGGACACCCTGCTAACTATCGGGGATGTCCAAAGTTTCAGGACATGAAAAAAAACAAAATAGTCTCAAAGCAAATAGTAGAGGAGAAACGACCACCAGCCCGTCCTCTCCCAACGCCCGTCAACCCCCAGATTTCTTACGCCCAAATGGCGTCTGGAAGGGAAAGAACGGTACAGCCTCAACCAATGGTAGCCAAACAGGTCCCCGTGCCTAAGGCGCCGGCGAAAGAGGCGGATCTAATGACTGTGTTGGTGGCCATTCAGGGTCAGTTAACAGGTCTTCAAAAAGAGATCCGGGAGCAGGCAACTGGAGTGGATCATCTCTACTCTATTCTGCCGAGCTTAACGCTTAACGGTTAAAGGCGCGAGTTAAGTATCCATAGCAAAACATATTGAGAAAAAAGATAACATTATTTGTATTCAATGATATCTTTAGTCTCTAGTACAGTCTTGCACACAACGCTACAATGATAACATATGTAAAAGAGATAATATCGTTTGTATACAATGTTGGAATATTATCTCTTCTTCATTATCAAGCAAGACGATTGTACGCTTGGGTCTCCTTGTAGATAGATAAGAAAAGTATATAAATACGACTGTATGATGAATTTATCAATAGTCTTATTGTAACTACATAGTAGCCTTAAGCTCCTTTTAGAATTAGTAAAAAGTATTTCAATAATAAAGGACATAGTTCCAAATAAATATTGTTTAATTTTAAAAGTAAGAAACAAGTGTTTTAATTGGCGATCCTGCCAGGAGGTTAAATATACTTTTTAACTTCAATCGAGCGGACCTCGGGAACAAGTAGTGAAATCTAGTATAAACAGAACACTCGCGTTACCGGTTACAAGAATTACCTAGCATAGCAGGTACAAATATAGCTTCTTCGTACGAAGCAGCAAAGCAATTC
Source organism: Baccha elongata (assembly GCA_951217065.1). Lineage (NCBI taxonomy): Eukaryota > Metazoa > Arthropoda > Insecta > Diptera > Syrphidae > Baccha > Baccha elongata. Next base: position 25,436 of record CATNUY010000256.1, read on the forward strand.
AGTGAAAGTGTATATGTGGAGAAAAAAAACACACAAATTCGACGACAACAGACACGAGTTCAAAATGGAACAACTCGCAGTATTAATGGCAAGATTAGAAGCTTTAGAAACCAGGTGCAACACAGTAACACAAACCCTAGAGCACACACGCACAGAGAATGCAAGGTTAGCAGCAATAATAACTAACCAAAATCAAATAAACACTAATTTAGAAACAAAACTAAATGAAGTAAAATCTGGATTAGGCATAGTACCAAACATACCTGTGCTAGAGGAAATAAGAACCACATATACAGATGGTAGTGAAATACAGTTAGACGCATTTAAAAGCCTACCTATTTTCAACGGCGATCAATCAAATTATCGGTCGTGGCGCGAAGAAGCATCCAGATTAATGGACAGCATTAAAAACTTCAAAACACACAGTAAGTACGCAGCAGCATTGACTATAGTGAAAAGTAAAATACAGGGTGCAGCCGCGAATGTGTTAACTAATTATAACACAATTTTTAATTTTGAGGCGATACGTAACAGATTAGATTATACGTACTCTAATCAAGAACCTCTATACGTGCTACAAGACATGATGAAAGCCATCACGCAAAAAAGAAGCACACTGTCTGAATACCACGACGAGATAAATAAAAATCTCAATTTAATAATATCAAAAATCACTATGTCAGGTGATCCGCCGAATATAATCGACAGACTAATTAAAAATGCTAACGACGACGCAGTTCGTATATTCATTGATGGTATGAGTGACAACTTTACAAGAGGATCATTATATTCAGCTACAATAAATGATCTAGAACACGCATTCGCAATTGCTCGCAGAATAGAACATGATAATGTGCACAGGCATTTACATCTCACTCAAGATAAGCACCACAAAAATATGCCACATGAACGCAGAAACGAAAGAAGACCAAATTATTCGAGCCAAACAACGAATTATCAACCCCAGAAGCAATACGATAATATGCAGCAACACAATCAAGGACCACGCCTAAACCCTTTCAAGAGAAATGACGGACCACAGCCGATGGAGATAAACTCGAGACAAATTGTACATGCACAGCGACAAAATTGGAATCAATACAAACCCGATGTATATAATCCACCAGCGAAACGTGAACACAGCGGGAGTTTCAACACACACAACAGACCGCAACGATCTTATCAGCAGAACTTCAAGCAGCAGAGAGTAAATAACTCCCGACAACAACGCAGAGACGATGTCAGCAGTACATATGCAGAAGCAGATGAAACGGAATGTATGGTAAATAATAACATAAGAATAGATCATTTAAACTAGTAGACGGGTTGCCCTGCTTAAATTTAACTAGTATTATTTCTAAGAAAATTTATAAAATTCTTATTGATACTGGTGCAACCCATAATTACATTAATAGAAAATGCGATTCTAGCGAAAAAATTAAAATTAAACCTATAAAAATAAAAACAATGCATGGTTATTCTATGGTAGATACAAAGAAAGTAGTTAAGATATTAAAGAAAAATATAACATTTTTTGAATTAGAGGATATTCAGTCTTTTGATATGATATTAGGATATGAAGGACTTAAAGTTTTAAACGCGGAAATAAATTTCAGTAATATGACTCTAACTACCATAAGCAGTGTCGAATCTATTCAGAAAATTAATTACATAATTGGGGAAAATAATATTTATAAAGCAGACATAGATAGACTGATGAAGATTAATAACAGCATAGGACCGTTACCCTTTACAGATACTATAGAAGCAAGCATTAGGACGACCAATGATAATCCGGTTTATGTTAAACAATATCCATATCCCATAGCAGATAACGAATTCGTAAACAAAGAAATACAGAAACTCTTACATGACGATATAATAGAAAAAAGCCATAGTCCTTATAACAGTCCCATATGGACAGTACCTAAAAAAGGTTTGGACGAAAAAGGAAAACCAAAACGGCGCATGGTTGTTGATTTCCAAAAACTTAACGCTCACACTGTAACAGACAGATACCTCATTCCGGATGTCAACATGACAATTCAAAATTTAGGTAAAGCCAAGTACTTTACAACGTTAGATTTGGAGTCAGGTTTCCACCAAATTAAAATCAAAGCAGATGATAAAGAAAAAACAGCTTTTGCTATAAATGGCGCAAAATATCATTTTAAACGAATGCCTTTCGGGCTCAAAAATGCACCAAGCATATTTCAGAGATGCGTGGACGACATTTTGAGAGACTTTGTAGGTAAATTCGTACACGTTTACATTGATGACGTATTGATATATTCTTCATCTGAGGAAGAACATATACAGCACATAAGTCAAGTATTCGACGTACTCAATAAAGCCACATTAAAAATATCTGATGAGAAAAGTAAGTTTTTTCAAGAAGAAGTAGAATACTTAGGTCACATAATCAGACATGGTAGAATCACTACGAACCCTGAGAAAATAGCAGCTATAGAAAATTTTCCAGTCCCACAAACGGTAAAGGATTTGAGAGGATTTTTAGGTCTTACAGGTTACTATCGTAAGTTTATAAAAGGATACGCAAGCATAGCCAAGCCCCTGACATTATATTTACGAGGAGATAACGGTAAAGTAAACAAAAAACAAAGTAAAAATATTAAGTTAAATCTGAATGATTCAGCATTAGAAGCGATTAGAATTTTAAAAAATTATTTGAAAGAACAAGTCGAACTTTTTCAACCGGATTATAGTAAACCATTCGAGCTTACTACTGATGCATCCAACATAGCTATTGGAGCCGTACTAAGTCAGAATAAGCAACCTATACACTTCTTGTCAAGAACACTGAGTAAGACAGAAGAGAACTATAGCACAAACGAGAAAGAGCTATTAGCGATCATATGGTCCTTACAAAAACTCAGAAAATACATATATGGTATAGCAGACTTAACCATATATACCGATCACCAGAGCCTTATATATTCTGTATCAGAAAAAAATCCCAACACAAAGCTGAAACGTTGGAAGGGAATCATTGAAGACTTTGGAGCAAAATTAGTATATAAACCAGGAAACCTAAATCTTGTAGCTGACGCATTATCACGTCAACGCATAAATACTTCTACCATAGAAACAGCACATTCAGCTGAAAGTTCTTCTAATGATATAATAAAAACTGTGAATCAGCCTTTTAATGCATACGCTGCACAGTTCGAACTTATTGAAGATATAACAAATAATATCGAAACACAAATCTATTTTAGTAACAAAATAAGACTCATAATAAAGTTTAAGGACAAAGACTCTTTACTAAGGCAGATGAAAGAAGTTATACAACCCCAAAAGATTGTAGCTTTGCATACGAAATTTGAAAACATATACAAATATGGTGAAAACATAAAAAAAGAATTCCCACTAGTAAGATTTATATTCACACCAAGAAAACTTCAAGACGTGACAAATTTGGAGGAACAACTAAAACTTGTAAGGGTAACTCACGAAAGAGCACACCGAGGGTTACGTAACAATATACAAGAAATCTCAGAGAAATATTACTGGCCCGATCTAAATAAACAAGCAAAGAGTTTCAACAAAAAATGCATAGCATGTCTATTTGGAAAATATGAAAGAAAACCTATCAGAGAACCTCTGAATAATTCAGAAATACCAACACATGTGGGAACACACATTCATATGGACATATACTTCAACGACAAGTATACTTTCCTTGTAACAGTAGATAAGTATTCTAAATATACAATCCTTCGGGAAATCGAAACTCGAAACAGACTGTACGACGTTATGGAAGAGGTCTTATCTAATTATTTCCCAAAATGTGAACGACTCATGACAGATAATGAGAAGGGATTCAAAACAGAAATGGTGAACCAAATGTGTTTGAAATACAACATAACTAAAGTAGAAACTCCAGTATACAGATCGACAGCGAACGGTCAAGTAGAACGTGTAAACGGTACAATAACTGAACTGTCTAGAATATTCACAATTCAGAATAAAACAAGACTTATCGACGAAATATTTAGAACAGTGCGTGAATTAAATAATTCTATACACTCAGTTACCGGTTTGAAACCTAGAGACATTTTCTTTAATCAAAATAAATATAGCAATAGTGAAATTATAATAAATAAACTAAACTCAGCATCCAAAAAAGTGATCGAACGTCTAAATAAAGGAACTCGACACAGAGAGTATAAAAAAGGAGATAAGATAATGGTAAGAATCACAGGTCTTAGAAAGAAATCTAACGCCAGATACATAACAAGAATAGTAGAAGAAGATAAAGGAGACACTGTAATCTCTAAAGAAGGAATAAAAATTCACAAGGATAACATAAAGAATTATCATTTTTCAGATGACGAAAATATTAATATTCCTAACATTACTAGGAATTGTACAGAGTCAAGAAGGGCAAGGAAACGTTCAAATAACTGAGTTACTAAACAAGAAGTTTATACTTACGCAAACAGATGACGTGTATTTATTCAAAGAACAAACTTATTTGTTACATGCAACCAACCTGACTTCGATATTTCAACCTTACGTAAATATCGTAACTAGTAAATATCAACCTACACAAGAAGAAAAAATTTGGTTAAGTAAAATTAAGAATTTAGCAGACCAATTACAAGAACATACTAGGCATACTAGATCAATTAACTTTTTAGGAACAGCTTTCAAATATGTGTTTGGTAATCCTGACCATTATGACTTAGTTAACATAGAAACGAGTATAAATAATCTCATAGAAAACAATAATAAACAAAAAACTATAAATTCTAGATTTGAACAAATTTTGCAACAATTCGAAGGTCAGAGCCTTAAAGAACATTTAGTAATAGAACAAGTGTACGAACAATTATTATTATTGACCAGAACAATTAATGCAGCAAAAAATAATGAATATTTATCAGAAAGCCTAGACTTAGATGACATTAAAAATATTATTCAACATGAAATAATTCAAGTACCCATAATAAATATACTTGAGTACTCTAAAATATTATTAGCTAGAACTGATGAATTCTTCATCACAATATATAAATATCCAGTTCTAATTAAATCATGTAAATTGTATAAAGTAACACCTTTAAATTCAAAACATGGAAAAATCATTACAGATAAAACAATTGCCTTATGTAACCAAACTTATTTAAGAACAAAAAATTGTCAAAATCATCTAAGTAAAAACATTTGTGAAATTAACTTTGAAGAAGAAAATTGTCTTATTCCACTTTTAAAGAATATAACTTCAAAATGCAACATTAAACAAGAATACGATTACGACTTAGAAATTGAATCCGGTGTTATGTTATTAAGCGGTAAGCATAAGTTAAATAATCAAACAATTAATGGTATAAACTTAGTTACTTATGAAAATACTATAAATCTAGACGATAAAATATACAAAAACATGCATAAGCAAATTAAAGAAGTTATATTAAGAAATCATAATTCAGAGTCTTACATCGACCAAATAATTAAAGAAGATACAATGTACAAATTCGATAACATAGATACTTTAAAAAAACTAATTATTCCTTTTGAAGAAAAACCGATATTATCAACTATATACACAATTGTAACACTGATTGTTATTCTAGCATTTACGTACGTAATGATAAAAACTATACAATGTATAACAGATCGTCAAAAACAAAAAAAGATTGACGCATATAACAAAACTTATGAAAGAGAAATGTTAAAAATAGCGTCGAAAAATCGGGACGATTTCGTTTAACAAGGGGGGGAGTTAAGTATCCATAGCAAAACATATTGAGAAAAAAGATAACATTATTTGTATTCAATGATATCTTTAGTCTCTAGTACAGTCTTGCACACAACGCTACAATGATAACATATGTAAAAGAGATAATATCGTTTGTATACAATGTTGGAATATTATCTCTTCTTCATTATCAAGCAAGACGATTGTACGCTTGGGTCTCCTTGTAGATAGATAAGAAAAGTATATAAATACGACTGTATGATGAATTTATCAATAGTCTTATTGTAACTACATAGTAGCCTTAAGCTCCTTTTAGAATTAGTAAAAAGTATTTCAATAATAAAGGACATAGTTCCAAATAAATATTGTTTAATTTTAAAAGTAAGAAACAAGTGTTTTAATTCGCGCTGCCAGATAGAACCTTAAAAGTCCTCGCGGTGAATGTAAATTCACTGATTAGGACCGAACGAAGAGGAAATCTCTTTCACCTCTTGCAAGATAAAAGTCCTGATGTGCTTTTGGCTAGCGAAACTAAGATAAATTAGAAACACAAACTGACTCATAATAACTACAATATCGTAAGAAGGGACCGGCCAAACTCCTCATAAGGGGGTGGGGTCGCAATCTTTGTACGAAAGAGCATTAGTCATAAATTAATTTATAAGAACGAAGTGCGCAGGTTCGGGTTGCTAGAAGCCTGCATCATATGCATTCCTCTCCACCAGGGGAAACGAATGTATGTAATCGCGGTGTTCGCACCAGAAGCACCTCAGCCAGCTAATTTTACAGCAGAACTCGAAAAACTTTTTGAATGCCTTAGATTGAATTTGGAGGAGAACTTTTATCTCATGGCCGGTGATTGGAACGCCAAACATGAAGATTGGGGAAATCAAATACAAAATCTAGAGGGAACCATCTATTTAATGGGATGGGTCGGTACAATATTGAGTATAGAATCGATCTTTTTGCTACAGATAGGCCGTCATTTCCAAGAAGCGGTGCATTTCTGGACCTACTGCTAATTGACTCAAGACTGACAATTACTGATATAGTGACTCAAGATACTAAAAACTGTTTATAATCGATTGACTACGACAGTGACCACTACGGACTTTTTGCTGTGATTCAACTTCCAAAAGAACTCGTGGAGTTAGAGGAGTATGTGCCTGAGCATACTTACAACTACAGTAAAATGCGATGGTCATGCTTTTCCAACACCTTGACAAGAGGATTACGTTTAAAAAACATATCTCCACCTAATGACAGAAATTAAACAAACGAAGAGATCGACGGATACCTACTACAAATGGACGAGGCCATAAAACAAACAATGAGTACGACTATTCCACGTTACAAAGAACAAGACGCAACTGCCAAGTACCGAAACGCGACAATTGACGCACTACACAGACAAAAAAGTGGACTGCTTACAAGACTAAAACTTTTGTACAGACGGTTCACTGATAGACATAATTCGGAGATTGGGACTCTGAAGTCTTCGATTAAAAACATCAATCAATTAATAAAGCAGAATTATAGGTTGACAATTAATTCCTATTGGAATAATAGAATTCGGGCTATTAACTCTAGTGACCCAAGTATGTTTCCTAAAATTAATAAAATTTTCAGACGGAAAGATCAAAATGACCTTCCGTTTCTCAAGCTTCAGAAAACGATTGAAAACGAAAACTTACTTTTGAACGCAGTTATAGATCCAGGGGATGCCGTTTTTAATGATGATTTCAGCTTTGCTTTTCAGCAAGTGTATAAGGTGAATACCAGTATTCGCCCAACTCATGAACTAGAAAGCAGAGCCCTGCTTCACCACTCCGACCTTCGAAATGATATAACGCAATGGCGATCCGAGAACCGCTCTTTTTTGGGGTTCAATGAAGAACACTTGGCAAACGCCATCATCACCGAGCGAAACGGGTCTGATTCCCTGTTAATTTCGAAGCTAGAACTTCAGATCATTTTCGATTCATTGAAGAAAAAGAAGTCGGCAGGAGTAGATGGTATATCCAATATTGTACTACGACATCTACCTCAGGATGCAGTCGACATTTACACCACATTGTTTAACAATGCACTGAATAATGCATATTATCCAGTGCGTTGGAATACAGCAGTGGTACATCCTCTCTCTAAAAAGGGGAAGGATAACTCCAATCCGGCAAATCTACGGTCGATAAGTCTCCTTCCGAGTATAAGTAAGGTATTCGAAAAAGTTCTCAATAGGGCTTTGTTCAAATGGGCTGAGGACAAAAATATTATTCCTGATAAACCATTCATGCCGCGTCTAAGCTTGTTTCTGAAATTCAATGGAACAATGCGAAAAAACAGTGCACGGGTGCCTGTCTGGTTGATTTGGAGAAAGCTTTCGACATCGTATGGTTAGAAGGTCTGTATCTAAAGCTGACCAGACTTGGTATTAGTAAATCATTATTGTATATACTTTATGATATGCTCAACGGTAGAAAGTTTGTTGTCAAGAGTGGCAGTGTAACGTCTACCAAAATATTTGAAATAAAAAATGGTCTGCAGCAGGGAGCGGTTAACTCGCCGATTCTTTTCAACATTTACACTAGCGATCTTATAAGTAGTCTAACTCATGCAATTGAGTATGCCGATGATCTAATAGCGTACAGAACAGGTCCAAAAGTTGAAGTCATTAGAATTCTCTTGCAGCGTGACTTCGACAAGATTCAGCAATATTGCGATGACTGGAAGTTGAAAATCAACTTTCAGAAATGCGAAACTATTCTGTTTAGAACCCCTTTGTCTAGAGCTTCTGCGGATATGAGAAAGAACTGGCGAAAACTTGTGATCGTTGGACCCCTTAAAGTAAAAGTGTCGTGAAGTACCTTGGCATCTGGCTGGATCAATATCTGTATTTCGACAGACATATAGATGCTGCTCTGAACAGGGCTAGGGGAGCCTTTGCCCTGACAAGACGCCTGTTTTACAGCAGCCATCTTGATAGCAGGGTGAAGGTGATTTGTTACATGGCTCTAATCAGGCCGATGATTGCCTATGGATGTCCTGTGTGGTTCAACGTTGCACCATCTCAAATAGAAAAGATTCGGGTATTTGAGAGGCAGTGTCTTAGACGCTGCCTTGGATTGCACAGAACACCAGAATCGGAGTACATAAAATATTATTCCAACGAGGTTCTATACAACAGGGCTAACATAAACAGAATAGATAATTTTTTAATCAAGCTGACTTCAACTAATGGCTTGATTTTCGGGGCTTACTATCCCAAAGATGAATACTACGAAAGTGTGTGTCAAAGCGGATTTATCCCACCCGACGCTTTCCTCTTTTTAGACAGTCGAGGGCTGATACAGGATTGTTCGGCGGTACCGCTGATCTACCACGTCGGCCGAAAAACTGTGGATAGGCGACTCCTTTATGGTCGTGACGTCGTCGCAGAAAGCGGAGCAGAGCGCCTTCGGTTCAGTAGGGCTGTGTCCGAAAGGAAACAGATAGATAGATTGGACCAAAATCGCCAGTTCTGGTGGTTGAATCATATGTAAAATAACTAATAAAATTTAAAAAATAAATAATAATAAAAGTTGACTAATTGAGTTTATTGCCTTGGTTTGACTTGCGCAGGTTTAGGCGTGTCCTTGGCCTTAAAAGTAGGCTAGGTTAGTACAAAACAATCATGGTGGCACTAAAAAGAAAAAAAAACCGTTGCTTTGGCTGTTCTAGTCTTAAGTTATTTTAAAAAGTTTTAAGTGTAGTTTTAAGTTTTATAAAAAATAAAAAAATGATAGATATAATGAGTTTTTTCCTAATTTTCTTATTCTTAAGTAATAAATGAATTTTGATAATATTTAAGCTAGGTACGCCGAAAGGCAATAATTTTAAGTTGGTTATGGTATAATTTAGAGCGCTCGCATAGGGCCAGTAAGTTAGTTAAGTTAATATGTAAGCTAGTTGTTAAGGTTTTTGTCTAGCCAGTAAGTAGTTATAAGAAAATTGAAATATAAAAATTGAATATACAAAAAAAAAAAAAAACAGCTTAAAATTACGTAGTTTATACATATCATCACAATATGTATCCAGGAACAAAGTTTCAGACACACAAACGATGTCGGTGTGAGAGTTCTCAAACACATCCCTAAATTCATCAATTTTACAATATATACTTTGTGATTTCAGATGACACACTCGTAGACCTGTCGCTTGATTTTTATTTAAGATTTTAACCATAGACCGTAAATTCCATCATTGCTTTCGCCTCATTGATGTAAACCTCATGAATATCAGTTCGATTCATTGCAAACGAGAATAGTAAGAGACAAAAGTACTGTTAGGTTTATTTAATTTACAACAATTTCGTGGTTTCGCTACGTACTGATAAAACAAAAAAGTCACCTTCAGAGCATAATTCAGTACAAGTAAAAGATTAATAAAATTTTTGAGATAAAGTTGAGATTTAATGCAGAAAATTATTACAAAGACTGAAAAAGATTACAATATATGGCAATTCTTTCTAAATCTTCTATATTATCGACGCAAAACCCTTTGACACCTGACAGCGAACGCTTCACATAAACACGGCCACGAATGGTTAACACCGCAGCCATTGACGTACTAGATATGGACCGGCAGTCGGTTGAAATTTTCATACGAACAACCAAAAAATGTTGTTGCAGTTAAAAGCGGCAAAAATACGCCATCATCTTTTAGTGTTAAATACGTGTACTAATTTCGCTTCTAAAATTTAAATAAAACGACGACATATTCATATGCAAGTAACTCAATGCCATGTAGAGTGTATTTGTTTTGTAAAATAAATCTAGTTTGATTACAATTTCCACCTAAATATATAAAAATTAAATGATTAATGCTACGAAGTTTCCCTGCTAGTAGTTGATGGCGCCCCTAGTTATGTTGGAACACTCGTGAAGTTGTCTACTGGCGGTCCATATCTAATACGTCAATGACCGCAGCTATTTTGTTGGATTTCTTGAGTTCAATTGCATGCCGCACTAAGTAATTGTTTATTTTAGATAATGACTCGCTAACAAAAATGTGTGCAGTTGATGCAATAATAATATCATTAATATGTTATATGTTTAGCAATTGTAGTGAGTAAACAATTTTTTTCATAAGGCGATTTAAATTTGATTATGATTGAAGTGTTTTTACCCGAGTTTTCTTTTGGGCGAGAGCGAACAATTCTAACACTACCGGTGGTTTAATATTAAGCGTGGGACACAGATGGTTAAATAGTGTTTTCAAGTTTTCGTCGGAGAGTAGGGGGACACCAAACATAACTGCATCACTAGCTACCAATTTGTGGTCAAGATGTTGTTGAGCTCTATGTTTTTGAACTAAGTTGTTAAACTTTACGGTTAATAACATTAATGTTTGTGTTAACAAATTCAAATTGAATTTAAATAGTGTTAGTGAGGTCTAGATTTTCCTGTTTCATTTGTCTTGTTAACAACATTTTTATAAATTCACTTTGTCCTTTGAGTCTAGCGTCCAATTAAAATATTTGAGCGATGTTGTCTGTTGCGCGACTGTGTTTGTATATATGCGTTTTTTGGTTGATTTTGGTCTTATGTGGTTCGAATTCAAAGAACGGATTTTATATTTTACAACTGTTTTCTATTTTCTTCACAAGAAAATATTTCATTTGTAATGAAAAAAAAATTTGTCTCATCACACATCATGCCGTGTCAACAGGAACCGAAACTTCAAAATCAAAAAGTCATTATTTCAAAATTTTGTCTTTGCGAAAATTTCCACACTTGGGAAATGTTGCTGTTGCGATGTTAAATGACATAATATGCAATGAGAGAAATACTTAATAAAAAACAGGTAGCTTACACGCAAAATACGAAATAAAACTAAAACCAGGGACTCAAGCTGTTCAACAAAAGGAAGCTCATGTAACTACATGAAAGTTATAAGTTGGGGTGATGATAGGCCCAAAAATGTTTCGTTGTTGACGAATCAGCTGTCATTGCTGGAATATTAGAAAGTTCACTTGGTAAAGATGTTATTACTCGAGATCAAAAATTTTTGTGAAAATATCTAATATCTCCTGAATACTACACATATAAATTTTTAAACACGACTATTCAATGTCCCAAGCAAGAAGTGGTTTCTATCCCCCCTAAATAAGCATCAGGTCATTTAGAGGGGGCAGGACCGTCCCTGGATCGGTTCACCAAACAGTCGCGTTCCGTGTACCTAGGTATCATGTACACGAGTCATCAAAACCTTAAAAGTTGCCATAAAACTTAATATCTCATTTACTTGGCCATAGTAAATAAGGTATTATTATCGTTTATTCCCTTAATCATCTTTCAAGAAAAGTGAATCTGTTTAAAAGTTCGTTTCAGGAAGGTGTTTAATCCCCCTAACCTTAATAGTGATTAAAGCTATTCAGCAGATGAACTTGCTTGATTGAGATTCTAAAACGAAAACTAGAGATACAAACATTGTAGGCTCCTATTCAAATACCTATCACGTCTCCACGAGATAATCGTCTAACCGTTCTAAAGAAATACCTAGATGCTCACCTCGGGGGAATAGGGTACTGCCGCTCGACTGCTGCTACAGGTCCTTAAAAAAAGTGCTTCAGCTGGCTCAGTCATCAGGGAAGTGAGTCGATGCTGCAGATGCGAGTAGTGGGCTTACATATTTGTTGGACCTGGAATCTAGATGTTGGACGACTCAGATAATTAAAATGCTAAGCTGAAAAGCTAAGGGCCGGAGGGCCATTTCAGAAGAAAATTTGATTTAGTATAGAATTATTCGCTAAAAGAAAATTGTGTTGCTAGGACTTGGTGATAATAGTCCGTTCGGATTACTTAACCCTATAACCCAACCTAATGTTCCTTGTCATCCGATGAGTTTTCAGGAACCCTCTTCAATACGGGAGAAACAGGTGTATTCGTTTTCCCCTTTATCGCCTAACTTCCCGTCCGAAAGTCGCGAAAGGGTAATGAACTCCCCTTGCAACCCTTCCCAATGACGTACCTATTGGCGTGAATTCATACAGGTACATCCCTCTGAAGAAAATCCTGTCTGATTTATTGTTGTTGTTGTTGTTGACTTGTTGGTTGTTGTCTCGACTATCGTGGCTGAAAATTATCAACCCACTGGTTCGGTTCCATCATCCCCCGTCATGACTCCTTGTCTTTATTAATCTTAAACTTCATGATAAACTATAATAAAGGACGAAAAGAGAAATAAAAATCTTTCCTGCGTCTGAGATTTAGACACATATTCAAAAAAAGTTCAAAAAGAAATCTTTTCAACTTCCAAAGGTTAATACAATATTTATTAACTGAACCTTAAATCTAACAATGTATCTGTTTAAATCCTAAAAGAAACATTCTTCTATTATAAAGTTATAAACTAATGAAAACTTTTAGTTTGTTACCAAAAAAAACAAAACTAATAAAAAAAATAATAAGTAATTATCATCAAAAAGCTCATAAACTCTCTCTAAGTACTTGTTTCTATAAAAATCTTCAAAACTGATAACTACTAAAATTTATTCAAAGTATATGTATTCTAATGTGAATACAAATTACAATACTACCTAAAAGTTAGAAAATGGACTACTAATCATAAAAGTTAAGAGAAACACTGCTATCCCAGATATTTCGTTATTTAGTGGATATAAGTTTCGAAGAACTTTAAATTTCATTAATAAAAAAAAAAATTTCTTATAAATCGAACGAAAGACAATTTAGACCCTGTTCAGGTCTGTTTTGAATTGATTATGGTAAATATTTTTGCTTAAACCAACCGATGTCAAAAATAATGAAAGATTAAATCGATATCAAAACGAGTAAATAAACAAAAGCTCGTTTGAACCTGTGTACCGGTCGCTTAACTCTACATAAAACAAGGTTTATGTTAGTCAAGGACCTTAGACCTTAGATCCAAAAGAGTCACGTTCTTAACCGACTGAGTATATAAGTATCTCAGTATAAACTTATGTATCGCGAAAGAAAAATTATAGTTATCGATAATTATTATTTTATGTTTTCATAAATTATTTTTGAAAAGAAAGTCCTCTATATAGAGGAGATATCGAAAAGACTTATATCAAAGAGAAAAAGTTTTAAAGACTAAGAGTCTGCATAAAAGAATCCCTTCCCAAAACCAAAAGAATAAAAGTATTCGACAAAAATCATCAAAAGATTGACGTTTCGGAATTCAACACAAAAATATTACAATAACAATATAATGCTGTGGGAAGTAAAAGTTATTAAATTTAGCAATATAGTCATAAAAGAGTAATAAATATAATTATAAATTATTTTCTAAAAAGGTAAGAAGATGTGAAAAGGTGCACCCTGTCGCACGACGACCAGACAATTATAGAATGTAAAATGATTATACACAAAAAAAATTTCAATATGATCAGCAATAATTAATTTTTTTTTTTTTATTGTTTTAGGCTTTAGATTACGATGTTTCAGGACCCCGTCGAAAGATTATAACAGAATATCAATAACAAGTAATCATGAACGACACGATACTATCATTATATTGAAATCTGATATATATGTATTTTTGTATGATGTATGTTTTCACAGGTGATACCTGTAATGATACCTTTATTTTTGTAGGTGCTCGTAATACAACGTAAATGTATAATTTTAATTTTTTTTTTTGCTTTACTCGATATTGAACAGTATTCTAAAATTTACGAAATTTTCTCAGATGCGGTAATTCTTCACAAATACAAAGGATATAAAAATTTTAATCTATTTTTTGTTGACAAGAATCTTTCTATTGTCGTAAAATTTCCAATAAGATATTTTTTTTTTTTTTAAAGAACAGTGTTGTGAATAAATGTTGAAATCTGAATCTGACGAATTTATTTTAAACTAAATTGAATATCGTTTGTTCAAAAGATTTCCAAATGCAATTGACGAAATCAAGTATATAGATATATTATTTTTAATATGTGAGCAAAGAGGATGAAATTTTGAAATAATTTAGTACCTAGGTATTCATAAGAAGTACTTCAGTAGGTACAAAAAAAATTAATAAAAATACTAAGTTTCACTAAAGAATGTAGTTATATAAATGGAATATAATTGACGACTCATACCTTTATTGCGAATAAATTTAGGAATTTCATAATGTTTCAAAATGGTACTTATGTTGTTGCAATATAGATGTTCAAAGTATTCCCACGTTGGAGTAGATTGTTAGCCGCTTAACAATATTAATTCCCACGTTGGCTATTTTATATATTTCTTCTAATAGCATTAGGTTGATGGATTTTGCTTTTCAATTATATTTCATACTCGATGATCTTGATGAATGTAAATTGTATGTTCACAATATGATGATATGTTCTAAGTTTTCTGATGTCCAGCACTTATGCATATGTCCGGCATAAAAAGCCAGACAGGCTAATTTTGTGGGAGTGGATAGGTTGGAGTGAAACCTCGTTATGGTGGTGGACAAATGTTGGTTTAGCGGGTTTGCCCCACCTCCAAATAGGCTTTCGGTGATATCCACTGCCACTCGGATTACTACTTAGCTGCCTGTATAATAAAAAAAATGTTTTAGTTTCTTTTGAATGGAAATTGGTAAATTGCATAAGTATAATTTTTTTTTCAAAGATTAAAATTTCCCCAAGAAGCATCTTCGCCACCAGAATTGAACTATTTATCAGATCCTGAGCTCGAAGATTAAAATTTTTTTGTATAAATTGTATGTGAATTTTTTTTTTGCGCCTTTTTCGTGTAATGCACTCATTAACATGTGCTATCTTTACAACGGATAAAAATTTCACTTTTTTTTCTAATTTGACTAAACTTTCTCTAAACACATTTTTACCTGGCTATGTTAGAATTTGCAATTAGGACTTGTGCACTACTTCTACTTCCATGGACGCACTCCTAATCCACATGGACAACAGATTGTGCTACTAAATGTATTTTAAAGATGATCAAAAAAAATATTTTTCTATTGATGACACAATAATTTTAACTTGACTGGCACTATTATGTATCTAAAACTGGAACGAGTACGATAACTTTAGCGTCAAGAATTGATAACTGGTTTTTGTAAAACAGATCAATGCAAGCATTTTTTACTACGGGTGGGGGGGTCTATCTCCCTCCGTTTGGGCGGGAGGGGCAATTTTATAAAAACAGTGCTAAGAATTTAAAACAAATATTAAAAAATAACTTACAACTAAGTTTTATGTCTTTTTTTAAAGCCAATACTTTTTTCTATTAGATGTTTTTTTAATCAAGTGAAACCTATGCATAGTCTTTAAAAAAACGGTCTTTAAACTCAAAAATTGCGAAAAAAAAGGTAAAAAGAAATTTTGAAGTGTGATTTTTCAAAACTGCAAAATAAAATACTACTTTTTTTTATAAAATTAGTTGCTCATATTAATTTTAAATCATAAACTGAAAACAAAATGATTTTAAGTTTTCTGGTTTCTGAGAAAATTTAAAATTACTAAAACTACTTTCTTATAAGAGTTTTCGGCATGAGTACGATAACTTTGGCGCCAAGAATTGATAACTGTTTTTTGTAGAACAGATCAATACAAGCATTTTTTACTGCGGGTGGGGGGCTCCCTCCGTTTGGGCGGGAGAGGCAATTTTATAAAAACAGTGCTTAAAATTTAAAACAAATATTAAAAAATAACGGTAATACTTACAACTAAGTCTTATATCTTTTTTTAAAGCCAATACTTTTTCTATTAGATGTTTTTTAAATCAAGTGAAACCTATGCATAGTCTTTGAAAAAACGGACTTTAAACTCAAAAATAGCGAAAAAAAAGGTAAAAAAAAATTTGAAGTGTGATTTTTCAAAACTGTGCAATAAAATACTACTTTTTTTTATAAAATTCGTTGCTCATATTAATTTTAAATCATAAACTGAAAACAAAATGATTTAATGTTTTCTGGTTTTTGAGAAAATGGAAAATTACTAAAGCGTATAAACAGTGAGGTATGTAAGGGGGGGCATGCTGCCCCCCTGCAACCCCCTTGCTTGGACACACTATAGGATTTGGGGTGGGTGCGAGGTGGGTTGGTGCGAGGGTGGGTGTATGCAAAGTTTCTGTGGCATTTAAAGATGCCCAAGCATCATTACAAAAACGAACCTATGTACAACATTCACCGTATACCAAAAAAAAAAAAAACTCTTATAAGAAAGTAGTTTTAGTAATTTTCCATTTTCTCAAAAACCAGAAAACATAAAATCATTTTGTTTTCAGTTTATGATTTGAAATTAATGTGAGCAACGAATTTTATAAAAAAAGTAGTATTTTATTGTACAGTTTTGAAAAATCACACTTCAAAGTTTTTTTTTACCTTTTTTTTTCGCAATTTTTGAGTTTAAAGTCCGTTTTTCAAAGACTATGCATAGGTTTCACTTGAATTAAAAAACATCTAATAGAAAATAGTATTGGCTTTAAAAAAAGATATAAAACTAAGTTGTAAATATTACCGTTATTTTTTAATATTTGTTTTAAATTTTTAGCACTGTTTTTATAAAATTGCCCCTCCCGCCCAAACGGAGAGAGATAGACCCCCCACCCGTTGTAAAAAATGCTTGTATTGAACAGTTCTACAAAAAACCGTTATCAATTCTTGGCGCCAAAGTTATCGTACTGTCCCCCTAAAGCTTATGGTTTTTGTCCATTTTACTATTAAAATTTTTAATTTCATACCTGACTCCTTTATGTCTGGAATTATCCAATTTTTTTTTGTTGCTCCTTTTTTACTTCGCTTGTCTGCGCAATGGTTTCTTTTTAATTTTCTTTATCTTTATTTATTTGGCAAATCACTAGCTATTTTGTTCTGATTTTTTTTTACTTGTTCACTTCGTATAAATTACCTTTTAGACTTGTTCCCGGTCAAAATTTAAAAGACTTTTATAGAATTTAATTCGCAACCCTTAGGTTTGACTTATTGGATACTTCGAACATTTCTTTTCTTTACGAAACTTAGATTCACGTCAAGTCCGAACTTAGACGTAGTTAAGTTGCTACTTTTCCGTAAGTTCTAGTACTACGTCATTCGTGTTACAGTCTTATGGTCTGTTTATACTGAGTGTCACGTGAAGTGATAATGTAGTTTGAATTATAATTAATTTTTATTTTTAATTAAATATTAAGCAATCATTCCGAAGAATATGGTTTAAAGGTAAGTTTTTCAACATGAATATTATACTTTTTTTTCAAAAATTTATTTTTTTTGTAAGATTTTTCTTATTTCTTTCAGACGGACGATTCGTTGGAGTTTACATATTGAACTGGAGTTATGTTTAGGTAAATTTTTTCACGAAAAATTTAATGTTGAGAATAAGTATTTTTATAAAAAAAAATAGATTTCGTATAGAAATAAATGAATAAGTATATCGATAATTATTGTTTTATCTTCGAATTTTAACTCAGTGAGTTTTACTGAAAAAATATGGTAAATTGGATTACGATTAGTTAAATGAGAATTTGTCTCACTTGATCCGTCTTTTATTTTTCGCTGATGCGGATTATGGTGAAATTGTATTTTCTAATTTTTATCATCGGCTCGTACTCTTTTCCTTCGATAAAAGAAAACTTCTTTACTCTACGGGTCGCATCTTGATATTTCGTTTACAATACATGGTTTTTAAGGTTAACAATTTCTTAACTTCGGGTTAACTATTTCGTAGATTATTTGATGTTTACTCTGAATGCATTTATTATTTTGACTCTTCTAACATATTTTCGCTATCTATGAGGTAAAGTACAAAGATAATATTTCTATTTCTTTCTTGATTGATACTAGTTCTTTACTTATCTACCTCAATCATCTCTGGTTCAACTATTATTTGTGTATTTTGACTCTAATGTTTTTGTGTAAGTCTACTACTCTCACTTCCTATGTCCTCAAAATTAAATTCCTAATTTGTTTCAAAACCTACGACTATTACTTCTTCTTTCTTTCTACGATTTCTGGTAGTGATTAATGCTTCTCTGAAAAATCATAAATCTTAGTTTCAAATGCACATTTTTTTCCATGACCATAGGAGTTCAACTCAATTTTCAGTACATCATCGGGCAGTACTTTTTTTGTCATAACATTATACTCGTACTACTGGAGTTCGCCATTTTCGTTGGGTTATTGGTTCTAGTGTTGTCTCCATTTACCCTTATGATGTCGCACGTTTCGCTTTATTGACTAGCCTCCATTACTCCTTTATGAGTGACTTTTATGCACAAAAAGTACACATGTGGGGGGTTTCCATTTTGTAGGAAGATTTCTATTTTTCTCCTGTATGCCAGTGTGGATGATGGGACGTATTGTAGATTGGTGCGTGTCTGAGCTAACTTCCATAGATTGTTGTATTTGCTAAATTATTTCTATATCATTCACAATTATCTAATTGACGTAAATTGAAGAATTAATATAAAAAGAAATTTTTAAATTGGTTTGGTTTTTAAACTAAACTTGATGTATGGACTATAGTGAATTTTCGTTGCCTCCTGTTGAGGTGAATGAGATAGCTTTTCCTACAAAACATCTTCGTTGTATATGGTACCACCAAGTACAACGACGATGGAAAAGAAAAATTACTTTCTTACTAAAGTTGTACAAAAAAAAATAATAAAGAAAAGATTTCTGAATTCCGAATTTTGAGTTATACACCCACGACCCGTTTGTCTCATGTACAACTGGACTAGCCGGTTACGATAAACTATTAGTAATTATTCGATCTTCATTTTCTCAAGTCTTTGGTGTGCACCACCATCTCGAATCCACTCTCGTCTTTAACACGATACAGATTATTATCTATAATCTTGGTTACATACGCTTTTAAAAATTTAGGACTCAGTTTTGCATTTATATGCTTAGCTGCACTGCTGAGCGTAAAGTTCCTTCTGAAAACTTTATTCTCTAGTCGGTATGATACGGTCTTCCTTCGTAAATTATAATGGTGTTCGTAATTTTCATGGGCTTGGTTTAACGCAGTTTTTAAATAGGCGTGCAATATTCCCATCTTCGCGGCTTTAGGTAGCCAATTAATTTCCGCTTTATTTAACCCGTCTAATTTTCTCAACAAGCGATAGTCTGAGCCATGTTCCACCACAAATAGAGCCTCGTACGGAGACATACCTATGACGCTATGTACTGACGTACGTAAAGCACTACTGATTTCAGACAAATGAACATCCCAATTGGTTTGCTTCGGGTCGATATAAGCGCGTATAGCACTTATAATGGATCGGTTGACCCTCTCGCTGGCGTTGGCTTGTGGAGCATAAGAAGCGGTCTTAATATGTGTTATGTCAAAATTTTGTAAGCAGGTCCCAAAATCTTTACTGATGAACTGTGATCCGATGTCGGATAAAAGAGTTTCAGGAACCCCGAACATTAAAAATACTTCTTCAGTGAGAAATTGAATCAACTCATCTGAATTAGCTTTTTTTAAAGGTTTAATTAACACGAATTTCGTTAACTGATCGAGAGCGATGACTATGAAAGTGTTTCCTCTATTGGATCTAGGATACGGCCTTAGGAAGTCCACATATAAATGCTAGAATGGTCTATCCACTGTAAAAGCTTTACCCATCTCAGTACGTAAACTACTGTTGGGAGCTTTAGCCATCTTACAAGTGTCGCAATTATTTATATATAGTTTTACCTGGCTACTCATAGCTGGCCAATAAAATTCTTGTCGCAGGCGATATAACGTCTTGGCGATACCCCCATGCGACGATCTAGGTGGACAATGAGCCTGCTCTATCAACTTTCCGGTTAACTGAGATGCGAAGCTTCCACGTCAAGATTTCCTGAAGAGGATTCCCGGTAGGATGCTTGACTCGTTTGTATACATAATTGTCAGATATTTGTAGATCTGATAAACGATCTTTATTATCACTGATATGTGCAATGATTTGACTATACTCTTTAGATTTAAAGGATGGATCTTCAAAATTAATATACAATGTGTTAGATTCATTATTAGTCGTGTTCACAAGAAGGGATTTTTCAACATCAAGTGCGTCTACCTCATAGACCCTCTACAAAGCGTCTGGCACATGGTGCTGAGAACCACGTCTGTGAATCACCTCAAAATCAAAGCTCTGAAGCTTTAGGATCCATCGGGCTAACCTTCCCGTTGGGTCCTTCAAGCTCATTAACCTACGTAGACTTGCATGGTCGGTTATCACCCAGAATTTATATCCCTCGCCATATGGACGGAATTTATAGATCCCTTGGACAGCTGCCAAACACTCTCTTTCAGTCACGGTGTAGTTACGTTGCGCCGAATTCAGTTTTTGTGAGTAGAAATAAATTGGTTTCTCATTTCCTTCCCCATCTAGCTGACATAAGACACACCCTATCCCTGTGGATGAGGCATCGCAACATATTATAAATTGTTTACTAAAATCAGGATTGATCAACACTGGAGCTGATGTAAAAGCTTTTTTAACAGCTTCTAATGCTGATATGGCTTCTGGGCTAAACACGAATTTATTTTGCTTCTTAAAAGTGTCTGATATAGGTGCAGTTAGTGTAGAGAAATTTTCTATGAATCGCCTGTACCAGCCGGCCATTCCTAGAAAACGAAGGACTTGCCGTATTGTGGTTGGTACAGGGAACTCCACTATTGCACCCACTTTGTTCGGATCGGTTTTCAAGCAACCTTGCCCAACAATATAACCTAAGTACTGTAGTTCTTTAAAACAAAATTTGGGTTTTTCAACGTTTATCGTTAAGCCGGCATCAGTTAAATGCTTAGCTACTTTTGATATAATAGAAATGTTATCGTTATATGTAATTATATGTAATATGTATCCAGGAACCAAGTTTCAGACACACAAACGATGTCGGTGTGAGAGTTCTCAAACACATCCCTAAATTCATCAATTTTACAATATATACTTTGTGATTTCAGATGACACACTCGTAGACCTGTCGCTTGATTTTTATTTAAGATTTTAACCATAGACCGTAAATTCCATCATTGCTTTCGCCTCATTGATGTAAACCTCATGAATATCAGTTCGATTCATTGCAAACGAGAATAGTAAGAGACGAAAGTACTGTTAGGTTTATTTAATTTACAACAATTTCGTGGGTTCGCTACGTACTGATAAAACAAAAAAGTCACCTTCAGAGCATAATTCAGTACAAGTAAAAGATTAATAAAATTTTTGAGATAAAGTTGAGATTTAATGCAGAAAATTATTACAAAGACTGAAAAAGATTACAATATATGGCAATTCTTTCTAAATCTTCTATATTATCGACGCAAAACCCTTTGACACCTGACAGCGAACGCTTCACATAAACACGGCCACGAATGGTTAACACAGCAGCCATTGACGTACTAGATATGGACCGGCAGTCGGTTGAAATTTTCATACGAACAACCAAAAAATGTTGTTGCAGTTAAAAGCGGCAAAAATACGCCATCATCTTTTAGTGTTAAATACGTGTACTAATTTCGCTTCTAAAATTTAAATAAAACGACGACATATTCATATGCAAGTAACTCAATGCCATGTAGAGTGTATTTGTTTTGTAAAATAAATCTAGTTTGATTACAATTTCCACCTAAATATATAAAAATTAAATGATTAATGCTACGAAGTTTCCCTGCTAGTAGTTGATGGCGCCCCTAGTTATGTTGGAACACTCGTGAAGTTGTCTACTGGCGGTCCATATCTAATACGTCAATGACCGCAGCTATTTTGTTGGATTTCTTGAGTTCAATTGCATGCCGCACTAAGTAATTGTTTATTTTAGATAATGACTCGCTAACAAAAATGTGTGCAGTTGATGCAATAATAATATCATTAATATGTTATATGTTTAGCAATTGTAGTGAGTAAACAATTTTTTTCATAAGGCGATTTAAATTTGATTATGATTGAAGTGTTTTTACCCGAGTTTTCTTTTGGGCGAGAGCGAACAATTCTAACACTACCGGTGGTTTAATATTAAGCGTGGGACACAGATGGTTAAATAGTGTTTTCAAGTTTTCGTCGGAGAGTAGGGGAACACCAAACATAACTGCATCACTAGCTACCAATTTGTGGTCAAGATGTTGTTAAGCTCTATGTTTTTGAACTAAGTTGTTGAACTTTACGGTTAATAACATTAATGTTTGTGTTAACAAATTCAAATTGAATTTGAATAGTGTTAGTGAGGTCTAGATTTTCCTGTTTCATTTGTCTTGTTAACAACATTTTTATAAATTCACTTTGTCCTTTGAGTCTAGCATCCAATTAAAATATTTTAGCGATGTTGTCTGTTGCGCGACTGTGTTTGTATATATGCGTTTTTTGGTTGATTTTGGTCTTATGTGGTTCGAATTCAAAGAACGGATTTTATATTTTACAACTGTTTTCTATTTTCTTCACAAGAAAATATTTCATTTGTAATGAAAAAAAAATTTGTCTCATCACACATCATGCCGTGTCAACAGGAACTGAAACTTCAAAATCAAAAAGTCATGATTTCAAAATTTTGTCTTTGCGAAAATTTCCACACTTGGAAAATGTTGCTGTTGCGATGTTAAATGACATAATATGCAATGAGAGAAATACTTAATAAAAAACAGGTAGCTTACACGCAAAATACGAAATAAAACTAAAACCAGGGACTCAAGCTGTTCAACAAAAGGAAGCTCATGTAACTACATGAAAGTTATAAGTTGGGGTGATGATAGGCCCAAAAATGTTTCGTTGTTGACGAATCAGCTGTCATTGCTGGAATATTAGAAAGTTCACTTGGTAAAGATGTTATTACTCGAGATCAAAAATTTGGGTGAAAATATCTAATATCTCCTGAATACTACACATATAAATTTTTAAACACGACTACTCAATGTCCCAAGCAAGAAGCGGTTTCTATCCCCCCTAAATAAGCATCAGGTCATTTAGAGGGGGCAGGACCGTCCCTGGATCGGTTCACCAAACAGTCGCGTTCCGTGTACCTAGGTATCATGTACACGAGTCATCAAAACCTTAAAAGTTGCCATAAAACTTAATATCTCATTTACTTGGCCATAGTAAATAAGGTATTATTATCGTTTATTCCCTTAATCATCTTTCAAGAAAAGTGAATCTGTTTAAAAGTTCGTTTTAGGAAGGTGTTTAATCCCCCTAACCTTAATAGTGATTAAAGCTATTCAGCAGATGAACTTGCTTGATTGAGATTCTAAAACGAAAACTAGAGATACAAACATTGTAGGCTCCTATTCAAATACCTATCACGTCTCCACGAGATAATCGTCTAACCGTTCTAAAGAAATACCTAGATGCTCACCTCGGGGGAATAGGGTACTGCCGCTCGACTGCTGCTACAGGTCCTTAAAAAAAGTGCTTCAGCTGGCTCAGTCATCAGGGAAGTGAGTCGATGCTGCAGATGCGAGTAGTGGGCTTACATATTTGTTGGACCTGGAATCTAGATGTTGGACGACTCAGATAATTAAAATGCTAAGCTGAAAAGCTAAGGGCCGGAGGGCCATTTCAGAAGAAAATTTGATTTAGTATAGAATTATTCGCTAAAAGAAAATTGTGTTGCTAGGACTTGGTGATAATAGTCCGTTCGGATTACTTAACCCTATAACCCAACCTAATGTTCCTTGTCATCCGATGAGTTTTCAGGAACCCTCTTCAATACGGGAGAAACAGGTGTATTCGTTTTCCCCTTTATCGCCTAACTTCCCGTCCGAAAGTCGCGAAAGGGTAATGAACTCCCCTTGCAACCCTTCCCAATGACGTACCTATTGGCGTGAATTCATACAGGTACATCCCTCTGAAGAAAATCCAGTGTCTGCCCCATACCTCATTCTACCAAAAGTATCAATCCTCATCCGGATCGATTTATTGTTGTTGTTGTTGTTGACTTGTTGGTTGTTGTCTCGACTATCGTGGCTGAAAATTATCAACCCACTGGTTCGGTTCCATCATCCCCCGTCATGACTCCTTGTCTTTATTAATCTTAAACTTCATGATAAACTATAATAAAGGACGAAAAGAGAAATAAAAATCTTTCCTGCGTCTGAGATTTAGACACATATTCAAAAAAAGTTCAAAAAGAAATCTTTTCAACTTCCAAAGGTTAATACAATATTTATTAACTGAACCTTAAATCTAACAATGTATCTGTTTAAATCCTAAAAGAAACATTCTTCTATTATAAAGTTATAAACTAATGAAAACTTTTAGTTTGTTACCAAAAAAAAACAAAACTAATAAAAAAAATAATAAGTAATTATCATCAAAAAGCTCATAAACTCTCTCTAAGTACTTGTTTCTATAAAAATCTTCAAAACTGATAACTACTAAAATTTATTCAAAGTATATGTATTCTAATGTGAATACAAATTACAATACTACCTAAAAGTTAGAAAATGGACTACTAATCATAAAAGTTAAGAGAAACACTGCTATCCCAGATATTTCGTTATTTAGTGGATATAAGTTTCGAAGAACTTTAAATTTCATTAATAAAAAAAAAAATTCTTATAAATCGAACGAAAGACAACCCTGTTCAGGTCTGTTTTGAATTGATTATGGTAAATATTTTTGCTTAAACCAACCGATGTCAAAAATAATGAAAGATTAAATCGATATCAAAACGAGTAAATAAACAAAAGCTCGTTTGAACCTGTGTACCGGTCGCTTAACTCTACATAAAACAAGGTTTATGTTAGTCAAGGACCTTAGACCTTAGATCCAAAAGAGTCACGTTCTTAACCGACTGAGTATATAAGTATCTCAGTATAAACTTATGTATCGCGAAAGAAAAATTATAGTTATCGATAGTTATTATTTTATATTTTCATAAATTATTTTTGAAAAGAAAGTCCTCTATATAGAGGAGATATCGAAAAGACTTATATCAAAGAGAAAAAGTTTTAAAGACTAAGAGTCTGCATAAAAGAATCCCTTCCCAAAACCAAAAGAATAAAAGTTTTCGACGAAAATCATCAAAAGATTGACGTTTCGGAATTCAACACAAAAATATTACAATAACAATATAATGCTGTGGGAAGTAAAAGTTATTAAATTTAGCAATATAGTCATAAAAGAGTAATAAATATAATTATAAATTATTTTCTAAAAAGGTAAGAAGATGTAAAAAGGTGCACCCTGTCGCACGACGACCAGACAATTATAGAATGTAAAATTATTATACACAAAAAAAATTTCAATATGATCAGCAATAATTAATTTTTTTTTTATTGTTTTAGGCTTTAGATTACGATGTTTCAGGACCCCGTCGAAAGATTATAACAGAATATCAATAACAAGTAATCATGAACGACACGATACTATCATTATATTGAAATCTGATATATATGTATTTTTGTATGATGTATGTTTTCACAGGTGATACCTGTAATGATACCTTTATTTTTGTAGGTGCTCGTAATACAACGTAAATGTATAATTTTAATTTTTTTTTTGCTTTACTCGATATTGAACAGTATTCTAAAATTTACGAAATTTTCTCAGATGCGGTAATTCTTCACAAATACAAAGGATATAAAAATTTTAATCTAATTTTTTGTTGACAAGAATCTTTCTATTGTCGTAAAATTTCCAATAAGATATTTTTTTTTTTTAAAGAACAGTGTTGTGAATAAATGTTGAAATCTGAATCTGACGAATTTATTTTAAACTAAATTGAATATCGTTTGTTCAAAAGATTTCCAAATGCAATTGACAAAATCAAGTATATAGATATATTATTTTTAATATGTGAGCAAAAAGAATGAAATTTTGAAATAATTTAGTACCTAGGTATTCATAAGAAGTACTTCAGTAGGTACAAAAAAAATTAATAAAAATACTAAGTTTCACTAAAGAATGTAGTTGTATAAATGGAATATAATTGACGACTCATACCTTCATTCCGAATAAATTTAGGAATTTCATAATGTTTCAAAATGGTACTTATGTTGTTGCAATATAGATGTTCAAAGTAATTCCACGTTGGAGTAGATTGTTAGCCGCTTAACAATATTAATTCCCACGTTGGCTATTTTGGATACTTCTTCTAATAGCATTAGGTTGATGGATTTTGCTTTTCAATTATATTTCATACTCGATGATCTTGGTGAATGTAAATTGTATGTTCACAATATGATGATATGTTCTAAGTTTTCTGATGTCCAGCACTTATGCATATGTCCGGCATAAAAAGCCAGGCAGGCTAATTTTGTGGGAGTGGATAGGTTGAAGTGAAACCTCGTTATGGTGGTGGACAAATGTTGGTTTAGCGGGTTTGCCCCACCTCCAAATAGGCTTTCGGTGATATCCACTGCCACTCGGATTACTACTTAGCTGCCTGTATAATAAAAAAAATGTTTTAGTTTCTTTTGAATGGAAATTGGTAAATTGCATAAGTATAATTTTTTTTTCAAAGATTAAAATTTCCCCAAGAAGCATCTTCGCCACCAGAATTGAACTATTTATCAGATCCTGAGCTCGAAGATTAAAATTTTTTTGTATAAATTGTATGTGAATTTTTTTTTTTTTTGCGCCTTTTTCATGTAATGCACTCATTAACATGTGCTATCTTTACAACGGATAAAAATTTCACTTTTTTTTCTAATTTGACTAAACTTTCTCTAAACACATTTTTACCTGGCTATGTTAGAATTTGCAATTAGGACTTGTGCACTACTTCTACTTCCATGGACGCACTCCTAATCCACATGGACAACAGATTGTGCTACTAAATGTATTTTAAAGATGATCAAAAAAAATATTTTTCTATTGATGACACAATAATTTTAACTTGACTGGCACTATTATGTATCTAAAACTGGAACGAGTACGATAACTTTAGCGTCAAGAATTGATAACTGGTTTTTGTAAAACAGATCAATGCAAGCATTTTTTACTACGGGTGGGGGGTCTATCTCCCTCCGTTTGGGCGGGAGGGGCAATTTTATAAAAACAGTGCTAAGAATTTAAAACAAATATTAAAAAATAACTTACAACTAAGTTTTCTGTCTTTTTTTAAAGCCAATACTTTTTTATATTAGATGTTTTTTTAATCAAGTGAAACCTATGCATAGTCTTTAAAAAAACGGTCTTTAAACTCAAAAATTGCGAAAAAAAAGGTAAAAAGAAATTTTGAAGTGTGATTTTTCAAAACTGCAAAATAAAATACTACTTTTTTTTATAAAATTAGTTGCTCATATTTATTTTAAATCATAAACTGAAAACAAAATGATTTTAAGTTTTCTGGTTTCTGAGAAAATTTAAAATTACTAAAACTACTTTCTTATAAGAGTTTTCGGCATGAGTACGATAACTTTGGCGCCAAGAATTGATAACTGTTTTTTGTAGAACAGATCAATACAAGCATTTTTTACTGCGGGTGGGGGGCTCCCTCCGTTTGGGCGGGAGAGGCAATTTTATAAAAACAGTGCTTAAAATTTAAAACAAATATTAAAAAATAACGGTAATACTTACAACTAAGTCTTATATCTTTTTTTAAAGCCAATACTTTTTCTATTAGATGTTTTTTAAATCAAGTGAAACCTATGCATAGTCTTTGAAAAAACGGACTTTAAACTCAAAAATAGCGAAAAAAAAGGTAAAAAAAAATTTGAAGTGTGATTTTTCAAAACTGTGCAATAAAATACTACTTTTTTTTATAAAATTCGTTGCTCATATTAATTTTAAATCATAAACTGAAAACAAAATGATTTAATGTTTTCTGGTTTTTGAGAAAATGGAAAATTACTAAAGCGTATAAACAGTGAGGTATGTAAGGGGGGGCATGCTGCCCCCCTGCAACCCCCTTGCTTGGACACACTATAGGATTTGGGGTGGGTGCGAGGTGGGTTGGTGCGAGGGTGGGTGTATGCAAAGTTTCTGTGGCATTTAAAGATGCCCAAGCATCATTACAAAAACGAACCTACGTACAACATTCACCGTATACCAAAAAAAAAAAAAAACTCTTATAAGAAAGTAGTTTTAGTAATTTTCCATTTTCTCAAAAACCAGAAAACATAAAATCATTTTGTTTTCAGTTTATGATTTGAAATTAATGTGAGCAACGAATTTTATAAAAAAAGTAGTATTTTATTGTACAGTTTTGAAAAATCACACTTCAAAGTTTTTTTTTACCTTTTTTTTCGCAATTTTTGAGTTTAAAGTCCGTTTTTTCAAAGACTATGCATAAGTTTCACTTGAATTAAAAAACATCTAATAGAAAATAGTATTGGCTTTAAAAAAAGATATAAAACTAAGTTGTTAATATTACCGTTATTTTTTAATATTTGTTTTAAATTTTTAGCACTGTTTTTATAAAATTGCCCCTCCCGCCCAAACGGAGAGAGATAGACCCCCCACCCGTAGTAAAAAATGCTTGTATTGAACAGTTCTACAAAAAACCGTTATCAATTCTTGGCGCCAAAGTTATCGTACTCTCCCCCTAAAGCTTATGGTTTTTGTCCATTTTACTATTAAAATTTTTAATTTCATACCTGACTCCTTTATGTCTGGAATTATCCAAATTTTTTTTTGTTGCTCCTTTTTTACTTCGCTTGTCTGCGCAATGGTTTCTTTTTAATTTTCTTTATCTTTATTTATTTGGCAAATCACTAGCTATTTTGTTCTGATTTTTTTTTACTTGTTCACTTCGTATAAATTACCTTTTAGACTTGTTGAGATGTTTTTAGTTTCCCGGTCAAAATTGAAAAGACTTTTATAGAATTTAATTCGCAACCCTTAGGTTTGACTTATTGGATACTTCGAACATTTCTTTTCTTTACGAAACTTAGATTCACGTCAAGTCCGAACTTAGACGTAGTTAAGTTGCTACTTTTCCGTAAGTTCTAGTACTACGTCATTCGTGTTACAGTCTTATGGTCTGTTTATACTGAGTGTCACGTGAAGTGATAATGTAGTTTGAATTATAATTAATTTTTATTTTTAATTAAATATTAAGCAATCATTCCGAAGAATATGGTTTAAAGGTAAGTTTTTCAACATGAATATTATACTTTTTTTTCAAAAATTTATTTTTTTTGTAAGATTTTTCTTATTTCTTTCAGACGGACGATTCGTTGGAGTTTACATATTGAACTGGAGTTATGTTTAGGTAAATTTTTTCACGAAAAATTTAATGTTGAGAATAAGTATTTTTATAAAAAAAAATAGATTTCGTATAGAAATAAATGAATAAGTATATCGATAATTATTGTTTTATCTTCGAATTTTAACTCAGTGAGTTTTACTGAAAAAATATGGTAAATTGGATTACGATTAGTTAAATGAGAATTTGTCTCACTTGATCCGTCTTTTATTTTTCGCTGATGCGGATTATGGTGAAATTGTATTTTCTAATTTTTATCATCGGCTCGTACTCTTTTCCTTCGATAAAAGAAAACTTCTTTACTCTACGGGTCGCAGCTTGATATTTCGTTTACAATACATGGTTTTTAAGGTTAACAATTTCTTAACTTCGGGTTAACTATTTCGTAGATTATTTGATGTTTACTCTGAATGCATTTATTATTTTGACTCTTCTAACATATTTTCGCTATCTATGAGGTAAAGTACAAAGATAATATTTCTATTTCTTTCTTGATTGATACTAGTTCTTTACTTATCTACCTCAATCATCTCTGGTTCAACTATTATTTGTGTATTTTGACTCTAATGTTTTTGTGTAAGTCTACTACTCTCACTTCCTATGTCCTCAAAATTAAATTTCTAATTTGTTTCAAAACCTACGACTATTACTTCTTCTTTCTTTCTACGATTTCTGGTAGTGATTAATGCTTCTCTGAAAAATCATAAATCTTAGTTTCATATGCACATTTTTTTCCATGACCATAGGAGTTCAACTCAATTTTCAGTACATCATCGGGCAGTACTTTTTTTGTCATAACATTATACTCGTACTACTGGAGTTCGCCATTTTCGTTGGGTTATTGGTTCTAGTGTTGTCTCCATTTACCCTTATGATGTCGCACGTTTCGCTTTATTGACTAGCCTCCATTACTCCTTTATGAGTGACTTTTATGCACAAAAAGTACACATGTGGGGGGTTTCCATTTTGTAGGAAGATTTCTATTTTTCTCCTGTATGCCAGTGTGGATGATGGGACGTATTGTAGATTGGTGCGTGTCTGAGCTAACTTCCATAGATTGTTGTATTTGCTAAATTATTTCTATATCATTCACAATTATCTAATTGACGTAAATTGAAGAATTAATATAAAAAGAAATTTTTAAATTGGTTTGGTTTTTAAACTAAACTTGATGTATGGACTATAGTGAATTTTCGTTGCCTCCTGTTGAGGTGAATGAGATAGCTTTTCCTACAAAACATCTTCGTTGTATATGGTACCACCAAGTACAACGACGATGGAAAAGAAAAATTACTTTCTTACTAAAGTTGTACAAAAAAAAATAATAAAGAAAAGATTTCTGAATTCCGAATTTTGAGTTATACACCCACGACCCGTTTGTCTCATGTACAACTGGACTAGCCGGTTACGATAAACTATTAGTAATTATTCGATCTTCATTTTCTCAAGTCTTTGGTGTGCACCACCATCTCGAATCCACTCTCGTCTTTAACACGATACAGATTATTATCTATAATCTTGGTTACATACGCTTTTAAAAATTTAGGACTCAGTTTTGCATTTATATGCTTAGCTGCACTGCTGAGCGTAAAGTTCCTTCTGAAAACTTTATTCTCTAGTCGGTATGATACGGTCTTCCTTCGTAAATTATAATGGTGTTCGTAATTTTCATGGGCTTGGTTTAACGCAGTTTTTAAATAGGCGTGCAATATTCCCATCTTCGCGGCTTTAGGTAGCCAATTAACCCGTATTTAACCCGTCTAATTTTCTCAACAAGCGATAGTCTGAGCCATGTTCCACCATCTGCTGGACAAATAGAGCCTCGTACGGAGACATACCTATGACGCTATGTACTGACGTACGTAAAGCACTACTGATTTCAGACAAATGAACATCCCAATTGGTTTGCTTCGGGTCGATATAAGCGCGTATAGCACTTATAATGGATCGGTTGACCCTCTCGCTGGCGTTGGCTTGTGGAGCATAAGAAGCGGTCTTAATATGTGTAATGTCAAAATTTTGTAAGCAGGTCCCAAAATCTTTACTGATGAACTGTGATCCGATGTCGGATAAAAGAGTTTCAGGAACCCCGAACATTAAAAATACTTCTTCAGTGAGAAATTGAATCAACTCATCTGAATTAGCTTTTTTTAAAGGTTTAATTAACACGAATTTCGTTAACTGATCGAGAGCGATGACTATGAAAGTGTTTCCTCTATTGGATCTAGGATACGGCCCTAGGAAGTCCACATATAAATGCTGGAATGGTCTATCCACTGTAAAAGCTTTACCCATCTCAGTACGTAAACTACTGTTGGGAGCTTTAGCCATCTTACAAGTGTCGCAATTATTTATATATAGTTTTACCTGGCTACTCATAGCTGGCCAATAAAATTCTTGTCGCAGGCGATATAACGTCTTGGCGATACCCCCATGCGACGATCTAGGTGGACAATGAGCCTGCTCTATCAACTTTCCGGTTAACTGAGATGCGAAGCTTCCACGTCAAGTTTTCCTGAAGAGGATTCCCGGTAGGATGCTTGACTCGTTTGTATACATAATTGTCAGATATTTGTAGATCTGATAAACGATCTTTATTATCACTGATATGTGCAATGATTTGACTATACTCTTTAGATTTAAAGGATGGATCTTCAAAATTAATATACAATGTGTTAGATTCATTATTAGTCGTGTTCACAAGAAGGGATTTTTCAACATCAAGTGCGTCTACCTCATAGACCCTCGACAAAGCGTCTGGCACATGGTGCTGAGAACCACGTCTGTGAATCACCTCAAAATCAAAGCTCTGAAGCTTTAGGATCCATCGGGCTAACCTTCCCGTTGGGTCCTTCAAGCTCATTAACCTACGTAGACTTGCATGGTCGGTTATCACCCAGAATTTATATCCCTCGCCATATGGACGGAATTTATAGATCCCTTGGACAGCTGCCAAACACTCTCTTTCAGTCACGGTGTAGTTACGTTGCGCCGAATTCAGTTTTTGTGAGTAGAAATAAATTGGTTTCTCATTTCCTTCCCCATCTAGCTGACATAAGACACATCCTATTCCTGTGGATGAGGCATCGCAACATATTATAAATTGTTTACTAAAATCAGGATTGATCAACACTGGAGCTGACGTAAAAGCTTTTTTAACAGCTTCTAATGCTGATATGGCTTCTGGGCTAAACACGAATTTATTTTTCTTCTTCAAAGTGTCTGATATAGGTGCAGTTAGTGTAGAGAAATTTTCTATGAATCGCCTGTACCAGCCGGCCATTCCTAGAAAACGACGGACTTGCCGTATTGTGGTTGGTAAAGGGAACTCCACTATTGCAGCCACTTTGTTCGGATCGGTTTTCAAGCAACCTTGCCCAACAATATAACCTAAGTACTGTAGTTCTTTAAAACAAAATTTGGGTTTTTCAACGTTTATCGTTAAGCCGGCATCAGTTTAATGCTTAGCTACTTTTGATATAATAGAAATGTGATCGTTAAAATCTTTTGAGATGACTAATAAGTCATCGAGGTAAATGAACACCTGGTCTCTTAACTCATGAGGAATTACTTTGTCCATTAAACTCGTCAAACTTTGCGCAGCGTTCGAAAGTCCGAACGGCACCATTTTTAACTGATACAGGGGTCTTCCTGGGACTGTAAACGCTGTCTTCTCCCGTGATTCTTTCTCCAGGGGCACTTGCCAGTACGCATCTTTCACATTCACGCTAGCAAACCTTCTATGTGCGCAATTGGATTCGCATTTTCCTTAGTTACGGCGTTAATTTTTCGTCGAGGCATAGTCGGTTTTTGCGGGTTTACGACCGGTGTACGACCGGTGAAGACCATCCACTCTGACTTTCCTCGATAACACCTAACGATATCATACGATCCAACTCCGTGTACACAAGGCTTTGTACTGCTGGCGATATGGGATAGTGAAGTTGCATTATAGGCTTTGCGTCACCCGTATCCTTCGAATCTGAACAAAAATTCATCAACCGTCCTATTCTTAGAATTAAAAGAAATTCCCCATTTTTGGTAGTGAGGTGATCGGTATATCGATGCAGCAGGTGAAGTCATAGGTATTCCAGCGTCTCGGTTGGCTGAAGTATTGCTGAATTGAATCCTGTTGAGCTGTTCATAAAAATCAGGTTCAGCATTGCGACTAGCTTCTCTTCGAGTTGTTGACGCCGCTCTATCTAGCCAAATTCTAGGGAATTCAGATATGGTAGTGCCAATATTCGCTGTTGGTTCTCTCTGGTTGTTATAGTTCTGTCGGTTTGGCGTCGGTTGGTCACAAAGAGGAATGGAAGGTACTGCAGTTTGTCTCTGGATGCTGAATTGCGATAAAGCATTACGCATAGCCTCATTTACTTTTTCTAGCAGTATCGCTTGACTTTGTGCAAGTGAATCCTGTAGAGCTTTTCGGTCCTCTGCTCTATTGAGACCAACCGCTGCTAAAGCAACTTCCTTAATATAGGCTTCGTAATCTTTGTCCGGCCTTAATGGAGCTCTTCCTGCGTGTGGTTGTCGTTCAGGCGTCATCAAAGTTTCATTCGCTAATATGCGTGCCCTCTCCGCTGCATGCCTTTCGATGTTAGATGGTCCTGCTTCCTCCACTTGACTCTCGTCGACTGCATCGCCTGCCTCCATTGTCATATTATGAAAGAGGTCCTGGTTTTTGCGGAACCTGGTGTTGTGCGGTTCAGAAGTGGCAGCTCTATGTGCTTTTGGAGATTCGGGATCGGATTGTCTAATATCTTTTTTCTTTCCCATTGGGATTGTTAATTAGTGTGAATTGTCCAATAAAAACTTTTAGAAGTAAGTTACAAAAAGAAGAGTGTTTGTTCTAAGAGTTTAAAAAAAAAACAAATACTATCCCTAAATACCTAAACTACTAGTACTACCTACTATATCTTAATTCTACCTACTATATCTTATCTCTACCTACTATATTTTAATTCTACCTACTATATCTTATCTCTACCTACTATATCTTAATTCTACCTACTATATCTTACTACCTAACCTTAACCTAAGTCTACTTAACCTAAGTCTTCCTGGTGGGGAAACCCCTTAATATTAAAAAAAACTTAAAAAAAAGACTTAATTGAATTAAATAAACTTGATTGAATGACTAAAAAAATTAAATATACTGAACTTTCAAAAAAAAATATTTGAGTTTTCCAAAAAATATACTGAACTAAATTTCTATAAAAACTATTAATGAAAAAAAAAATGCTCAACTAATATCTAATTCTAAAAATAAATGTTGTGCTACCAGCAAATCTAAAAATAAATGTTGTGCTACCAGCAAATCTAAAAATACAAAAAGTTGTGCTACCAGCAAATCTAAAAATAAATGTTGTGCTACCAGAAATTTAAAAATACAAAAAGTTGTGCTACCAGCAAATCTAAAAATAAAGTTGTGCTACCAGCAAATCTAAAAATACAAAAAGTTGTGCTACCAGCAATTCTAAAAATAAGAAATTATTAAATTATCTTGATAATTGTTTTTTTTTTTTTTCAAAACAAAAAACTTTATCTTTATATCTATAGGTCTCCTTCTCCATTCTAGATTCGGAGCCATGACTGGAATTCTTACACCTCCCAGCGAGTTCTCCGACAACAACAACAACAAAAAAAAAAATCTTAGGGCAGACACCTGAACTTCCCTTATCTTCTAAACATTAGTAAACTCTTCTTATTACCTCTTCTTTTCATTTTATCCTTCTATCACTTGTGACCTATTGAAAAATAATTCCCTTAGCGGACAACAGAACGGAAAAATTTATAGAATTGATTTGACGGAAACGTCCCTTATATACTCTATTGAGCGCTAATGATGTTATTAAAGTAATTAATGGTGTTGACATTTCTTTTCTTGTATTTTAGCCGTATTGGCTTTCGCAGCTGACGTAAACAGGACACAAGTCGACCATTCACCGGTCGAAAGAACAAAAATGAAAAGCAGAACTAATTCTTATTGGAAGCTACAGCTGCTGAATAAAATTACATCCAGTACGGACATCCAACTTAAAAAAAAATTCTGACTATTCTATGATGGTTTTCCAGAGTGTGGAGGAGTGATTGATTTGGTTATCGCTACTGACATGATCAGGACCTAGATCCACCAATCACCGGTCGACACATAAGTCGATCACCCTCTGATGTTGAATCTCTAAAAAAATTTATCTATTTAAAAAATAAATTGATGGTTTTTCCCAATGTTATCATTGAAAAAATATAAAAACTTAAACACTTGAAGATAATACTATCTAAACTAAAAATTTTGTTCTAAAATTTTACAATCGAAATTCCCTTCGGGCCCCACACATATGTAATGAAGAAAAATTTTCTCTCATCACACATCATGCCGTGTCAACAGGAACCGAAACTTCAAAATCAAAAAGTCATGATTTCAAAATTTCGTCCTTGCGAAAATTTCCACACTTGGGAAATGTTGCTGTTGCGATGTTAAATGACATAATATGCAATGAGAGAAATACTTAATAAAAAACAGGTAGCTTACACGCAAAATACGAAATAAAACTAAAAACCAGGGACTCAAGCTGTTCAACAAAAGGAAGCTTATCTCTCATGTAACTACATAAAAGTTATAAGTTGGGGTGATGATAGGCCCAAAAATGTTTCGTTGTTGACGAATCAGCTGTCATTGCTGGAATATTAGAAAGTTTACTTGGTAAAGATGTTATTACTCGAGATCAAAAATTTGGGTGAAAATATCTAATATCTCCTGCATACTACACATATAAATTTTTAAACACGACTATTCAATGTCCCAAGCAAGAAGCGGTTTCTATCCCCCCTAAATAAGCATCAGGTCATTTAGAGGGGGCAGGACCATCCCTGGGTCGGTTCACCAAACAGTCGCGTTCCGTGTACCTAGGTATCATGTACACGAGTCATCAAAACCTTAAAAGTTGCCATAAAACTTAATATCTAATTTACTTGGCCATAGTAAATAAGGTATTATTATCGTTTATTCCCTTAATCATCTTTCAAGAAAAGTGAATCTGTTTAAAAGTTCGTTTCAGGAAGGTGTTTAATCCCCCTAACCTTAATAGTGATTAAAGCTATTCAGCAGATGAACTTGCTTGATTGAGATTCTAAAACGAAAACTAGAGATACAAACATTGTAGGCTCCTATTCAAATACCTATCACGTCTCCACGAGATAATCGTCTAACCGTTCTAAAGAAATACCTAGATGCTCACCTCGGGGGAATAGGGTACTGCCGCTCGACTGCTGCTACAGGTCCTTAAAAAAAAGTGCTTCAGCTGGCTCAGTCATCAGGGAAATGAGTCGATGCTGCAGAAGCGAGTAGTGGGTTTACATATTTGTTGGACCTGGAATTTAGATGTTGGACGACTCAGATAATTAAAATGCTAAGCTGAAAAGCTAAGGGCCGGAGGGCCATTTCAGAAGAAAATTTGATTCAGTATAGAATTATTCGCTAAAAGAACAAAGAAAATTATGTTGCTAGGACTTGGTGATAATAGTCCGTTCGGATTACTTAACCCTATAACTCAACCTAATGTTCCTTGTCATCCGATGAGTTTTCAGGAACCCTCTTCAATACGGGAGAAACAGGTGTATTCGTTTTCCCCTTTATCGCCTAACTTCCCGTCCGAAAGTCGCGAAAGGGTAATGAACTCCCCTTGCAACCCTTCCCAATGACGTACCTATTGGCGTGAATTCATACAGGTACATCCCTCTGAAGAAAATCCTGTCTGATTTATTGTTGTTGTTGTTGTTGTTGTTGACTTGTTGGTTGTTGTCTCGACTATCGTGACTGAAAATTATCAACCCACTGGTTCGGTTCCATCATCCCCCGTCATGACTCCTTGTCTTTATTAATCTTAAACTTCATGATAAACTATAATAAAGGACGAAAAGAGAAATAAAAATCTTTCCTGCGTCTGAGATTTAGACACATATTCAAAAAAAGTTCAAAAAGAAATCTTTTCAACTTCCAAAGGTTAATACAATATTTATTAACTGAACCTTAAATCTAACAATGTATCTGTTTAAATCCTAAAAGAAACATTCTTCTATTATAAAGTTATAAACTAATGAAAACTTTTAGTTTGTTACCAAAAAAAACAAAACTAATAAAAAAAATAATAAGTAATTATCATCAAAAAGCTCATAAACTCTCTCTAAGTACTTGTTTCTATAAAAATCTTCAAAACTGATAACTACTAAAATTTATTCAAAGTATATGTATTCTAATGTGAATACAAATTACAATACTACCTAAAAGTTAGAAAATGGACTACTAATCATAAAAGTTAAGAGAAACACTGCTATCCCAGATATTTCGTTATTTATATCCAAAGTTTCGAAGAACTTTATATTTCATTAATAAAAAAAAAAGGTTCTTATAAATCGAACAAAAGGCAATTAAGACCCTGTTCAGGTCTGTTTTGAATTGATTATGGTAAATATTTTTGCTTAAACCAACCGATGTCAAAAATAATGAAAGATTAAATCGATATCAAAACGAGTAAATAAACTAAAGCTCGTTTGAACCTGTGTACCGGTCGCTTAACTCTACATAAAACAAGGTTTATGTTAGTCAAGGACCTTAGACCTTAGATCCAAAAGAGTCACGTTCTTAACCGACTGAGTATATAAGTATCTCAGTATAAACTTATGTATCGCGAACAAAAATTAATGTTATCGATAGTTATTATTTTATGTTTTCATAAATTATTTTTGAAAAGAAAGTCCTCTATATAGAGGAGATATCGAAAAGACTTATATCAAAGAGAAAAAGTTTTAAAGACTAAGAGTCTGCATAAAAGAATCCCTTCCCAAAACCAAAAGAATAAAAGTTTTCGACGAAAATCATCAAAAGATTGACGTTTCGGAATTCAACACAAAAATATTACAATAACATAATGCTGTGGGAAGTAAAAGTTATTAAATTTAGCAATATAGTCATAAAAGAGTAATAAATATAATTATAAATTATTTTCGAAAAAGGTAAGAAGATGTGAAAGGTGCACACTGTCGCACGACGACCAGACAATTATAGAATGTAAATTTCAATATGATCAGCAATAATTAATTTTTTTTTTTTATTGTTTTAGGCTTTAGATTACGATGTTTCAGGACCCCGTCGAAAGATTATAACAGAATATCAATAACAAGTAATCATGAACGACACGATACTATCATTATATTGAAATCTGATATATATGTATTTTTGTATGATGTATGTTTTCACAGGTGATACCTGTAATGATACCTTTATTTTTGTAGGTGCTCGTAATACAACGTAAATGTATAATTTTAATTTTTTTTTTTGCTTTACTCGATATTGAACAGTATTCTAAAATTTACGAAATTTTCTCAGATGCGGTAATTCTTCACAAATACAAAGGGTATAAAAATTTTTATCTATTTTTTTGTTGACCAGAATCTTTCTATTGTCGTAAAATTTCCAATAATATATTTTTTTTTTTTTTTTAAGAACAGTGTTTTGATTAAATGTTGAAATCTGAATCTGACGAATTTATTTTAAACTAAATTGAATATCGTTTGTTCAAAAGATTTCCAAATGCAATTGACGAAATCAAGTATATAGATATATTATTTTTAATATGTGAGCAAAAAGGATGAAATTTTGAAATAATTTAGTACCTAGGTATTCATAAGAAGTACTTCAGTAGGTACAAAAAAAATTAATAAAAATACTAAGTTTCACTAAAGAATGTAGTTATATAAATGGAATATAATTGACGACTCATACCTTCATTCCGAATAAATTAAGGAATTTCATAATGTTTCAAAATGGTACTTATGTTGTTGCAATATAGATGTTCAAAGTAATCCCACGTTGGAGTAGATTGTTAGCCGCTTAACAATATTAATTCCCACGTTGGCTATTTTGGATACTTCTTCTAATAGCATTAGGTTGATGGATTTTGCTTTTCAATTATATTTCATACTCGATGATCTTGATGAATGTAAATTGTATGTTCACAATATGATGATATGTTCTAAGTTTTCTGATGTCCAGCACTTATGCATATGTCCGGCATAAAAAGCCAGGCAGGCTAATTTTGTGGGAGTGGATAGGTTGGAGTGAAACCTTGTTATGGTGGTGGACAAATGTTGGTTAAGCGGGTTTGCCCACCCTCCAAATAGGCTTTCGGTGATATCCACTGCCACTCGGATTACTCCTTAGCTGCCTGTATAATAAAAAAAAATGTTTTAGTTTCTTTTGAATGGAAATTGGTAAATTGCATAAGTATAATTTTTTTTTTTCAAAGATTAAAATTTCCCCAAGAAGCATCTTCGCCACCAGAATTGAACTATTTATCAGATCCTGAGCTCGAAGTTTAAAATTTTTTTGTATAAATTGTATGTGAATTTTTTTTCTTTTTTTTTTTGCGCCTTTTTCGTGTAATGCACTCATCAACATGTGCTATCTTTACAACGCATAAAAATTTCACTTTTTTTTCTAATTTGACTTAACTTTCTCTAAACACATTTTTAGCTGGCTATGTTAGAATTTGCAATTAGGACTTGTGCACTACTTTTACTTCCATGAACGCACTCGTTTGGACAGATTTTTCGGGCGTATTTTTTCCTTGGCACTTTTTCCAATAAGATTAACCTCAGGAATGTCTTGGAAGAAATAATTTTTGATACTGTCACGATGTTCCTCTGTCACCTCTGTCATAAGTGTTTCGCAAGAGATCACGCCCCATTTTGTGAGGCGTCCTAATCCACATGGACAACAGATTGTGCTACTAAATGTATTTTAAAGATGATCAAAAAAAATATTTTTCTATTGATGACACAATAATTTTAACTTGACTGGCACTATTATGTATCTAAAACTGGAACGAGTACGATAACTTTAGCGTCAAGAATTGATAACTGGTTTTTGTAAAACAGATCAATGCAAGCATTTTTTACTACGGGTGGGGGGGTCTATCTCCCTCCGTTTGGGCGGGAGGGGAAATTTTATAAAAACAGTGCTAAGAATTTAAAACAAATATTAAAAAATAACTTACAACTAAGTTTTATGTCTTTTTTTAAAGCCAATACTTTTTTCTATTAGATGTTTTTTTAATCAAGTGAAACCTATGCATAGTCTTTAAAAAAACGGTCTTTAAACTCAAAAATTGCGAAAAAAAAGGTAAAAAGAAATTTTGAAGTGTGATTTTTCAAAACTGCAAAATAAAATACTACTTTTTTTTATAAAATTAGTTGCTCATATTAATTTTAAATCATAAACTGAAAACAAAATGATTTTAAGTTTTCTGGTTTCTGAGAAAATTTAAAATTACTAAAACTACTTTCTTATAAGAGTTTTCGGCATGAGTACGATAACTTTGGCGCCAAGAATTGATAACTGTTTTTTGTAGAACAGATCAATACAAGCATTTTTTACTGCGGGTGGGGGGCTCCCTCCGTTTGGGCGGGAGAGGCAATTTTATAAAAACAGTGCTTAAAATTTAAAACAAATATTAAAAAATAACGGTAATACTTACAACTAAGTTTTATATCATTTTTTAAAGCCAATACTTTTTCTATTAGATGTTTTTTAAATCAAGTGAAACCTATGCATAGTCTTTGAAAAAACGGACTTTAAACTCAAAAATAGCGAAAAAAAAGGTAAAAAAAAATTTGAAGTGTGATTTTTCAAAACTGTGCAATAAAATACTACTTTTTTTTATAAAATTCGTTGCTCATATTAATTTTAAATCATAAACTGAAAACAAAATGATTTAATGTTTTCTGGTTTTTGAGAAAATGGAAAATTACTAAAGCGTATAAACAGTGAGGTATGTAAGGGGGGGCATGCTGCCCCCCTGCAACCCCCTTGCTTGGACACACTATAGGATTTGGGGTGGGTGCGAGGTGGGTTGGTGCGAGGGTGGGTGTATGCAAAGTTTCTGTGGCATTTAAAGATGCCCAAGCATCATTACAAAAACGAACCTACGTACAACATTCACCGTATACCAAAAAAAAAAAAAAACTCTTATAAGAAAGTAGTTTTAGTAATTTTCCATTTTCTCAAAAACCAGAAAACATAAAATCATTTTGTTTTCAGTTTATGATTTGAAATTAATGTGAGCAACGAATTTTATAAAAAAAGTAGTATTTTATTGTACAGTTTTGAAAAATCACACTTCAAAGTTTTTTTTTACCTTTTTTTTCGCAATTTTTGAGTTTAAAGTCCGTTTTTTCAAAGACTATGCATAGGTTTCACTTGAATTAAAAAACATCTAATAGAAAAAAGTATTGGCTTTAAAAAAAGATATAAAACTAAGTTGTTAGTATTACCGTTATTTTTTAATATTTGTTTTAAATTTTTAGCACTGTTTTTATAAAATTGCCCCTCCCGCCCAAACGGAGAGAGATAGACCCCCCACCCGTAGTAAAAAATGCTTGTATTGAACAGTTCTACAAAAAACCG
Organism: Baccha elongata; assembly: GCA_951217065.1. Classification (NCBI taxonomy): domain Eukaryota; kingdom Metazoa; phylum Arthropoda; class Insecta; order Diptera; family Syrphidae; genus Baccha; species Baccha elongata. The sequence continues at coordinate 67,714 of CATNUY010000256.1, forward strand.
TTATCAATTCTTGGCGCGAAAGTTATCGTACTCTCCCCCTAAAGCTTATGGTTTTTGTCCATTGTACTATTAAAATTTTTAATTTCATACCTGACTCCTTTATGTCTGGAATTATCCAAATTTTTTTTGTTGCTCCTTTTTTACTTCGCTTGTCTGCGCAATGGTTTCTTTTTAATTTTCTTTATCTTTATTTATTTGGCAAATCACTAGCTATTTTGTTCTGATTTTTTTTTACTTGTTCACTTCGTATAAATTACCTTTTAGACTTGTTGAGATGTTTTTAGTTTCCCGGTCAAAATTGAAAAGACTTTTATAGAATTTAATTCGCAACCCTTAGGTTTGACTTATTGGATACTTCGAACATTTCTTTTCTTTACGAAACTTAGATTCACGTCAAGTCCGAACTTAGACGTAGTTAAGTTGCTACTTTTCCGTAAGTTCTAGTACTACGTCATTCGTGTTACAGTCTTATGGTCTGTTTATACTGAGTGTCACGTGAAGTGATAATGTAGTTTGAATTATAATTAATTTTTATTTTTAATTAAATATTAAGCAATCATTCCGAAGAATATGGTTTAAAGGTAAGTTTTTCAACATGAATATTATACTTTTTTTTCAAAAATTTATTTTTTTTGTAAGATTTTTCTTATTTCTTTCAGACGGACGATTCGTTGGAGTTTACATATTGAACTGGAGTTATGTTTAGGTAAATTTTTTCACGAAAAATTTAATGTTGAGAATAAGTATTTTTATAAAAAAAAATAGATTTCGTATAGAAATAAATGAATAAGTATATCGATAATTATTGTTTTATCTTCGAATTTTAACTCAGTGAGTTTTACTGAAAAAATATGGTAAATTGGATTACGATTAGTTAAATGAGAATTTGTCTCACTTGATCCGTCTTTTATTTTTCGCTGATGCGGATTATGGTGAAAGTGTATTTTCTAATTTTTATCATCGACTCGTACTCTTTTCCTTCGATAAAAGAAAACTTCTTTACTCTACGGGTCGCAGCTTGATATTTCGTTCACAATACATGCTTTTTAAGATTAACAATTTCTTAACTTCGGGTTAACTATTTCGTAGATTATTTGATGTTTACTCTGAATGCATTTATTATTTTGACTCTTCTAACATATTTTCGCTATCTATGAGGTAAAGTACAAAAATAATATTTCTATTTCTTTCTTGATTGATACTAGTTCTTTACTTATCTACCTCAATCATCTCTGGTTCAACTATTATTTGTGTATCTTGACTCTAATGTTTTTGTGTAAGTCTAGTACTCTCACTTCCTATGTCCTCAAAATTAAATTCCTAATTTGTTTCAAAACCTACGACTATTACTTCTTCTTTCTTTCTACGTTTTCTGGTAGTGATTAATGCTTCTCTGAAAAATCATAAATCTTAGTTTCATATGCAATTTTTTTTCCATGAAGTTCAACTCATTTTCAGTACATCATCGGGCAGTACTTTTTTTGTCATAACATTCTACTACTGTAATATGTATGTCGCCAATTGAAACGACCGCTGTGATACTTTGTATGAGACTGACTTTATTTCAATCATTCATCTTAAAACTAACTTTGAACATATATATTAAGAGCATAAGCACATTTATAATTACAATATAAAATATGTGCTTTCATACAATACATAATAATTCACCCTTTTCTTAGTTAAAAATATAATTTCATTCATAATATTTTTACGATTTATTATTAGTTTGGAACGTAAGTAATGCACTATATTTATTTTTTAGTTCACATATTTATATTTATTTTTAGTTCATATAAAAATTCATACATCAAAATACATTCTTATTTATTTTAATTTTAATTAGAATTTGTAATTGACTTTTTTTTTACTTAAACTTTTTTTGATTCTTTCAGACGATCCTTTTTGATATAAACTCTTAGTGCATGATCGCCTTTTATTTGATGTTGTATTGGCAGCATCTTGTTCGTTTAACCGATTTCCTTGTTTGTATAAGTGCTCTGGAGCAAACGCAACTTTCTTAAGCCTTCTTTTCAATTGGTTAACGTGCGCTTGTCTTAAATTGTCCTTGAACTTAATAAGATATACCTATGTAGAAATTTGTTTAACAATCACTGCTGGATACCATTTAATGTATTTTTCGAAACTTCCCTTATAATATAGGTTTAGGTTTAGGTTTATGTGGCTATCAGGAAGACTACTGACACAATTAGACCACAGATAGGTCCGTTGTGATACCACGAAATGAGCGAGGGAGTATTTCTTTAATTAAACCAGTTGGAGCTTCTTATGAAGCGATGTAAAGCTAGAATATCAACGTTCGACATACCGCTTGGATCGTCGAAAAAGAAATTACCCAGGTGTAATTTACATCTTTGGGAGAGAGCTGGGCATGAACAGAGAAGATGGGTGATAGTCTCCTCCTCCTCCTCGTCCATGCAGCTTCTGCAAAAATCATAAGAGAATACGCCAAGTCTTATGGCGTGTCTTCCTATGAGCCAGTGTCCGGTTATGGCACCAATTACGGAGCTAAGATGTAATCTGCTCATAGATAACAAACATTTAGTACGTTTCTGATCTAATGTTGGCCAGATTTGCTTTGTCGCTACGCAGGTAGTAGTGTTTGTCCATCTTAAATTTGTTTTCTCTATGGCATTTAGTTTTACCATGAGTTTGCTTGTAATAAGTTCTTTAATAAAACGCACGCAATTTAAGTTACTAATTCAAAACAAAATATTTTATTTGATGTTGACTTGATCACGTCTTGAACCTCATTGACTATGATAATGTCAAACATAAAAATTCTCCACTTAAGCATAAAATGTAAGGTACAATGAGTCAATAAAATATTTCTACAAAATTCATGAATACATATCAACTCCTTTCTTAATTAAAGTTATTATCTTAGAATTCAATTTTATTTTATGTACAAGTAGATGTCTTAAATTAAAAGCAATTTACTTCATTAATTTTTCAATAAGTTTTATACATACATAAGTCCATTCATGTTTAAATATTAGATATATAAAAAAAATAAATTTATAATTAAAATAAATTTAATACAACTGTTCATTTGACACAATATTATTATTGTTAATTCAAAAATACAATATCTATTTTAATCAATTTCTTGCCTTAACTTAGACCGAAGTCTCGAGGCTATTGCAGACGTGTTTATGTTATCTGTTTGTTGTTTATCTTTTGTTTTCTTCTTTTTATCAAAGTTACGATTAGGTTGATTGAAATATTTTCTGAAACCTGAAAATCTTACTCTTTTTGCATTGGACTTTTTATTTGATTTACATGAGCCTGAATTTTTCGTCCATCTTTTTCAATTAAATATCTAACCAAACTTAGTTTTCTTATAATTCTTACAGGTTTCCATTTCAAATAATTTTCATACTCACATTTATATAATGCAATCTCGTTTACGTTATATTCTTGGATTTTTCTTCTTACATTATTTGTTTCATTAGTATTTTTATTAATTATTGTTTTATTTTCCTTTTTTTCTTTTTGATTACTTTCACATTCCGGTGTAGTTAATCTTAAAATTGTTCTTGGTTTATAAGAAAACAATAAATCAGAAGGTGATTTCTTAGTCGTTGTTGTAGGTGTGTTTCTGTAATTAAATAGAGCGGAGCTAAGAACTCGTTGTAAGTATTTTTTAGTACGTTGTTTTTCGGCGCAAAATTTCTTCAAAATAGTTTTTAGCGTTTGAACGCCTCTTTCCGCGAGTCCATTTGATCCCGGGTGGTACGGCGGACTTTTTAAACTACAGATGCCATTTGCCTCGCAAAACTTAAGAAACAGCCCTGAAGAAAACGGTGGGCCGTTATCGGAGACCAACTCTTTAGGCAGACCATATATCGAAAACCAGCGAGATAATTGCTCTATAACTGTTTCTGCGTTGGTGCATTTCATTATAGCAGCATCTATCCATTTCGAGTAATGGTCTACTAAAATTAAAAAATCTGTACCTTCTAGCTTAAAAAAATCAATATGAACCCGTTCATAAGGATAAAATGTTTTTGGCCAGTCAATTTTACTTTTATCTGACACATGTCTCTGAGTAAGTTCACACACAGAACAGGTCTTAATAAATTCTTCAATGTCTTGATTTATCTGTGGCCACCACAGATGACTACGAGCAAGAATTTTCGTTCGGACAATTCCCGGATGTCCAGCATGCAATAACTCTAAAACCTGTCTCCGTAGTGTACAAATTACAACTACTCGCGAACCATAAAATACGGCTCCATTTTCGCACGACAACGAATTACGTTGTTTAAAATACAACCCCAATTCATTAAGGTATTTTTTATTTGGCCAACCATTCAAGAAAAACTGCATTGCTTGCGTTAAGATTTCGTCATTTTTAGTCTCGGAAACGATTTCGGAAAATGTAATTGGCAAATCAGACAGACAACCTTGGACGTTTAAATAACAAATCATATCGGATTCTTCACCTGTCTGTTCATCGGACGGCAAACGAGAAAGGGCATCCGCATGTCCAAGTTCTGTTCCCTTTATGTACTTAATGTCATATTTATATTGCCCAAGAAAAATTGCCCATCTTTGTAAACGCGCAGCCGCTACTGCGGGCGTTTGTTTATTCGGTCCGAAAATTTCACGAAGAGGCTTATGGTCGCTATGCAAAATGAATCTATTGCCATACAAATATCTGTGAAATTTTCGAACAGCATACACGATCGCCAGTGCTTCACGATGAAGCTGGGAATATTTCTTTTCTGATTCACTAAGGGTAGACGATGCAAAAAGTACTGGGCGCTCTTCACCTTCAATTATATGAGACAACACAGCCCCTACACCGTAAGGACTAGCGTCACATGAAACTATAATTGGCTTCTTTGCATCAAAATGCACCAACAACTGATTGTTCATAAGTAATTCTTTACTTTTACTAAACGCCAACTGACATTCATCTGTCGAAACAAATCTTGAGTTTTTACGCAAAAGATCATAAAGTGGTTTAAGTTCTGATGAAAGTGAAGGGATAAACTTTCCATAAAAATTTAACAATCCCAAATAGGATTTTAAACTTGTGACGTCATGAGGAGGAGGTGCACACTTTATTGCCTCCATTTTGTCTTTCGTAGGCTTGATACCTTCTTTGCATATTTCGTGACCTAAATATTGAACTTTTTCTTGGAAAAATTTACATTTTGATTCATTTACCTTAACTTGGTATGAGTAAAGTCTACTTAAAACTTCTTCTAGTTTGTTTTCACAGTCCTCCAAACTTTCACCTCCAATGAGGATATCATCTAAATACCCAAATACCTTTGGTATTTCCTGTAAAATTTGATCTATAATAGATTGAAAAAGAGTGGGTGCCGAGCTCAACCCAAAAGGAAGTCTAGTGTAGCGATATAAACCCTTATGCGTATTTATAGTAAGATATTCCTGCGATTTTTCGGAAACTTTTACTTGTTGGTATGCACCAGACATTAGACAAGTCAAGTATACAGAAATACGCACAATTATTAAGACCGGCAAAAATTTCATCAATTTTCGGTAAAGGATAATGTTCAGTCTGAAAAAATTTATTCACAGAAACCTTACAATCTATACAAATGCGTAATTTATTGTCCTTCTTAGGTACAACTACGATGGGTGATGCCCATCTACTATGTCGAACTGGCACTAATATACCCGCTGAAACAAGTCTATCTAGTTCTGCCTCTACGCCTTCACGTAAGCTAAATGGCATTGTATAAGGTTTGAAAAAAATTGGTGTGGCATTTTCTTTTAAAATCACATCCACTTCTAAATCTTTTATGGCACATTCTAAATTTTGCGAAAACAACGAACTAAATTTATTTTTAAAATGGCTTATGTCTTTAAGATTGTTCAAATTATTATTCATAAAATGCTCCCGCCAATTGGGCAAAAGTGTGTCCAGCCACGATCTTCCAAGCAATGGTGTAAAATTTGTTTTTGATTTAACTATCACTAATTCCATTGGGAAATATTTATTTTCATGCAAATCTTTAACTTGAACATCACACAAACCTTCAACACAAACATTGTCACCCGTTATCAAACTTAACTTTTTATCAGCTGTGACTTAACTGCAATGTGAAAATAATTTATTAAAATCAAAACTACTCATTACTGTAACGGAAGCACCTGTATCAACTTCCATATAAACTAAATTATTATTTATCTCTATATTTAAAGTGCATGCATTATTTATGTTAGAAATATTATTTAAATGACCCAAGTGTAATTTCTCTAGACTAATACAATTTGCCTGATAATTTTGAATGTTGCTTTTCCCTCTCCGGCCGCGAACGATTGATGATGACCTCTGCACACGGCAATTTCTAGCATAATGCCCGTTACGTCCACAGTTAAAACATTGGAAGGTGTTCTTGCTCTGCACTCCTCTATTTAAGGCTGATGGCGAATCCCGTTTATTCTCTCTTTGTTGATAACTGTGTTGTTTTTTTCTCTGCGGTGTACGACTACGACTAAACGTGGTGACGTTTTGATGCTCCACATGACTTATGGCCTTGGGATGGAGTAGCTGCATGTTATTTTTCGTTAGCTCAAAAGACTTTGCAATTTGGCACGCTTTATCGAAATCCATCGATGCTCTTTGTTTAATAATTTTTGTTGAATAGCTTCGTCTTTGATGCCAACAACAAATTGATCTCGCAATGACTCATCCAAGAACAATTTGAAGTCACACTTCTCCGCCAAATTTTTTAACTCGACAATATAGTCTCCAATGGACTCAAAGTTTTGTTGGAATCGTTTGTGAAACTGGAATCTTTCAGCGATTATGTTTGTCTTCGGTTTGAAATGAGCTTTTAAAACTTCGATTAATTCTTTGTATCCTTTGGAATGAGGTTCCTCAGGAGCCACAAGAGACTTTAAGATCTTGTATGTATCAGGCCCCACAAGTGTGATTAAGTATGATCCTTGTAATTTATTATCAGTTACTTTGTTAATAGTCAGCAACTGGTCCATTCGCTCAGCATAGCTTTCAAAATCTTCGCCAGGTGCGAAATATTCAATGGACCCAAAAAATTGCGACATGCTGTCATCCACGTGTTCGGCTTCTTCAGAACTTAAGCTTTCGTGGGTATCTTCAAATTTATCGACACACTCGTCACTATCACTTGATTTATCGATATCAATTTTTATATTTAAATTCTCCTGTTTTAAGTTTTTAGGATTTGTATCCTCGTCGCCAAATAATAAGTTCTTTAATAAAACGCACGCAATTTAAGTTAATAATTCAAAAAAAAATATTTTATTTGATGTTGACTTGATCACGTCTTGAACCTCATTGAATATGATAATGTCAAACATAAAAACTCTCCACTTAAGCATAAAATGTAAGGTACAATGAGTCAATAAAATATTTCTACAAAATTCATGAATACATATCAGCTTGTAGCGATAGGTATACCAATATTCACCTTGTTAGGTAAAACCGGCAATAGGGTTCCATTTCTGGCGAGTTCATCGGCTTTGCAGTTTCCCTCAATGTCTCTGTGTCACGGCACCCAGAAAAGGTGAATGTTGAACTGTTCTGCCATCTCCATGAGAGATGATCGACAGTCGCGGGCAGTTATTGAGTTTGTGGAAACAGCACAGATTAATTTAAGGGCTGCCTGACTGTCTGAAAATAAACGGATATCCGATGCAGATATCACGTTTTCCCTTAACCAGGATAATACCTTTTTAATCGCCAGAATTTCCGCTTGGAACACACTACAATGGTCAGGAAGACGGAAGGAGAAACTTTTAACTATATGCGATAACAGTAGGAGTGGAGGTAAATGAAACCACGACGATCAGTTGAAGACTATATTATTATTTCATAACTTAATCTTATTAGGTACATGCTTACATACTAAAGATAAGAGCTAAAGGTAAGAGATTAAGATAAGAGAGATTACGATATGGATAATACCTTATGCATCTTAGTTGTACTAAAAATACAGTGGTGTAACAAAGTAATAATTCATATATGTCACTTCCCCCAAACTGGAAAAGAAACTAAAATGAAGAAGAAAAACATGAGTACTTAACATAAATAATGTTAATCTTTTCATATAACAAAATGTTAATTAAACGCACATCTTTATAGTTTTACAATTCATTTTAAATAAATTTTCGTTTCTATGTTATCGTTTTTTTTTTTTTTTTTTTTTATAAGTTATTTATAATGCAATTTTAATTCATAAACTAATAACTATTCAATATTAATTCATATTGTTTATAATTCAATTTAAATCCTTGAATAACGAATTACAATTCTTTTAAAGTTGGATTTAATCTAGCCGATCTTCTCGGTATTTCAGATAGAGAAATTGATCTTCGTTTTCTACGCGAAATCTTACATCTACCTAAACTCTAGTTTTGCAAATTTGTCGGTGCAAATGTTACAATCTGGAAATTACATTTTTTTAACTGTGATATATGAGCCATTTTATGGTTTCCGTCAATGTTTACAGAATATACAACTCTACCTAATTTTTTAACAATGATTCCGGGAATCCAATTGTACACGTTATTGTGTTTCATTTTATATAAGACTTTTTCGCCTACATTTAGTAATTTTAGAGGATTTTGATTTTTGCATAAAGTTGGAGCTTTGAATTTTTTTATATTTTTGTCGCCTTGGCATTTGTATTTTTTATTCTAAATTTACTTTAAATATAAGTTCATTCGGACAAAGCAAAGTTGTAGTCGATGGTGTGGAACGGTACTTTAAAAGAAAATTGAAAATGAGTCGTTCAATCGGGAAGTTTTCGTAATTGGGATCTGTAAAAAATTTCTTAAGAGAGGACTTCACCGTTTGAACTCCCCTCTCTGCAGCTCCATTTGATTGAGGATGATAAGGCGGACTTTTTAAACACTTTATATTATAATTCTTACAAAAAATTGCAAACGATTCCGAATTGAACGGCGGACCATTGTCTGACACTAATACAGAAGGTAAACCAAAATACGTAAAAATAGTCCTTAACATCGCAATCAAACTTTCTACATTTGTAGTTTTCATTAATTTAACATCTATCCATTTAGTATAGCTGTCAACGGCAATTAAATAAGTACAACCTTTCAGATAAAAAAAATCTACATGAATACGCTCAAAAAATACTTTTGATTCAGGCCACGATATATGCTGATTAGACACCGGTTTGTTATTGGACAAATTACACGACCTACACTCTAAAACAAATGTCTCAATGTCAGAATGAATGCCTGGCCAAAAAAAAATACTTACGCGCTAGCATTTTCATACGCACCACTCCCACATGAGATTCATGAAGAAGTTCTAAAATGGACCTCTGAACCACATCCGGTATAACCAAACGCTCACCACAAAACAAACAACCATTATCTTCAAACAACAACAACCGTTTGTAAAAAAAAAATTTTAAACTATCACACACGCTACTTGGCCAACCTGACTGAACCATGTTTAAAACGCTACTGATTTTCCAATCTTTCTCTGATTCCTTGGCAATATCTGAAAACTTAATGTTGAGATAATTATTACATTCAATCGCTCGAATACTATCTTCTTCTACTTCAGTAGGACACGAAAGGGGAAGCCGTGAGAGACCGTCGGCATTTGTCATATGTTAGCCTTTTTTATACACAATCTTATAGTCATACATACTTAAAATCACTGCCCACCTATTAAGCCTTGCAGCAGCTACTGCTGGTGTCGCCTTGTTTGGGTTGAAAATTTCTCTTAACGGCTGGTGATCTGAGTATATGGTAAAAGTCTTGCCATAAATATACTTGTGGAACTTTTTTACTGTAAATATAATGGCTAACGCTTCCCGATGAAGCTGTGAGTACTTTTGTTCAGAAGAACTTAAAGTGCTAGAGGCGAACAATACCGACCTTTCAATACCATTAATAATATGTGACAAAATTCCTCCTACGCCGTAAGGACTTGCGTCACAATGTAAAACGATTTCCTTATTAGGGTCGTAATGGTAAAGAAGGTTATCATTCAAAATTAAATCTTTACTTCAATTAAACGCAGCTTCACATTTACTAGACCACTCAAAATTAACACCTTTTTTGTCAAAAAATACAAATCCTTCAACTCCGACGACAAATTTGGTATGAACCTCGCATAGTAATTCAATATTCCTAAAAACGACTTGAGCTGAGTAACATTTTCTGGTCTCGGAGCTTCACGAATAGCTTCCAGCTTTTTCGGACTAGGCTTAATGCCCTCGCCATTTACCACATGACCTAAATAAAAAATTTCTTTTTGGAAAAAGTGACATTTTTCATATTTTACCGGAACATTATACTTGTTAAGTCTATCTAAAACATCTATTAAATTCCTTTTACATTCTTTCTCATTCTCAGCCCCGATGATAATATCATCAATAAATCATTTGACCTTCGAGAGATCTTTTAAAATGTCATCCATTATCGATTGGAACGCAGCAGGAGCAGACTTTAAACCTAAAATTAAACGACGAAATCGGAAAAGACCAAGGTGGGTATTTATGGTGAGGAACTCTTGACAATTCTCATCTACTTCGACTTGTTGATAGGCTCCTTCTAAATCTAAGACGCAAAAACACGACGAACCATACAAACTGGCAAAAATGTCCTCAGACAATGGCATAGGAGAATGATCCGTACGAACCCATGGGTTGATGGTCATTTTACAATCAACGCACAGCCGTATGTCGCCATTCGGTTTCACTACCACTACTACTGGAGAAGCCCAATCACTATAACGTACAGGATATATAATGCCTTCGGATACCATTTTCATAAGTTCTTTTTCTACTTTGTCTCTAAGACCGAAAGGAACTGTATATGGTTTGAAAAAAAAGGGAACACTATTCTGTTTCAATAGAATTTTTGCTTTAAATTGACTAATTCAACTTTGTTTTTCACCATGAAACACTTTTTTATATGCTTCCACTAAATCTGAGACACTTTTTGAACTATTTAAATTATCGCATCGAATTTCACCAATAAACCTGGTTCTTCAATCTGGTAGCAACTTATCAAGCCATGTTCGTCCAAGAAGGGCAACTTTGTTTTTCACCATGAAACACTTTTTTATATGCTTCCACTAAATCTGAGACACTTTTTGAACTATTTAAATTATCGCATCGAATTTCACCAATAAACCTGGTTCTCCAATCTGGTAGCAACTTATCAAGCCATGTTCGTCCAAGAAGGGGTACAAAGACTTTCGGCCCATCAACTATGACTAATTCCAAACTAACCGACTCACTTTCACGTGACAAACTAACCAAAGCTTCAATACAACCAACAATCTTAACCTTGTCTCCCGAAATTACATTTAAAGACCGATTACTTTTTAACATTTCAACATTTGGATATAAAGAATCAAATGTTTTAACGTGCATGACCGAGGTACACGCCCCAGAATCTAGCTCCATCTTTATACATTCACCATTACACATTAAATAAAAAATTAAAGGATTATTTTCTGTTTGCAAATTATTAATATAACCTTAATCATTTGGCTCATATTTGTCAATATAACTAACACTATTACCTCGGTTTCCGTTGTTACTATTATAGCTGTTTCTCGTTTTCGTTCTGCTTTTCGATCTCCGTCTACTGTTATTCTTCAGGTAACAGTATTTTTGTACATGCCCCATCTTTTTGCAAAAATGACATTGCACATCTACCAAATTTGCCCACTTTGCTGACGCCGACCCATGCTTCCAATCCTGCCCTTGTTTCTTCCAACTCTCCTGACTTTTAGAACAACATGCCTCACGACAATGTCTAGCTTTCAAAGAATTCAAAGCAACTGATGATGGTGTTCCACTCATATGAACCATCTCCGTTCAATCATTTCCATATTTAAAGCAGATTCGCATGCCTTCTCAAATGTCAAGTCACCCATGTCGATAAGCTTTGATTGGATCTTTTTGTTTTTTCTACCCATTAGTAGCCTGTCTTTGAGTGCCTCTTCTAAAAAATTCCCATATTTACAGGTATCTGCCAACTGCTTGATCAGCACAAGGTAATCGGAGAGATTTTCATCCATCTCCTGATTGCGGTTCAAAAACTTAAAACGCTCTGCCGTCGTATTTCTTTTTGGTTGGAAATGCCCCTTCAGCTTATTTACCAACTCGTCATATTTTAACTCATCTTGACGTTTTGGTGCCACCAATGTCTTCGCGATTGTGTAAAAATCACCACCTCCTACTCCAATCAAAAAAGAAATCCTGTCTTCATCAGTCGTGATTTAAGTTTTAACAAATGATTTAACCGTTCAATAAAATTATTAAAATCATCACCTACATTGAAGTATTCAATGCATAAAGCTTGACATTTTAACACTGCCGTTACCCAAATCTTCCGTCTTTATTTTCAATGTTTTATCATCAACCATGTAAACTACCGCAAACTTAGCTTACAAAAAAAAAACTTCTTGTTATCCTCGTCGCCAATTAACTATATGCGATAACAGTAGGAGTGGAGGTAAATGAAACCACGACGATCAGTTGAAGACTAATTTATTATTTCATAACTTAATCTTATAAGGTACATGCTTACATACTAAAGATAAGAGCTAAAGGTAAGAGATTAAGATAAGAGAGATTACGATATGGATAATACCTTATGCGTCTTAGTTGTACTTAAAATACAGTGGTGTAACAAAGTAATAATTCATATATGTCAGACTTAAATTTAGTCTGTCTGAGTACACGCCACCACCAACCCCATCTTTAGTTTTTGAGCCATCAGTATAAAAATGAACTGATTCATCTTTCAAGAATCTCTCATTTTCCCAAGTGGATCTTGGTGGGATGGTGACTTGAAAATTCTTGTCAAAAACTAGCTGAGGTATAGAGTAGTCGGAATGACTTAATTTTGGTCCGAATGCTTTCAGAATAATGGAGTGACCAATTGAGTTATCGGTCCATTGAGAGATGGCTTTGAGACGAACGGCTGTGCTTGCGGCCGTTTGTTTGCTAAAAATATCAAGGGGTATGAGATTAAGTAGAATATCAAGAGCAGCTGAAGGTGTCGAACGGAGAGCTCCGCTAATACACATACAGGCTGACCGTTGGACTTTACTTAACTTGTTACGATATGTAAATTTGTCTAGGGCAGTCCACCATACTGCTACCCCGTAAGTTAGTATCGGTGTGATGACCGCTGTGTAGAGCCAGTGGGTTATGTATGGGGATAAGCCCCATTTATTTCCGATAGCTTTTTTGCAAGAGAAGAGTGCTACTGTGGCTTTCCTTACTCTTTCCTGTATATTTGCTTTCCAATGTAGTTTTTTGTCCAGGATAAGACCTAGATATTAAGCTTCATCTGAGAAACTTAGTGGAGTTCCCACAATTGATGGGGGACTTATTTGGGGAATTTAATATTTTCTTGTGAAGAGGACAAGTTCAGTTTTGTTTGGGTTTATACCCAGTCCGCATTTTTCTGCCCATTTGAGCATAATATTTAGAGCATTTTGCATTAATTCAACGAGAATTTGAGCATGTTTTCCCGATATTGCAATGGCAACATCGCATCGTCGGCATACGCGATCACTTTGAAACCTTCTTTTTCTAGGCTTTCTAACACCTCATTTACGACTATGTTCCATAGAAGTGGGGAAAGGACTCCGCCTTGAGGTGTACCTCTGCTGACAGATCTTTTTTCATGAGTGCCACCTAAAGATGAATTAATCATTCTACTTTCTAACATAAGATTAATTAGGTCATTCAGTGAACCATGTAGATCTAGTTTCTTCAGTGACGCTGTGATTGCTCGATAGCTGACATTATTGAAGGCGCCTTCAATATCGAGAAATGCAACTAGAGTGTACTCTTTATGATGAAGTGAGTATTCGATAGTTCGTTAGAGTGTATGTAAAGCCGTTTCTACCGATTTTCCTTTACAATAAGCGTGTTGTGCAGTAGATACCAGATTAGGATTATCTGGTATCTGGCAGGTATTATGCCGTCGGGTCCGGGTGATTTGTAAGGATCAAAGCTGTTTATAGCCCATTCCAGTTTATCATTAGAAATCAGACCAACAATATTTGTCTGTGTGTTGCTTGATAATAATGAATCAATGCTATTTATATTTTGTGAGCTACCTGGAAAATGGGTGTCTAGTAGCAAGGTGAGCGATTCTTTGCAAGAATTGGTCCAAGAGCCGTTAGCTGTCTTTAAGGAGCTAGGCATTGTAGGATTTTTTGATAGAATTTTTCTTAATCGTGAAGCTTCTGAAGTTTCTTCTATTTTTCCACAGAAGTTCCTCCAGGAGGTTCTTTTATTATTCCTTAATTCTTTTTTATAAATTTTTAGGGATTCTTTATAAAATTCCCAGTCCAAACTATCTCTAGAATGCTTAGCTCGGTTAAAAAGTTGTCTGAACTTTTTCCTGAGCAGTTCTAGACCCGACCCGTGCTGTTTTTTAGTTTCTTCATCAAGGCAAAATTGGATGTATCTGTGATCAGAGAACGAATGTTCCTTAGAAACTCTCCAGTTTTTGATCTTGTGATGAATCGTGTCGGAGACAAGAGTGATATCTAGAACCTCTTGTCGGTTTTTGGTAATGAATGTTGGTTCATTGCCAATGTTACTTACTATAAGGTTAGTACTTAGAATAAAATCAAAAAGTGACTCACCTCTGTCATTTATGTCTGTACTTCCCCAGACGGTATGATGGGCATTAGCGTCACACCCGATTATAAGGCAGACTTTCTGTCGTTCTGCTTCCCTGATTAATTCCTCTAGCTTGTCGCCAGGAAGAGGGCCAAGGTGGTCATGGCCGAGATACGCTGATGCTAACCAGTACGCCCCGTTATTGGTTTGTAGTCTAACTACGGTTACATCACGATCGCTGTAATCAGGGAGTAAATATACATTAATGCTACTTTTTACTAATATGCAAGATCTAGGGTCACCTTTATTTGATGCATACAGCAGGTAGTATCTGGGAGTCCTGAGTCTTTGAACAGTGGAATTGACAATCCAAGGTTCTTGGATCAGGACGATGTCTTCCCCTTTATTTTGTAGACGGAGAAGAAGGGAGGCCGAAGCCACGATGGAGTGATGGGTATTAATCTGTACTAACTGCACCATCTTGGTTACAGCTAGGTGGATCAACCCCCACCACAGTTTGGTCTAGATCTACATCGGAATCGAAATCCGATTTAAGAAGGTCGTCCTCATGGCAAGATGTTTCATTTGCAGAGTCAACAATATCCATGTCGGAGTGTTTGTCAACGTTAGGAGCCTCTTCAATAGATAGCGGTTTTATATAAATGGAGGACGACACAGTGGAGGAGGTGCATGGAGTATCTACCTCCATCGTCTGAAGGTCGATACCCGAGGCATGTTCCTTCTCTGGAAATATATCCTGGGATTTTGATGGCATCGCGTTCGATGCGTTTTCCTCGTCTTTTTTATATACTTTTAGAGTTATGGTAGACCATCCAAACCTAACCACACCTTGGGTTTCAGCCAATGGAGCCAATGAGTCCTTATTTATCACCACGATGGCTAATCTATAAGAACCCCGTGGATCTTCAAGCTTCGCAACCTTCCAGTCGTGAGTAGGCAAGGATGGATTACCATACTGAAGCATCTTGAGGATGATTTCTTTATTGGAGAGTTCGGCCGGGACATTAGTGCGGGCTCTCGGTCTGCACGGGATATTCTCCTTTGCAACAACCTCGAGTTTTGCATTTGGCCATAGGCCCTCTAACCTGCCGACAGCGAGTTTGTACAGGTCACACGATCTCTCACTATCAAAGGCAAGTAGCTTGACTCGACCTTGATACCAACCCGCATCTTCAAAAATTGCAGGTTCCCCTGGATTTTCTAGCATGAGGGTCCAGTATGAGGCTTGGAGTTTGTGCAAAACCATTTGCCAATGATCGAAAGAGATCGCGCCATCTGCATTACTACTGTCGATGACAGCCAGAATGGTTTTGTCTTTTAGCACGGCACTAAAGGACAGATCTTTCCTGGTAAAGGATGGAGCGCCAGCGATTTTCGCCTTTGGCCTTTTGGGTTCCGGAGTGGTTCCTTCGGAAGACCTTAGTCGCTTTGACGTTAAGTCGCTGCAGGTCTGAAGTTGGGCTAATGTGTTTTTGGCCCAGGCAAGTTTTTCGGATTGCTTTGAGTCTAGATGCTGGCAAGGCACCGACCACCTTCACTATTCTCGTAGCGTTCCTGAATTCCTTTTTCATTGTCATTTTCTTCCTCTTCTCGGTGGGAGTAGGTCTACATGACGTATTACCACTGCCATCGAGGAGGGGAGCCTCCGTTGTGTTCGGAAGAGATCTACCTTGTCTAGTGGTGGGACCAACAGTCGTGGTTGAACCTTGAACCAGAGCAGTAACTCCCGAACACACGAGAGGTTTTTTACGGGCGGTTTGTGTGGGAGTTCCACTAAGGGCTGCGTTTTTCGCAGCAGAATCCCTTATAATATACATTTTCCCCTTTTTTAATTTTTTTAAATAATACAAAATTAGCTTTATTATCTTCATTTTTGTCTTCTTTCAAAATGTCTAATTTAGTTCTAATTTGTTCTTAATTTTTCAATAAGTGAGTTTGCGTTAGTGCTTTTCATAATATAAACATCAACAAATTTACTATAGCTATCTACGATTATAAGGTATGTTAGTCCTTCAACGAAAAAGAAACCTAAATGAATTTTTTCGTAGGGAAAATTAGATTTTGGCCATTCTTGTAAATTATGTTTTGAAAAATGATTTCCTGTTACTGCACAAGTTTCACAGGAGTTAACGCAATCTTCTATGTTCTCATCAATTTTAGGCCACCAAACTAAGGAACGAGCTAGTTCTTTCATGCGAACTATTCCTACATGTCCCTCGTGCAATAATTCTCAAAGAAAAAGGTATAATCATTCGCATGCCATAAAAAATTACCTCTTTTTCTAAATCTAAAACATTTCTTTTTAAATAGTAAGGCTTAAATTCAAAACTTTTTCTATCAGGCCATATATTATTTTCAATGCAATCCTTGATTTCGCTTAAAATTTTATCTTTTTCTGTCTCTTTTCTTATTTCTTGCAAGTTTAATGGAATTTCATCTGAAAAATTGAAAGTGTTTATAAACATTTCCTCATCTAAATCCTTCTGATTCTCAAACAATCCGTCGTATCAAGGAAGCTATTAACCTCCATAATAAAAATAAAGAAATTTAAAATAAAATGTAAATTGATAATAACAAATTAAAAAAAAAAAAAAAAAAAAAAAAAAAAAAAATTATTTAAAAAATTTTTATAATAATGTTTTTTACATTGTACAATTATATTAGTATATAAATTTATAAAATATATAAAATGTAACTATAAGAAACTATTAAATCTACCTCTATGTTAGTTATAAACGACATCTATGGTCTAGTTGCCCTGATGTCTTTAATATCTTTAATATAAATAGCTTTATAAATTTATTTTATAAGTTATTGTTGATAAATAAAAATAAAAATAAAAATTTCCTCATCTCCTGATTTATGAGGCGATGGCAACCTGGACAGAACATCTGCATTCAAATTATTTGCACCTTTTTTATATAGTATGCAATAATCATACATTGAAAGTTCTAAAGCCCATCTTTGCAAACGTGAAGCTGCAACAGGTGGGGTTGGTGTTTTCTCTCCAAAAATTTGTTTTAAAGGCTGGTGGTCTGTAAAGACAGTTGTCTTTCTGCAAAAATAAACTTTCTAAATTTTCTCACAGCAAACGTAATACTAAGGGCCTCTTTATGCAACTGAGAATAATGCTTTTCGGATTGACTCAACGAACTGCTAGCATACATGCATGGTTTTCTTTTACCATCCTCAATAATTGATAAGACGCCCCCGATGCCATAAGGACTTGCATCGCATGATAAAATTATTTCTTTAGACGGATTAAAATGTACAAGTACTTTGTCACCGGTCAGCAAAAGCTTAGTTTTTTCGAAAGCCTCATCGCATTTATTAGTCCAAGAAAATTCAACATTTTTTCTTAATAAACTATATAACACATGCAGTTCCGAAGATAAATTAGGCAAAAAATTTGAATAATAATTAACTAGGCCTAAATAAGAACGCAGCTGTGAAAAATATTTTGGCCTTGGAGCTTTTAAAATAGCATCAATTTTATCTGAGCAGGGATGACGTCCCTCTGAGCTAATAATAAATCCCAAATATTTGACTCTACTTTCAAAAAGATTGCATTTATCAATATTAATTTTGACGTTGTGGTTTTGTAATCTACCCAAAACAATTTCTGTTTTCTCAACGCAATCTAAAAAACTTGTACCTTTGATAATAATATCATCTATATACCCTGATACATAAACTAGATCATTCAAAATTTTATCGATGACTTCTTGAAAATTGAACTAGATGCTTTTGCTCCATAAACTAGTCTTGTATATCTTAAGAGACCTAAGGGAGTATTTACAGTGAAGTATTCCTTACAAGAGTCTGTCAGCTTTAGCTGCTGAAAAGCACTATTCAAATCAAGGATTGTGAAGTGAGTATTACCACTTAAATTTGAAAATATATCCTCTGGATGAGGAAGCGGATAATGCTCGGTTTTCATATATTTATTTATGGAGACTTTGCAATCCATGGACAACCTCACTTCACCATCTTTTTTCATGACGCCTATTAATGGACTTGCCCATTCACTATGTCTTACTTTTTCCAGAATGCCTATAGCTATGAGTCTTTCAAGCTCTGCTACATATTTGTCTCGTAACCCGAACGGAACAGTGTATGCTTGTATACCATTGGTCTTGCTTTTTCATCTAAAATCACATCGGCCTCAAAACCCACAATCGGCTTTTCTAAATTCTTATCAAAAACGCTCGCAAAATCATGTTTTAATTATGTCAGAACTTACTTCAGAAATACTACATATATTTTTAGGACTTAGTGTTATTTCCTTGGCAAACAACATTCTCCAGTTAGGATACAAATGGTCCAACCAATTTCGCCCCAGCAAAGGAGAAAAATTATTTTTGCTTTTGATAACAAGAATTTTCAACTGTACCGGATAATTCCACCTCTTTGATTTCACCATAACCTCAATACTGCTCAATACGACCACGCGTTCTACAGTCACAACTTCTATGGATTTAAAAACTTCTTTTAATTTAATATCTTTAAATAAAGATAAATAATCATTTTCAGAAATAACAGTCGCGCATGCACCTGTATCTAGTTCATACTTAACATATTTTCCATCAACCAATAGCTTAACCTTTAATGTTCCCGAGACTTCCTCATTTACATTATTCAGCATACCCAGCCAAGCCCCATCATCTGAGCTGCCATCAGCCTCAGCTCCATCTGTGCCCTCCACAAAGTGTACTCTTCCATTACCAGATCGATTTTTTAACTTGTAGCAATTATTTTTGATGTGGCCATACTTTTTACAGTAAAAGCATTGCATTTCTTTGTCTTTCTTTTTGAAGTGTCGTGATTTCGATCTGCCTCGATGTTCAAATTTATCATGCTTTCCATGCTTTTCATTCTTGGATTTATTTTGCCTGGTAAAGCAATGAAAAGCATTGCTCTCACCACATACCAATGTTCCGGGTTGCACTACCTTCATTTGATTTTTCGCCATTTCGTCATCCTTCGCTAGATCTACCGTATCTTGAAATTTTAATGTAGACTTTTCAAGCAATTTGGCTCTTACACGGTTATCTTTGATTCCAAGAACGAATCGATCTCGAAGAGCATCGTCCAAGAAAGTGGCAAATTCGCACGTGTCTGCTAGTTCTCTTAGAATAATGACGTAGTCGCTTATTGTTTCACCTTGGTGCTGATTGCGACTTCCAAATTTAAAGCGTTCTGCTGTGGTATTTCTTTGCGGATTAAAATGACCCTTGAGCTTTATTTTTAAATCCGCATATTCAACGTTCTCAATATTGTCTGGTCGCGACACATTTCTAATCACTTTGTATAGGTCCTTACCTCCAAGATTTAAAAGATAAGATTTCTTGTTTTTATCGTCGGTGATTTTGTTTAAAGCCATTAAATTTTCAAAAGCTCTAAAAACATATCAAACTCATCCTCGGATGGATTGAAAAATTCAATCGCCCCGATAAAATTGACCACGTTTTGAGTCATGTTATCTTCGTTTTTTATTTTTACCGAAATCACCGTATCACCGCTTTCTGAGTTGGATGACATATATATACATATATATTGGTATAAAAAGGTACTTTTATCCTCGTCCAATTGAAACGACCGCTGTGATACTTTGTATGAGACTGACTTTATTTCAATCATGCATCTTAAAACTAACTTTGAACATATGTATAAAGAGCATAAGCACATTTATAATTATAATATAAAATATGTGCTTTCATACAATACATAATATACTGGAGTTCGCCATTTTCGTTGGGTTATTGGTTCTAGTGTTGTCTCCATTTCCCTTATGATGTCGCACGTTTCGCTTTATTGACTAGCCTCCATTACTCCTTTATGAGTGACATTTATGCACAAAAAGTACACATGTGAGGGGTTTCCATTTTGTAGGAACATGTTCTTTCTATTTTTCTCCTGTATGCCAGTGTGGATGATGGGACGTATTGTAGATTGGTGCGTGTCTGAGCTAACTTCCATAGATTGTTGTATTTGCTAAATGATTTCTAAGAGATTTTTTTTTACATTTGGGACCTCAATTAGGGGAGAAAACACAAGAAAAAAACTGCCCGACTATAAAACAAGTCTATTCTATAGCTCGCACCATATTCAATAATTTGTAATGGCGTTTTCCCAGTTGATCTGAAACAAGCAGTAGTGATGCCTCTGTTCAAGAAGGGTGACAAATCATCATTAAACAATTATCATCCTATCTCTTTACTTTCGGTTTTTTTTCTTAGAATTAGGAAAAAGCTGTCAATTTAAGAATGATCAAGTTTTTCGAAAAAAAATATTTTTTTAGTGAGCATCAATTTGGCTTTCGTTCTGGTTTTTTTACTGAAGGAGCTCTCTTAAGGCTCTGCTCTTATATTAATGAAGGTTTCAGTAATAAAAATCTAAATGCAGTTCTTTTCATTGATATAACGAAAGCTTTTCATACTGTTGATCATAACATACTTTTAGATAAACATTAGAAGTGTGGCTTTAGGGGTGTAATGCATAACTATTTTTGTTCATATTTATCTGAAAGGAGACAAAGGGTCATTATTCAAGGAATACTCAGTACCAACAAGATTATCCCCTTAGGCGTTCCTCAAGGATCTGTACTTGGTTCAATAGTTTTTTTTTTATTTTCATTAACTCGCTTTTTCTACAAAAATATAAGAGTAAAGTTAGTGCATTTGCTGATATTATGGCTTCTGCATTTCAAAGCGACTCTGCTTTAATTCTGTCTGCAGACAATAATCATGATTTAGAAGTTTTATGTCATTGGTTTCAAATGCAGAAAATGGTTATTAGTGATAAAACTAAAATAATGTTTTTTAATGTTTGTGGTACTGAAGTAGATTACGGTTCGCTAATTTTTTACTGTTCTAACTGCAACAAGTTCAAACAGAGCAAAGACGTATGTAACCCGGTAGTTTTCTCTGAAAAATACTCTGAATTGCTTTTATGCTCCGATAAATGCTTTAGGATTGATTGTGTCAATACTTGTATCTTGGGGTTTTGCTTGACTGGATGATGAGTTGGACTCCTCATAGCAGTACACTTAAGAAGTATTTTTTAGGTAATATGGAGATGGGCCTGTATTCATTCTTGTTTCAACCTTTAGGAACGGGAATAATTCTTGCCTGCTTCCAATCAATCGGAGAAATGCCAGTCAGAATTATAGAATGGAATATATGAGTTAAGTAAGTTAGGATGTATTGCAAAATAGCCTGTATTTTCGATACAAACAAAATCAAATGGTATATCTGGAAGAGAAACAGTAAGAGATTCCTGAGTCAATGATGAATTATGAGGGAGATGTGGGAAAGGAAGGGAAACAAAGTTTTGATTTCATACATCTACATCAATATTCCCATTACACTCAATGTTTTTTGTACCTACCACTATTTCCCTTATTGGCGTTTGTTGTGCGTTCCTAACTTAGTACGATTTTAGCAGATTGCTTGGTTAAGAAGTGTACGATAATTTCGGAGGTGAACATCAAGTCTTTATCTTTTCCACTCTCTGTTAGCCTGATCCCGTTGAGATATAAGCTTCCGAATTTCATTGGAGAACCAAGGCCAATTAAAATTATAAACCTTTTTCTTCTGATTGGAACATGGTTACTAAAAAGGCTTAAGATATAAGAGTTCAGAAATTTAACTTGGTCATTGAGCTAGGGGAGATAGAAAATTCTTTCCCACTCAATGCTCTGTAGATTTTGTCGCGATGCATTTAGATGACAAACGCGTACCCCTTTCGCTTGATTTTGATTTAAGATTTTAGCCATAGACCCTAAAATTCCATAATTGCTTTCGCCTGTGTAAACCTCACGATTGTCAATTTGTTCCATTCCAAACGAGAATATTAAGAGGTAAAAGCACTGTTTTTAGGTTTATTTAATTTGCAACGATTTCGTGGGTTCGCTACGTACTGATAGAACAAAAAAGTCACCTTCAGAGAATAATTCAGTACAAGTAAAATATTAATTAAATGATTGATATAAAGTTGACATTTAATGCAGAAAATTATTACAAAGAATGAAAAAGAGAGAGTAAAAAAGAAAAAAACAATATAATTCAGTTAAAAGTACTGATAAAATAAAGAAAATTAATTAAGAATGAAAAAGAATCATAACAAGACTGAAAAATAATAATAAAACAAAATATAATAAGAAAAAATAATTTATATTCATAAAATTCTTAGCTGGCAATTCTTCCTAAGTGTTCTACATTCTCGACGCGAACAAGGCCACGAATGGTTAACACCGCAGCTATTTTGTTGGATTTCTTGAGTTCAATTGCATGCCGCACCAAGTAATTGTTTATTTAAGATAATGACTCGCGAACAAAATGTGTGCAGTTGATGCAATGCCAATATCATTAAGGCACAATTGTTTTTTATTGGTTATTGTATGTTTAGCAATTGATGTAAATAATTTTGTTTTCATATGGCGATTTAAATTTGATTATGATTGAAGTGTTTTTATTCGAGTTTTCTTTTGCGTGCAATTCATGACTGTACCGTCTCCGGAATTGTCCTTCCTTACATATCAGGCCAACAAATCTCCTTTAGACTTTTCTCTGGAACGCGGCTAAGAGGTCGGAGTGCCTTTTGCTAAGCACCGAAGTCTCGGATCCACATGTGAGTATTGGCAGGACCACGGTCCTGTACAACAGCAGTTTTGAAGTTATGGTGAGATTTCTGGATTTGAAGAGCTTTGACAGACTGTAGTAGGCTTTGTTGGATTTGAGAAGCCGCCCACGTATTTCTGCTGCTACTATTGACCCAATGTATTTAAAGGATTGCACCTCTTCAAATACGTGCTCCGCTACCTTGATCAACAGTTCCTCTCACATTCGACGCCACCAAGTACTTTGTTTTAGCTTCACTAATGTGCAGCCCCAAATTTTGTGCCGCCTGCTCGATCTGGAAGAAGGAATCGTGTACATCGGTTCTTCCGATGATGTCGATGTCGTCTGCGTGAACCAGTATCTGGCTGGACCTGTTGACGATGGTCCCTCTTGTTGCCGTGCCAGAGTCACGGATTGCTTTCTCCAACGCCAAGTTGAAGATGAGGCAGGCCCAACCATCCCCTTGTTGGAGTCCATTGGAGATGTTGATTGGTCTGGATAGCAATCCGGCTTTTTTTACATGGCTTTTTACCTTGGTCATGGTAAACCTACATAGCCGTGTCAATTTATTTGGGATGCCGAATTCTCTCATGGCTTTGTAAAGATCTACCCTGGCTATGCCATCATAGGCGGCCTTAAAGTCTATAAACTGGTGGTATGTTGGGATGTTAAATTCTAGACATTTTTCCATCGCCTGCCTAAGGGTAAAGATCTGATCAGATGTTGATTTGCCTGGAATGAAACCACACTGATATTGTCCGATGATGGTTTTAGCGTATAGGGTTATCCGGTCTTGTAGGATAGAGGAGAGTATCTTATTGGCGGTACTCAACAACGTGATACCTCTATAGTTGCTGCATCTCCTTTCTTATGTATGGGGCATATTATACCTTTTCACCAGTCTTCTGGCATTTCTTCATGCTCCCACACGTGCACTATAATATCATGAATTGCCTGACGTAGAGCTGGTCCACCGTGTTGAAATAATTCGGCTGGTATACCATCAGCTCCCGGGGCTTTGTTTTTCTTTAGCCGGCCTATAGCCTTCTCAACCTCTTCTATGCTTGGTGACGGCAACATAGGGTATTAGTCTTGAAGCAGTGGAGCCTCCACTTCTGCAGTGAGTTGACCATTTAGCAATTCATTAAAGTACACTTCCCATCGCTCCAGTATGCTTTGTGGATCGGTGATCAGATGTCCCTCTCCGTCCTTGGAGTATGTGCAGCGTGGTGTGTACTGCGTCATGTTTCGGACGGATTGGTAGAACTTCCGCGGCTGGTGCGGACCTCGCTCTCGGCTTTTTTCTATTTCACAGATTAAGTTCTTCTCCCAGGCTGATTTTTTGAGTCTGTGAATCCGTTTTTCTATTCTTCTGAGCTCTTTATATTCTTCTTCGCGTGCCCGCGTTCTATGAGATTGTTGCATTGCTCGGTTCACGACATTCTTACGTTCAGTCGCTAGCTTGCATTCATCATCAAACCAGTCGTTCCGATTTCTACGACTGCTGCCTAAGATGGAGTTGGCAGTACTAATGACAGTATTCTGAAGTCGTGTTAACCTCACATCTACGCCCAGCATACTGGCTCCACTTACTCTCCCTAAATCGAGTGATTCAAGGGCGAGTCCTAACGCATTACCAAAGGTGTTACACGCATTTTCATTGCGCAGAGCACCCGTGTTGATTTGAACCTGATCAGCGGATGCAATACGTATTCGCAAGGCGATCCGCCCTCGGAGAACCATACCAACAATATAGTGATCCGAGTCGATATTGGCGCCTCGGTACGTTCGTACCGTCATCAAGTTCGAGTAGTGGCGACGATCTATCAGCACGTGGTCTATTTGGTTACGAGTGACTCCATCAGGTGATACCCAGGTGGCTTTGTAGATATCTTTTCGCGGGAACCTGGTACTTGCAACGACCATGTTTTTCGATGCTGCCAGTTATAAGGCTCGAAGTACATTGTCATTAATATTTTCATGCAAACTATAGGTGCCTGCGTAATGCCTCAATACCAGCTCCTGCCCCATTTTTGCTTTCAAATCCCCAAGGAAGATTTTTACGTCATACCTTGGACAGGTATTGAGGGCCCTCTCGACTTGTTCGTAGTAAGTCTCTTTTTCTTCGTCTGAGGACTCCTACGTAGGTCCGCGATTGATGAGGCTGATGTTCGTAAATTTGCCTTGCACGCGAAGGGTGCATAGCCTTTTGCTTATAACGTTAAAGCCGATGATGGTAAACTTCATTTTTTCGCTGACTAGGAAGCCTACCCCGAGCACATGGTGTTTTATGACAGCTGCAGTATACGTCATATTTTTTCTTCGGTAAAACACCATTCCCTGTCCATCTGATTTCTTGAAGACCTGTTATATCAGCTTTATATTTTGACAGGGCATCAGCTAGCTGCTGAGCAGCTCGAGCTCTATAGAGCGATCGTACGTTCCAGAAGAAAATTCCTAAATCGTTTTGCCGTTTTCGTTGCATGGGTTGTCGTCGTGAGATCAGTCCGTTTCCGAGGCTTGTTGTCGGGTTCTTCCTAAGTGTTCTACATTCTCGACGCAAAACCCTTTGACATCTGACAGCGAACACGGCCACGAATTGTTAACACTGCAGCTATTTTGTTGGATTTCTTGAGTTCAATTGCATGCCGCACCAAGTAATTGTTTATTTAAGATAATGACTCGCGAGCAAAAATGTGTGCAGTTGATGCAATGCCAATATCATTGAGACACAATTGTTTTTTTTGGTTATTGTATGTTTAGCAATTGATGTGAATAAATTTTTTTTTCATATGGCGATTTAAATTTGATTATGATTGAAGTGTTTTTATTCGAGTTTTCTTTTGCGTGCAATTCATGACTGTACCGTCTCCGGAATTGTCCTTCCTCACATATCAGGCCAACAAATCTCCTTAAGACTTTTCTCTCGAACGCGGCTAAGAGGTCGGAGTGCCTTTTGCTAAGCACCGAAGTCTCGGATCCACATGTGAGTATTGGCAGGACCACGGTCCTGTACAACAGCAGTTTTGAAGTTATGGTGAGATTTCTGGATTTGAAGAGCTTTGACAGACTGTAGTAGGCTTTGTTGGATTTGAGAAGCCGCCCACGTATTTCTGCTGCTACTATTGACCCAATGTATTTAAAGGATTGCACCTCTTCAAATTCGTGCTCCGCTACCTTGATCAACAGTTCCTCTCACATTCGACGCCACCAAGTACTTTGTTTTAGCTTCTCTAATGTGCAGCCCCAAATTTTGTGCCGCCTGCTCGATCTGGAAGAAGGAATCGTGTACATCGGTTCTTCCGATGATGTCGATGTCGTCTGCGTGAACCAGTATCTGGCTGGACCTGTTGACGATGGTCCCTCTTATTGCCGTGCCAGAGTCACGGATTGCTTTCTCCAACGCCAAGTTGAAGTTGAGGCAGGCCCAACCATCCCCTTGTCGGAGTCCATTGGAGATGTTGATTGGTCTGGATAGCAATCCGGCTTTTTTTACTTGGCTTGTTACCTTGGTCATGGTAAACCTACATAGCCGTGTCAATTTATTTGGGATGCCGAATTCTCTCATGGCTTTGTAAAGATCTACCCTGGCTATGCCATCATAGGCGGCCTTAAAGTCTATAAACTGGTGGTATGTTGGGATGTTAAATTCTAGACATTTTTCCATCGCCTGCCTAAGGGTAAAGATCTGATCAGTTGTTGATTTGCCTGGAATGAAACCACACAGATATTGTCCGATGATGGTTTTAGCGTATGGGGTTATCCGGTCTTGTAGGATAGAGGAG
This sequence comes from Baccha elongata, assembly GCA_951217065.1. Lineage (NCBI taxonomy): Eukaryota > Metazoa > Arthropoda > Insecta > Diptera > Syrphidae > Baccha > Baccha elongata. The sequence continues at coordinate 94,768 of CATNUY010000256.1, forward strand.
AGTATCTTATTGGCGGTACTCAACAACGTGATACCTCTATAGTTGCTGCACGTTGTGACATCTCCTTTCTTATGTATGGGGCATATTATACCTTTTCACCAGTCTTCTGGCATTTCTTCATGCTCCCACACGTGCACTATAATATCAAGAATTGCCTGACGTAGAGCTGGTCCACCGTGTTGAAATAATTCGGCTGGTATACCATCAGCTCCCGGGGCTTTGTTTTTCTTTAGCCGGCCTATAACCTTCTCAATCTCTTCTATGCTTGGTGACGGCAACATAGGGTATTAGTCTTGAAGCAGTGGAGCCTCCACTTCTGCAGTGAGTTGACCATTTAGCAATTCATTAAAGTACACTTCCCATCGCTCCAGTATGCTTTGTGGATCGGTGATCAGATGTCCCTCTCCGTCCTTGGAGTATGTGCAGCGTGGTGTGTACTGCGTCATGTTTCGGATGGATTGGTAGAACTTCCGCGGCTGGTGCGGACCTCGCTCTCGGCTTTTTTCTTTTTCACAGATTAAGTTCTTCTCCCAGGCTGATTTTTTCAGTCTGTGAATCCGTTTTTCTATTCTTCTGAGCTCTTTATATTCTTCTTCGCGTGCCCGCGTTCTATGAGATTGTTGCATTGCTCGGTACGCGACATTCTTACGTTCAGTCACTAGCTTGCATTCATCATCAAACCAGTCGTTCCGATTTCTACGACTGCTGCCTAAGATGAAGTTGGCAGTACTTATGACAGTATTTTGAAGGCGTGTTAACCTCACATCTACGCCCAGCATACTGGCTCCACTTAATCTCCCTAAATCAAGTGATTCAAGGGCGAGTCCTAACGCATTACTAAAGGTGTTACACGCATTTCCATTGCGCAGAGCATCCGTGTTGATTTGAACCTGATCAGCGGATGCAATACGTCTTCGCAAGGCGATCCGCCCTCGGAGAACCATACCAACAATATAGTGATCCGAGTCGATATTGGCGCCTTAGGTACGTTCGTACCGTCATTAAAGTCGAGTAGTGGCGACGATCTATCAACACGTGGTCTATTTGGTTACGAGTGACTCCATCAGGTGATACCCAGGTGGCTTTGTAGATATCTTTTCGCGGGAACCTGGTACTTGCAACGACCATGTTTTTCGATGCTGCCAGTTCTAAGGCTCGAAGTCCATTGTCATTAATATTTTCATGCAAACTATAGGTGCCTGCGTAATGCCTGAATACCAGCCCCTGCCCCATTTTTGCTTTCAAATCCCCAAGGATGATTTTTACGTCATACCTTGGACAGGTATTGAGGGCCCTCTCGACTTGTTCGTAGTAAGTCTCTTTTTCTTCGTCTGAGGACTCCTACGTAGGTCCGCGATTGATGAGGCTAATGTTCGTAAATTTGCCTTGCACGCGAAGGGTGCATAGCCTTTCGCTTATAACGTTAAAGCCGATGATGGTAAACTTAATTTTTTCGCTGACTAGGAAGCCTACCCCGAGCACATGGTGTTTTATGACAGCTGCAGTATACGTCATATTTTTTCTTCGGTAAAACACCATTCCCTGTCCATCTGATTACTTGAAGACCTGTTATATCAGCTTTATATTTTGACAGGGCATCAGCTAGCTGCTGAGCAGCTCGAGCTCTAAAGAGCGATCGTACGTTCCATAAGAAAATTCCTAAATCGTTTTGCCGTTTTCGTTGAATGGGTTGTCGTCGTGAGATCAGTCCGTTTCCGAGGCTTGTTGTCGGGTTCTTCCTAAGTGTTCTACATTCTCGACGCAAAACCCTTTGATATCTGACAGCGAACACGGCCACGAATGGTTAACACCGCAGCTATTTTTTGGATTTCTTGAGTTCAATTGCATGCCGCACCAAGTAATTGTTTATTTAAGATAATGACTCGCGAACAAAAATGTGTGCAGTTGATGCAATGCCAATATCATTAAGGCACAATTGTTTTTTATTGGTTATTGTATGTTTAGCAATTGATGTGAACAATTTTTTTTTCATATGGCGATTTAAATTTGATTATGATTGAAGTGTTTTTATTCGAGTTTTCTTTTGCGTGCAATTCATGACTGTACCGTCTCCGGAATTGTCCTTCCTCACATATCAGGCCAACAAATCTCCTTAAGACTTTTCTCTCGAACGAGGCTAAGAGGTCGGAGTGCCTTTTGCTAAGCACCGAAGTCTCGGATCCACATGTGAGTATTGGCAGGACCACGGTCCTGTACAACAGCAGTTTTGAAGTTATGGTGAGATTTCTGGATTTGAAGAGCTTTGACAGACTGTAGTAGGCTTTGTTGGATTTGAGAAGCCGCCCCATGTTTTCTGCTGCTACTATTGACCCAATGTATTTAAAGGATTGCACCTCTTCAAATTCGTGCTCCGCTACCTTGATCAACAGTTCCTCTCACATTCGACGCCACCAAGTACTTTGTTTTAGCTTCACTAATGTGCAGCCCCAAATTTTGTGCCGCCTGCTCGATCTGGAAGAAGGAATCGTGTACATCGGTTCTTCCGATGATGTCGATGTCGTCTGCGTGAACCAGTATCTGGCTGGACCTGTTGACGATGGTCCCTCTTGTTGCCGTGCCAGAGTCACGGATTGCTTTCTCCAACGCCAAGTTGAAGTTGAGGCAGGCCCAACCATCCCCTTGTCGGAGTCCATTGGAGATGTTGATTGGTCTGGATAGCAATCCGGCTTTTTTTACTTGGCTTGTTACCTTGGTCATGGTAAACCTACATAGCCGTGTCAATTTATTTGGGATGCCGAATTCTCTCATGGCTTTGTAAAGATCTACCCTGGCTATGCCATCATAGGCGGCCTTAAAGTCTATAAACTGGTGGTATGTTGGGATGTTAAATTCTAGACATTTTTCCATCGCCTGCCTAAGGGTAAAGATCTGATAAGTACTTGATTTGCCTGGAATGAAACCACACTGATATTGTCCGATGATAGTTTTAGCGTATAGGGTTATCCGGTCTTGTAGGATAGAGGAGAGTATCTTATTGGCGGTACTCAACAACGTGATACCTCTATAGTTGCTGCACGTTGTGACATCTCCTTTCTTATGTATGGGGCATATTATACCTTTTCGCCAGTCTTCTGGCATTTCTTCATGCTCGCACACGTGCGCTATAATATCATGAATTGCCTGACGTAGAGCTGGTCCACCATGTTGAAATAATTCGGCTGGTATACCATCAGCTCCCGGGGCTTTGTTTTTCTTTAGCCGGCCTATAGCCTTCTCAACCTCTTCTATGCTTGGTGACGGCAACATAGGGTATTAGTCTTGAAGCAGTGGATCCTTCACTTCTGCAGTGAGTTGACCATTTAGCAATTCATTAAAGTACACTTCCCATCGCTCCAGTACGCTTTGTGGATCGGTGATCAGATGTCCCTCTCCGTCCTTGGAGTATGTGCAGCGTGGTGTGTACTGCGCCATGTTTCGGACGGATTGGTAGAACTTCCGCGGCTGGTGCGGACCTCGCTCTCGGCTTTTTTCTATTTCACAGATTAAGTTCTTCTCCCAGTCTGATTTTTTCAGTCTGTGAATCCGTTTTTCTATTCTTCTGAGCTCTTTATATTCTTCTTCGCGTGCCCGCGTTCTATGAGATTGTTGCATTGCTCGGTACCGCCCTCGGAGAACCATACCAACAATATAGTGATCCGAGTCGATATTGGCGCCTCGGTACGTTCGTACCGTCATCAAGTTCGAGTAGTGGCGACAATCTATCAGCACGTGGTCTATTTGGTTACGAGTGACTCCATCAGGTGATACCCAGGTGGCTTTGTAGATATCTTTTCGCGGGAACCTGGTACTTGCAACGACCATGTTTTTCGATGCTGCCAGTTCTAAGGCTCGAAGTCCATTGTCATTAATATTTTCATGCAAACTATAGGTGCCTGCGTAATGCCTCAATACCAGCTCCTGCCCCATTTTTGCTTTCAAATCCCCAAGGATGATTCTTACGTCATACCTTGGACAGGCATTGAGGGCCCTCTCGACTTGTTCGTAGTAAGTCTCTTTTTCTTCGTCTGAGGACTCCTACGTAGGTCCGCGATTGATGAGGCTGATGTTCGTAAATTTGCCTTGCACGCGAAGGGTGCATAGCCTTTTGCTTATAACGTTAAAGCCGATGATGGTAAACTTCATTTTTTCGCTGACTAGGAAGCCTACCCCGAGCACATGGTGTTTTATGACAGCTGCAGTATACGTCATATTTTTTCTTCGGTAAAACACCATTCCCTGTCCATCTGATTTCTTGAAGACCTGTTATATCAGCTTTATATTTTGACAGGGCATCAGCTTGCTGCTGAGCAGCTCGAGCTCTGTAGAGCGATCGTACGTTCCATAAGAAAATTCCTAAATCGTTTTGCCGTTTTCGTTGCATGGGTTGTCGTCGTGAGATCAGTCCGTTTCCGAGGCTTGTTGTCGGGTTCGTGATTCTCTTAATTTTACGGAACAGAGAATTAACCTGTTGCCAACCTGAGGAAATGGCCTTATCATATTGAATGAATGAATGAATAAATTTAGGGGTTGTGGTGCACTGCGACCTTTAGATCTACTGTGCCCCCTTTACTAGGGCTGGATGATTGACTAATTCTACAGCTCTTCCTCCATCTGAATATCTTCAAGGAATACAGTACTTGTAGAGAGGGTAATTCGCTCTCCTCTATCTGGTAACTTCCCAGATGTTTCATTCTTTTGTGCATTATCGCCCCACACTTTCCTAGAAGGTGGTTTGGCGTTTCTTCTTGGTCGTCACAGAATCTGCAGGTTGCAATAATGGATATACCTAGGATGTTTAGGTGTCTTCTAAGTTTGCAGTGACCACTGAGGACACCCGTTAAGATTCTTAGTTTGTTTCTAGTCAGGTTTATACAAGCTTTAAATCGTTTTTGGTTATAGTTCCCAAGAAGAATTTCGGCTTGTCTATGTTTAGGAAGTTCTTTCCAGTTTTTGGATCTTTTTGCTTTCCTCTTCTACTTTGATTTGATTTTTTATCACATTTGCACCTTTCGCGTAATAGGGTTGTTTTAGCCTGAATCACTACCTTTACTTTGGTAAATAAATCGCTATAAATCGCACTCTAAATTACTTCCAAAACTCAATCTAATAATCACCAAGAAATAAAACAACCACAAACTTTCAATTAAAAATATACAGTTACCTTTTATTTCACCTCCATATAACCTTGGAGGTTAAGGTTTACAATATTATTTGTTTCGTTTACTTTATAGTAAGACATCGTTGAGTTGAAAATAAGGGTGGGTGAATAACATCGGGGGATGACAGCACCCAACATTCTCCTCCGCCAATGAACGATGTGAATGATTGTATGTATCTATTAATGTCAACAAAAAAAGTCATCTCATATGAAAAGAGAAAAATGTTTGAATATTTCTCAAACAAAATAATAAATATAAAAAACATTTTTATTGCTTTATTTTAAGTGTCGACAGTAGTACGCAATGACGCATCTTTCCCTTACTGCATTCTCGACGCTCTCTTTAGTGTTGGTTTGGTGAACGCACTCCAATAGATTGTAGTAGACATGTCTGATTTGTTCTAGACATGTCTGGTTGACAGTCAGCATGTGTCACTCTGATGTCAGTTGGTTTGACAATCTATTTTATTATTTTCTAATATATTTTTATATGCCATTTTCACACATTTTAATGGTACATAAATTACGACACGTCCTGATCTTCAACATCTTGAATTTGTTTTTTTTTTGTTATCCTTCACCATCAGCCTGCACATCGGACATCCATAGGGTAAAGTTGTCCCTTAAAAGCTGCATAATACGCGTTGAGTCTTTGTAGCTTTTTTCGCTGTAGTGTATCCAGTGTATCCAGCTCAGCGGTGGCGTCATCCAACGCTGCTTTCGCCAGTCTGCAGGCACGGTCTGGCGAGATCAAAATATTGTTACGGCTACCTGTGATACATTAGCATCCTCCGACTCGACATATGCGAATGTCTACACAGAGTCTGCCTACTATATTCTGCTCTGCACACGACAGGCCAGAAATAGATTCGATGAGCCCGCAACCACTGCTTGTGAATTTGCTTCACTCGCTTCACCCAGAGGGTTCCACCAGCCCAAATAGGTAGTCGAAGAAGTGGTACTTGGTCCTAGACAGTGAACCAATTAAGGTTGTCTACGAGGTCGCTGCATATGTTTGGCACAAATCAATCAAGGGAAACAAGAGGACACGGTTAAAAGTTATTTATAAATGGAAATGATCTATGACGACAAAAGGCAAATTACCTAATTTACTAATAGTAAATGGTTGTTGACGGTTTCCTGATTTTTGTGTGGGCGCAGGTGAACAAATGAATTTTTGTAATAGGTTTCCAGAGCCGGTGGTGTGTTTTTTTTTTTTGGGTCTGGGTTTAAAATATTTTTTTAATTTTACTAGCTAGGCAGCGGGGTTGGAAAAAAATTTCATTTATGTAAATAAATTTTAGAATTTTTGTTTGTTTTGATTTGATTTGGAATGTCATATCAAAAAGAAGGAACGAATTAATCAACCGCACCAATCTTCACTTATCGACGGTCGGTAAATTGGTTGAACTAGGTGAAAGGCAGATGGCGCTAGCCAGGCTAAGGGTCCCTTCAAACCTCTACTAGTCCGGTACGATCCACCGTGAGCGGGGGAGTACTTGGGGGGTAAGCTCCTCAAAACCTGTTGGGGTGTAGATGTGAAGGTAACGTACTTATTCTACGAACAGCGGAATAGGGAAAATTTAAGTAGGAGAACTATAGCGGGGTGTGTTAAAAGACATTAAGAAGGTTATGCGGTAAACGTTAAAAGACATTTGAAGGAGAAAGTGCGGGAAATATTAGTGTTCTAAAATAAGAAGGTAAAAAAAAAAGGAAACCTTTTTTTTAAAAGTAAAGTCAGTTTTTTTTAATATATAGTGTTGGTATAGACTGGATACGGCAAAACAAAAAGGGAGGAAAAAATCAAGTGAATTCTTTTTAATGTTTAAAATAAATAAGGGTGAGTTTTATTCATCAGTTTGTGATATAGTAATTCTAAAAAGAATATTTGTATAGGTTAGTGCGATTGGCGGTTCGGCAAGGCAGAAGTCGGAACCGCCATAATTTTTTTTAGTGCTTAGCGATAGTGAATTACGACAAAATAATCCACAATACCAAAATACTGAAGAAGAAGCAACCGATTTCACCAACCAAATTAAGCAAAAAAATTTCGCAAGTATCCTTGTTATTAAAATTTTATATATTAAAAGCCGTAAGATTTTGTGCTATAAAATATAAATCCAATTGCCAGTAAAATATAAACTGAGCAAAACTGCCCTGCCGCCAGAGATAGGTGTCTCGGGTTAAAATTCGCTCTACCCTACCTACTCACAGAGCAAAACCATTAATTAGCTCGGGCAACAACCCACTGAAAAAAAAAACCTACAAAAATGCGAAATAAAAACCCTACAAATGCAAATTGAAGAAAATACCGAAGACGCCATTCTTTTGCCAAAGTCTAACAACATCAAATTCTTCCAGCAACATTTGCCAGTTTCCGGTTTGAACTATTTTTTTTTGGATGGCAGTTAGATTTGAATTTAGATTTAAGTGATATCTTAATTATTTATTTATATTTTTTTTTTGAACATACCTGAAATTTGGAATTAGCAAGTTTGTTTATTTATTTATTTTTTTTTGTATATTTATACGTACCTACGGTCCCTCGTCCCTGACTGTGAGAATCCCCTACTGCCAACGCGCACAATCTTTTGTTGACAATAAATAAAACCCCTAAAGAGAGCTCCTTTTAGGTAGGTACCCCGAAAAGTAATCGTGAAAGTGAAACCTTATCACTGTGTATAGAAGCATTAGAGGATAGAACATTTGTGGTGAGCGGTGGCCGAAATAGCGAAACTTAATTACACGGAGTGAAAATAATCCGAAAGTAAATAGATTGTTGCTATCTTCAACTTTTAGGTCTAATTCTGTGACAGTTTACAGTCTTGGAGTTTTCTTAAATTTTTTATATAATTGTATAATTTTTTTTCGTTTGCAAATAACTTTGTTTTTTTTTTTGTAACGTTTTATCAAGACGAGTGTTTTTTATTATTATTAAAATTTAATATTTTGATTAGCCTAAAAGGCGTGGATACATTGTGATATTAATTTTAGATTCTCTTGTGATATTAATTTTAGATTTTCTTGTGCCATTAACGTAATCAATTTTTGTGACTTTAATTTTAATCCAGATTTTTTTTTGTAATTATATTCAAATCCAGAGTAATTTGTATTTTTTTTTTTATTTTGTATACTGCGACTTCGATGTTATATCCTTGCCTTGTGTAGTGTATTTTCATTTTGCTCCTTTATTTATTAATAATTTTTCTTATTCCGACCGCTGGTCTCATAATACCAAATGGTTGGTGAATTGTAAAATTTAAGTGTATATTTCAATTAATAAAAACTTGTAAGCCATGCCACTTTTTGGAGTTTTTATGGGCACATTATGAGCTCGAAAATGAGTGGATAACTTAAAATCTTTTCAGGGGATGTGGATGGACGGACGAGCAAGATAGGGTAAGATATGATGTAACAGCAACCGGAAGTCCGTTTAAGGGGGATCTGAAAACTATGGCCAAACAGACCCTAGGAGCGGTGTGGGTAGGCCTCGCTGCAACTACATCGGCAGCACCTTAAAGTGTGGTAGCGAATGGTGTGTGTGTGTGTGTGTGAGTGTTGAGATAAGATAATTTGATCGTGAATTGGCATGACATGTGTTTTGTGACCTGTTGGGGTATGGTGAAGGGGCAAGATCACCACCCCTATTTCCGGCGAGCTTAGCCGTGCTCCGCCAGCATGCCCCTGCCCCTCCTCACTATACATTCTTTCCTTTTTTTTTTATAGTAGTACCCCTTTAAGTTCCTTCTTCTTGGTTCGTTCTTCTTTTTTTTTTATTAAATTTTCCTTTTCGGTAACTTTAGGTTGCCAACACATCACAACTCCTCCTCCCCCTAAATCCCGTCCAGTTGCCCGGTTACAAATGGCGCCCATACGTAAAATCCGATGTTAGTGTTTGTCAATAGTTCTTAGTGTAAGTTTCTATAGGCTTGTGGTAACATCTTTCAAATACCTTGTATGTCTTGAACCGGAAAGCTCAGCATACCAGATCAAATGCGACAGGGGTTTTGGAAGATGGGGTCAGAAGCAAATAAAAACTATTGTGTTAGATGTATGATTGCACCCACTGTCATGGTCTCGTTAGTCTTTGAAGGGAGGTCACAGACGTACCTATCAAATCGCGACGAGAAATGGATTGTGAAAGTGAGTGTGATTTTTGTCCTGTGTTGAGTTACAATTGCTGCCGCTGTTAGGGCCAGAATGAAGCGTAAGTCTTGATCGGGGTTGCTCTTAAGAATACCCGATCAATCGCGACGAAAAGTTCTTGTTCTGACATCGACAACAATTGAAACAATTAGTATGTATGTCGTTTACAATTAAATGTACCACACTTAAGGCAGAAAAAAAAAAAAAAAAGGACGTTGCTGTAACGTCACACCTTTAGGCATACGCCACGAAAGAGCCACCTATCTTGTCCGCCTGAAGCATCCCCGAATTTAATGAAAAAAAAAAAGTTAATAAAATAATACAAGCCAAATTACCAACAAACAAATTGAAAGTAATTATAAAACTAGAAAGAAACTAGAAAGAAAAGTTGTTCAAAGGTCGAAAAAAACCAGAGATATTAGGAGAGTATAGTCATATTTTAATATTGGTAGGCATAAGGGTTAAAACAAAAAAGAAAAATAGAAAAAAAAGTAAGAAAAAAATTATAGAGAAAAAAAAAAAAAAAAACATTAGATAGATTTAGGTAGGTAGATAGAAAATAAGTTAAGAAAATTGAGAGAAATAAAATAAAAAATAATAATAATAAAAAAAAGGAATAATTAAATAGGTATATGAGTTAGAGTAAGCATTATAAGTATAAGATATTTAGATTAACATATTGGATTTAGAATTAAACGTAAATACTTGTAGATACATTTTTTTTAGTTTAAGCTTAGATTAGAGATATAGATTAAAATAGAAGATTAAGTTAAGAATAGTAGTTAAGAATATAGTAAAAGAAAAAAAATATATAGAATAGAAATAAAAAATATCGTAATTTAGAGAAAGTTTTAAGAAGGATTAGCAAGTTATTTAGATAAGTATTAGGGTTCGTAAGCAGAGTTAAGTGCAAAATAATTAAAAAAAAAAAAAAAAAAAAAAAACAAAAAAAAAATACACAGAAATTTAGAATAAGGTACATATATGTAATTTTAAAATAATTTCTAATATATAGCTTAAATATAGGTAACAATTAATAATAATAAATTAGCTTTCTCGAAAACAGTTTTTGGGGTGAATAAACCGTAGTAATAAAATTAAAAGAATATCTATTACAGTCAAAAAAAGTAATAACTAGGGCAGGGTACAAAAAGGAAGTAGAAAACTTTACCAATATGTCACATTTGCCTTCCCCAAATGATAAGTCCGTAACAGGAAACCAAATTGAGATGCCAGCCGTTCCTCTACAGAATTTTAGCGTTCCACCACCCCCAATACCAGTACCAACCAATCAACCCAGCGGATCGTCCAGCTCCCTAATATCCCCGGCGTATAGTGTTATAACCGTAGCTGAGCCGACCCAACCTTCAGATGACGAAATTGTGAGGCTTAACAATTCTGGTGCAGATGCCCCGAAAGCTCTGCATTGTCAACAGAGGTAAGAACCGCCATAGGTATGGCCGTGGCACAAGCCTGCAAAAAACATACCAACTCCCTGGCCGAGTCGTGGAAAAGAGAGTTGAGGTCCAGCATCATGGAATTGATGGAGATGCGAGACAATACCTCTCGTACTATTGTCTCAGCAACGAAGGAGCGTCAGGGACAGTCTGGTGGTGAAATTAGGGCACAAAGACCGATTCCTCAAACGGGTACCAATCTACAGCGACCACCTCAGCTGGGAACGGCTTCAGGATCGACTGTACCAAACGTCATTCCCAGGGTTAATACCGACCCGATAATATCCGTGGATACCAGACCTGAAGTCAGAGGGTATCATCAGCAGGCGAATCACCAAGACATGGCTCATGAACGAATTCTTTCCAGTGGGGTTACTCAGCAACAGTTTCCGCGCGGATTTGCGCCTGTAAATAGTAGAAGTACGATTAAAATTGATAGGTGGGGGTTGAATTTTGAGGGAAACCCGGAAAAACTCACCGTGGAAGATTTTATTTTCAGGTTAGAGATGCTGCAAAGCCAGTACTTCTGTCCTTGGGCTGAGATCTTACGAGATTTTCACCTCCTGCTCTCAGGTGCCGCCCACGAATGGTATTGGCAGTTCCAGTGATCTCATTATCGTCCAGACTGGCCAATGCTACGAGACGCATAAATGCGCCAATTTCGGAATGCGAAGTCCGATTATGAAATAATGAGGGACATGATGGATCGTCGGCACGGCATCTGGGAGTCCAGTAACGAATTTTTTTCGAGTGTCAACAAAATGAGATCTCAGATCAGGGTACCAATCCCCGATTTAGAGCTAGTGCGCATCCGAAAGCGTAACCTGAATGAGCGGATAAGTCGGCTGGTGTATCCTCAGGCCATCTCCACGTTGGACCAGCTGAGGTTGGCTTGTAAAGATGCAGAGAGTGCGTTTCCTCCGAAAGATCGTGAAGGCCAAAGGCAAAATCGACTGCCGGCTCGTTATGCGGCAAATGAGTTGGAGATGGCATGGGATGAAGAGCAAATCAGAGAAGAAGAATTGGCGGCTTTTCAACACACTGGTGCACGACCCAAAGTTTCACGACCAGTTAGTGACCCAAAATCTCTGACTTGTTGGAATTGCCAATCTCAAGGGCACGCCTTCATGGACTGCACGTCTCTTCAGAGGAACCAGTTTTGTTATCGGTGTGGGCGAAACGGGGTTATCACTCCAAAATGCCCCAGGTGTAACCCGGAAAACAGGTTCCGGAACACGACGTCCAGGGGGGAGTCGTGTTCCACCCAAACCCCTCAATGGCAGTCGAAAGAAAATTAAAAAACCCGGGCGAAAACGGTCCCATACAACTATTAGCTAGATCGAATAGTGCTGTGGAAAAAGAAAAAAAAAATTACAGTTGATTAGACCATTGCATATTAGATTACAGGAGTATCACTTAGCTAGGCAGCGAATTTTTAATACCAACCCCACAATACTTACTAAAAGAATTTTAAAGGCCAGAATTCGATATAAAAAAAGAAGGGAGATAAAAAAAAATATAGCAGCAACAATTATAGACACGAAGAATGATCCTAGACCACACACACGAGTAATAATAGCTGGTAAAGAGATTCTTGGGTTATTAGATAGTGATGCTAGCGTGAGTATTTTGGGTAAAGGTTGCTTAGAGTTTGTTAAATTTTCAAAAATAAATATTATTCCCTATAAAGCAGGTGTTAGAACAGCTGACGGGAAAAATCAGTCTATAGTCGGAAAAATTCAAGTACCTGTTGGTTACAATAATTTGAAACAAAACATAATTTTCTATCTCGTTCCGAATCTGGAACAAGAATTGTATTTAGGAGTCGATTTTTGGAAAATTTTCCAAATCGCTCTCCATATAATTTCATCGATCTCAGAACCAGCAGGGGATTTAGATAGCCCTGATTCGCACCAATTATCTTTTGAACAAAAATCAGAGTTGGAGGCGGTCAAAATGAAATTCCTTGATTATGACCGTCACGGCCTTGGAAAAACCTCCATTATGGAGCATGTTATAGATACCGGGAACGCTGAGCCTGTAAAGCAGCGTCATTACCCCGTTTCCCCAGCGGTACAAATCCTACTGTACAAGGAAATAGACAGAATGCTGGAGTTAGGTGTCATTGAAGAGAGTGAGAGTCCTTGGTGCTCACCGGTTGTCCTTATTAAGAAGCCAGGTGAAGATGGTACTACCAAGTAACGTTTTTGCTTGGATTCACGTAGGGTCAATGCGCTGAGCAAAAAGGATGCTAACCCGCTTCCACATATTGACGGGCTCCTCAGTCGCTTGCCAAATACCTACTTTATTAGTAGCGTCGACTTGAAAGAAGCATTCTGGCAGATACCGCTGGAAAAAGAGAGTAGAGAGAAAACTGCGTTTGCGGTAACGGGGAGACCCTTATACCAGTTTGCTGTAATGCCTTTTGGGTTGTGTAACGCAGCTCAACGACTTTGCCGCCTAATGGATAAGGTTATTCCTGCACGACTCAGGGACAACGTTTTTGTGTATCTAGACGATTTATTAATTATAGCGCCCGATTTCAAGACCCATGCTACCATGTTAAACGAAGTAGCTGAGTGTTTGAGAAAGGCCAACCTTACCATCAACGTAAAAAAATCCAAGTTTTGCTTTAAGGAATTAAAGTATTTGGGTTTTATCGTTGGTGGTGGAAAATTAAAAACTGATCCAGCCAAAGTTAAAGCCGTGGTAGATTTCCTTACGCCAAAGAATCCCAGGCAAGTCCGCCGGCTACTTGGGTTAGCCGGGTGGTATAGGCGGTTCATTAAAGATTTTTCCAGCTTGACCGCACCCCTCACGGATACACTTAAAAAGAAAGATTCAAAATTCGTAATGACACCAGAATCAATAGAAGCTTTTGAGAGTCTAAAAAGAGCACTCACCACCGCTCCAGTTTTATCGCACCCTGACTTCAAGAAAAAGTTTTACGTCCAGTGTGATGCGTCGGATTCTGGGATTGTGGCAGTACTTTTTCAAAGGAACGATGATGATGAAGAGGTTCCTATTTCATACTTTTCTCAAAAATTAAATAAGTGTCAAAGAAACTACACAGAGTGTATGGCAGCGGTCATGGCGGTTAAGAAGTTCAGGCCCTACGTTGAGGGGATGGATTTTACGGTTATTACTGACCAATCAAGCCTCAAATGGTTGATGGGGATGAAAGACCTTAACGGTCGACTAGCCAGGTGGATTTTAGACCTACAAGCTTACAGATTCGATATAGAATATAGGAAAGGATCTCTTAACACTGTCCCTGACACTCTTTCTTGGGCGCACTTAGATGCGATTGAGTTGAAAGATATTGCGCCGTTGATAGATCTAACGTCAACAGAGTTTCAGTCTGAAGAATATTTGAAGTTAATAGAGACAGTAAATACTAACAGGGAGATTTTACCAGATCTCAAAGTAGAAGACAAATTTGTCTGTAAACGTTCACTTCCAACAGGTGTAGAAGAATCTACCCTTGAACACCATTGGCGGTTGTGGATACCTTCAGGTTTACCTTCAGAAGATGTAGTAGCGAATGCCCATGATCCACCACAGTCAGCACATGGGGGAATCACGAAAACATTACATCGTGTGCGTCTATATTTCTTCTGGCCTAATATGACTATTCAGATTAGAAAATATATAGCCCAATGTACGGTCTGTAAACAATGTAAGCCGTCCAATCAAGTCTTACGTCCACCTATAACAAGTAACTTTAGCGTCGATCGTCCATTTCAAAAATTATATGTCGACTTCTTAGGTCCATATCCGAGGTCCAAATCTGGTAATGCGTATGTTTTTGTTGTGTTAGAACACCTTACGAAATATGTATTTTTGGAACCACTAAGAGCAGCTAGTACAAGTAGCGTAGTAAAATTTCTTAAGAACGATATATTTAATACTTTTGGGGTACCCCAAATAATCCATTCCGACAATGGAAAACAATTTTTGGCCAAAGACTTTCAAAATCTTTTGGAAAAATATGGTATCCGTCACTTTCGAACGGCAAATTATTCACCACAATCTAACGCCTCAGAACGAGTAAATCAAACTTTGTTAGAAGCTATAAGATCTTATCTTAAAGATGACCAACGTGACTGGGACGTTCATCTAAGTGACATCGCTAGTGCGTTGAGAAGTTCAGGGCACTCAGCCACCGGTGTGACCCCATATTTTGCGTTATTTGGTTTAAATATGATGACACACGGTAGCGGGTATGATCTAGTAAAGAAACTCTGCCATGTTGACGATGGCGAGCTATTAACCCTTCCGAGGCAAAAAAAGTTACAGTGTATACGCGAGAAAATTAAAGAAAGCATTTTACGTGCAAACGAGAAAGCGATTGTATTAAG
This sequence comes from Baccha elongata, assembly GCA_951217065.1. Taxonomy (NCBI): domain Eukaryota; kingdom Metazoa; phylum Arthropoda; class Insecta; order Diptera; family Syrphidae; genus Baccha; species Baccha elongata. The sequence goes on from CATNUY010000256.1 coordinate 109,890, forward strand.
CGATAGTTCAAAATATCTAACGTCAAAATTGTGTCCTAAATTTGTAAAGTGCAGAATAGTTCAAGCGGTGGGGAAAAACATGTATGAATTAGAAAATTTAGCGGGCACAAAAATTGGTATTTTTCATGCAAAAGATCTGAAACAATAAGAGACTCTACCTGTGATATAAATGCTATCTATTTAAATTTGTATATAGGGATATTTATTTATTATTAGTTAGTATTTAACAGTGATAGTTATTTTTAAGTATATAGTTGTTTAATAATTGATTCAGATGGTAATTAGAATAACTATAAATTATAGTTTTTTATTTATTATAGAGTTTTATTTACTTTATGTATATTCAAGGTTTATTTATTTAATTACCATAGAGTTTATTTATTATATGTCCAGTGTTTATTTATTTATTCATTATAGTTATATTTATGTATATTTAAAGTTTATTTATTTAATTACCATAGAGTTTATTTATTATATGTCCAGAGTTTATTTATTTATTCATTATAGTTTTATTTATGTATATTCAGAGTTTATTTATTTAATTGTTACAGAGTTTTATTTATTATATATTCAGAGTTTATTTATTTATTTATTATAGTTTTATTTATTATATATTCAGAGTTTATTTATTTATTTATTATAGTTTTATTTATTATATATTCAGAGTTTATTTATTTATTTATTATAGAGTTTTATTTATTATATATTCAGAGTTTATTTATTTATTCATTATAGAGTTTTATTTAATATATATCCAGAGTTATTTATTTATTTACTATAGAGTTTTATATACTTTATGTACATTCAGAGTTTATTTATTATTATTTTTATTATTTATTTATTAAAGAATCAGATTTAATTCAATAAATATTCATTAGTTGTTGTATGTATTTATGTTAAGACTTTTTATATTGGTCGATTGGATCAAGTATTTTTAAATATTTTGATTCCGATCGTTAGGTATTAGCCTTATCATAGTTTTATATTGAATCATTTATTGCATTTATTGTTAGTGTTTGTCGTTTATATAATATTCGTGTCACATTATTTATTATTTTCGTACTCGTATTTATTCATGTTTATATTTTTTTTACTAGTCAAGAGTTATTTATAGTTGTATGTTATAAATTCAGCGTATTATGATTTTCAGATTGGTATATACTCATATATTCTTAGTATGATATTTATATAGATTTTCTATGTTTTGTGTACGATCGGAATTTTATTATAGATTTACAAATTTATTTAGATAGCACTTATAGTGAACAGTACGAAAAAGAATACATCAGACTCAATAAATGATATAGCAAACAAGTACTCACGCTAAGCACCCTACGCTTCAGAATATGAAAAATAACAAGGCACCAGGCATAGATGGAATTCCAACAGAATTTTACAAAAACAGTACAGCAGAATTCAAAAATTACCTTACGGCTTTCTATAACATGCTGTATAATGAAGCATGTGTACCAGGCAGCTTCAACAAAGCCGTCATTTTTGCAATTTTTAAGAAAGGCGATGCAGCTCTAGCCGAAAACTACAGAGGTATTTCAATGCTTAGCTCTATTAGAAAAATTTTTTCTTCTATTTTGTATGAAAGGCTAAGAAAGTGGATAGAGGAAACTAATCGTCTAAGTAGATTTCAAGCTGGTTTTCGTCCCGGTTTCTCAACCATGGATCATATTTTTGCGCTTTCGAGTATTGCCAGAAGTTTCATCGAAAAAAACAAGAAATTATACACATGTTTCGTTGATTTTAAAGCTGCCTTTGACAAAGTGAACAGACAAGCTTTATTATACAAATTGTCATTGCTAGGTCTGCCACGAAAATTTCTGTTAACATATTCCAACTTTCTTTTTTCTTCGAGTGCAACGGTATGGGATGGATCGGATTTTTCCGATTGGTTTCATACGACTGCAGGTGTTCCACAAGGATGCATACTTAGTCCATTACTATTTTCCCTTTTTATCGACGAAATATGTGACATTCTCCCTGGTGGTGTATCCTTTGCTAATATGCAAGTAAAAGTTTTGCTCTATGCGGACGACCTGGTAATGCTGGCTGAAAATCCTTTTACATTGCAGTTGCAAATAAATAGACTGAACTCTTTTTGTGAGACTTGGGGGCTTCAAATTAATACTCAAAAAACCAAGGTACTAATTTTTGAATCCCGGCTAAATCGAAGACTACCAGAAGAGAATTGGTGCCTTTCCAGCACACGTATTGAAGTTGTGCAAGAGTTCAAATACTTGGGTGTTTTGTTGCCACATAATCTAAACTTTGTCAAGCACACTAATTCAAAAAGTAATGAGGCTAAGCTAGCTTTAAATATAATGTGGCCGAAGTTTTTTGCAAACCAAAATATCGACGTGGCTTCGAAATATCGAGTTTTTAACGCGACTCTTAATGCTTGTATGTGCTATGGGGTTCAAGTTTTAGGATATAGACACTACGAAGCTTTCGAAAAAATTCACAGGCATTTTTTCAAACGTTTGTTTAGATTGCCGAATTCGACTCCAAATTACTCTATTTATGTAGAGTCAGGTGTAACACCCATACACATACACAATTTGAAAACGAATTCGGACTATATAACAAAAGTTATGAAAAGAAGTAACAACTGTCTTCATAAGTGCATCCTTATAAAACTTCTCCGAACTAATGCTTCCCCATTTAAAGAGTGGAACCAGCTTGCTTTATCGCATGATTATGTTTTGTCCCTGCTTGAGTCAAATGTTGTTGAGTGGGAGGGTATGTTCGCGGATTTAATCGCAAAAGTTGACGATAAAATGTATAATCAACATCTATCCAGAGCAAACTCTTCTACCTCGAAGAATATATACAAGTATTTGAACCACCAACTCCTATCTGAGATGAACTATTTTAGCAAAGAATATTCCCCCGAAGTTATAAGTACTATCTTTAGAGCACGAGTAGAAATCATAAATCTTAACTTTATGCCACACCGAGATGATTTACCCAAAATTTGTAACTTGTGTAACAGAAGAGATAACGAAGATATTTATCACTTTGTAGCAGTCTGTCCAATATTACAGGAAATTCGCCGGCTGTATTTCCAAGAAAGTTTTCTTTCCTTACAACAAACTTACGCTATTTTAAATGGAGCCCTTGGTTGGCTTAACCTCTACAAATATTGTCAGCATGCCCTAAATTATCGTAACAGTTTCTAAAAAGTCAGATTTTTGCCAGTTATAGCAGTTTAAATTTGTTTTGATTTAATGTTGTAAATCATCTTATAATCTAGTATTCATTCTTTTTCCATATTTAACATTTATTTAAAATTATTTAAATTTATAAACCTTTTTTTTTTATGTTTCAAATCATTAAAATTGTTGTGTAACTTTTTATATTAAATACATATATAAAATAATCATTTAAATTTTTAATTTTTCTTTTATGTTTCAAATCATTAAAATTGTCATATAGGTTTTTTGTATTAAATTAGCAATTTATATAATAACGGTAGTAAACTGAGTTTACAAACAAAATTAATATTAAAATCAAAAAAATTATTTATTTATTACGAAATTTAATGTTAAAATATTCTTACATTTCCCTAAATTTTCTTTTTATTTTATCTCAAATGTCATATCAGGCAGACGGCACGATTGCCATGTCATTAGTCTTAAGAAAAAAACTTTTTGTATAATCTATTGATAAAAATAAAGAATATATCTATCTATCTATCTATCTAAGCACCCTACTAAGCCTCAAACAATCAGCCAAGCAAGTGCAATAACATCAAGGCCCATAGTGCATTAACACCCCATGTGCAATAACAACCAGTGCAATACATACAATGACCGTGATATCTACCATCAATGTTTTATGTATGTCCTGCACATATGTGTCTCGTTTATTAGGTTCAAACACTTATTCGAATCTGAAATGATTCGATCATAAGATGTAAAACTAATATCAGCTAGAAAAAACATCTAATTAAAGAACACTCACCCGAATCCGAGACGATTCGGTCTGAGAGACACTAAAGTATGAATATACTAGTTAGGCCGCTGTTCTGCAAAAAAAAAATGTTTGGGCGAAATATTATTTTTTTTTTCGTCTAGTAGAAAAAAAAAACATAAAAAGAAAGCACCCATATAATATCTAAAGATAAAAGCTTCCGGCCCTACTAAACAAGTACCATAACATTCCCAAGGTACACGATGTCTCTAAATACAGGTGAACCAAGGGTCTATAACACCCAGTGAAATAACCAACGTGCAATACATACTAACTGTGATATCTATGTATCAATGTTTCATGTATGTAATGTTCCAATGCGTTTAAATTAAGTCGTAACACTTATACGAATCTGAAGAGATTCGACCATAAGGGGTCAGACTAATACCGCCTGAGTAGAAACAATACACAGATAAATCAAATAAGTTCAAATAAACAAAAAACTATGTGCTTAGTGCCGAGAATGTACAACCGATGTTATAAGTACAAGTAAAGTAACGAACACTTACTCAATACTATTGTCTATTTTTGAAAAAAATAACACCTAAACGCAAAAATGCCGGTGCAATATCATGTAGTGCAATACTAATCACTGTGATATTTATGTGATGTTTGTGTCAATGTTAAACGTACATAATGTGTGTAATAGGGTAAACTCTTATTTAAATCCGAGAAGATTTAACCATAAGGGGTAAAACTAATATAAAAAGGTTAAAACTAATATAGCGAACCCAAACAAATGAGACTTACTCGAATTCAAGATGGTTCGACCTGACCATCACCGCAGGTATACATTTGAGGTAGGGATATGAGTTGTATGGTAAATGATGTTCGTGGCTCTGAAAAAAAAAATTGTTTAGTAAGCAACCACTATGAATTAATTAAGCACATAGAGTAGCACGCAATCAGTACTTACTATCTGTTGAAGAGAGTTGATATTGAAAGTCGTATTGACAGAAAAACCGAAACGCCCAGCTATAAAGTCGGCATTGCCCTTCTACACATTTAATGGTGAACCACACACTTTCCATCCATAGCAAATAGTTTAAAAAAGTAGCCTGTCACCGTCTCTGTCACCTATATATACGGCCAGATCCGGTGATTTGTTACGGCTACCTGTGATACAGTAGCATCCTCCGACTCGACATATGCGAATGTCTACACAGAGTCTGCCTACTATATTCTGCTCTGCACACGACAGGCCAGAAATAGATTCGATGAGCCCGCAACCACTGCTTGTGAATTTGCTTCACTCGCTTCCCCAGAGGGTTCCACCAGCCCAAATAGGTAGTCGAAGAAGTGGTACTTGGTCCTAGACAGTGAACCAATTAAGGTTGTCTACGAGGTCGCTGCATATGTTTGGCACAAATGAATGGAAGGCTAAAAGGGAAAAAAGAGGACACGGTTAAAATTTATTTAGAAATGGAAATGATCTATGACGACAAAAGGCAAATTACCTAATTTACTAATAGTAAATGGTTGTTGATGGTTTCCTGATTTTTGTGTGGGCGCAGGTGAACAAATGAATTTTTGTAATAGGTTTCCAGAGCCGGTGGTGTGTTTTTTTTTTGGGGTCTGGTTTTAAAATATTTTTTTAATTTTACTAGCTAGGCAGCGGGGTTGGAAAAAATTTCATTTATGTAAATAAATTTTAGAATTTTTGTTTGTTTTGATTTGATTTGGAATGTCATATCAAAAAGGAGGAACGAATTAATCAACCGCACCAATCTTCACTTATCGACGGTCGGTAAATTGGTTGAACTAGGTGAAAGGCAGATGGCGCTACCCAGGTTAAGGGTCCCTTCAAACCTCTACTAGTCCGGTACGATCAACCGTGAGCGGGGGAGTACTTGGGGGGTAAGCTCCTCAAAATCTGGTGGGGTGTAGATGTGAAGGTAACGTACTTATTCTACGAACAGCGGAATAGGGAAAATTTAAGTAGGAGAACTATAGCGGGGTGTGTTAAAAGACATTAAGAAGGTTATGCGGTAAACGTTAGAAGACATTTGAAGGAGAAAGTGCGGGAAATATTAGTGTTCTAAAATAAGAAGGTTATAAAAAAAAAGAAAACCTTTTTTTTAAAAGTAAAGTCAGTTTTTTTTAATATATAGTGTTGGTATAGACTGGATACGGCAAAACAAAAAGGGAAGAAAAAATCAAGTGAATTCTTTTTAATGTTTAAAATAAATAAGGGTGAGTTTTATTCATCAGTTTGTGATATAGTAATTCTAAAAAGAATATTTGTATAGGTTAGTGCGATTGGCGGTTCGGCAAGGCAGAAGTCGGAACCGCCATAATTTTTTTTAGTGCTTGGCGGTAGTGAATTACGACAAAATAATCCACAATACCAAAATACTGAAGAAGAAGCAACCGATTTCACCAACCAAATTAAGCAAAAAATTTTCGCAAGTATCCTTGTTATTAAAATTTTATATATTAAAAGCCGTAAGATTTTGTGCTATAAAATATAAATCCAATTGCCAGTAAAATATAAACTGAGCAAAACTGCCCTGCCGCCAGAGATAGGTGTCTCGGGTTAAAATTCGCTCTACCCTACCTACTCACAGAGCAAAACCATTAATTAGCTCGGGCAACAACCCACTGAAAAAAAAAACCTACAAAAATGCGAAATAAAAACCCTACAAATGCAAATTGAAGAAAATACCGAAGACGCCATTCTTTTGCCAAAGTCTAACAACATCAAATTCTTCCAGCAACATTTGCCAGTTTCCGGTTTGAACTATTTTTTTTTTGGATGGCAGTTAGATTTGAATTTAGATTTAAGTGATATCTTAATTATTTATTTATATTTTTTTTTTGTACATACCTGAAATTTGGAATTAGCAAGTTTGTTTATTTATTTATTTTTTTTTGTATATTTATACGTACCTACGGTCCCTCGTCCCTGACTGTGAGAATCCCCTACTGCCAACGCGCACAATCTTTTGTTGACAATAAATAAAACCCCTAAAGAGAGCTCCTTTTAGGTAGGTGCCCCGAAAAGTAATCGTGAAAGTGATACCTTATCACTGTAGTGTATAGAAGCATTAGAGGATAGAAAATTTGTGGTGGGCGGTGGCCGAAATAGCGAAACTTAATAACACGGAGTGAAAATAATCCGAAAGTAAATAGATTGTTGCTATCTTCAACTTTTAGGTCTAATTCTGTGACAGTTTACAGTCTTGGAGTTTTCTTAATTTTTTTATTTAATTGTATAATTTTTTTTTGTTTGCAAATAACTTTGTATTTTTTTTGTAACGTTTTATCAAGACGAGTGTTTTTTATTATTATTAAAATTTAATATTTTGATTAGCCTAAAAGGCGTGGATACATTGTGATATTAATTTTAGATTCTCTTGTGATATTAATTTTAGATTTTCTTGTGCCATTAACGTAATCAATTTTTGTGACTTTAATTTTAATCCAGATTTTTTTTTGTAATTATATTCAAATCCAGAGTAATTTGTATTTTTTTTTTTGTATTTTGTATACTGCGACTTCGATGTTATATCCTTGCCTTGTGTAGTGTATTTTCATTTTGCTCCTTTATTTATTTAAACATAATTTTTCTTATTCCGACCGCTGGTCAAATAATACCAAATGGTTGGTGAATTGTAAAATTTAAGTGTATATTTCGATTAATAAAAACTTGTAAGCCATGCCACTTTTTGGAGTTTTTATGGGCACATTATGAGCTCGAAAATGAGTGGATAACTTAAAATCTTTTTAGGGGATGTGGATGGACGGACGAGCAAGATAGGGTAAGATGTGATGTAACAGCAACCGGAAGTCCGTTTAAGGGGGATCTGAAAACTATGGCCAAATAGACCCTAGGAGCGGTGTGGGTAGGCCTCGCTGCAACTACATCGGCAGCACCTTAAAGTGTGGTAGCGAATGGTGTGTGTGTGTGTGTGTGAGTGTTGAGATAAGATAATTTGATCGTGAATTGGCATGATATGTGTTTTGTGACCTGGTGAGGTATGGTGAAGGGGCAAGATCACCACCCCTATTTCCGGCGAGCTTAGCCGTGCTCTGCCAGCATGCCACTGCCCCTCCTCACTATACCTTTTTTCCTTTTTTTTTATAGTAGTACCCCTTTAAGTTCCTTCTTCTTGGTTCGTTCTTCTTTTTTTTTATTAAATTTTCCTTTTCGGTAACTTTAGGTTGCCAACACATCACAACTCCTCCTCCCCCTAAATCCCCTCCAGTTGCCCGGTTACAATATCATAGTAAAACACGGAGAAATTAAGAGCTAATCCCAAACGAATTGGATGTGTCCATGAACCAAATGTTTTTGTCAGAAATTAAGAGCTAATCCCAAACGAATTGGATATGTCCATGGACCAAATGTTTAAGCCTGAGTATCGGTTCCATTTGCATTACTCCTGAAGTGATTCAAATGTCTTCAATGTGGGTGTCCTTTGGTCAAGTAACAGCTGTCTACCAAGTTGCAAATGATGCCAAACCGTTCTGTGTGTCAATTATAGTATTCAGTGGCATTCGATCGATATTCATATTGTTGGCTGGTAGGCTGGTACCTTCGAAGCCCCCATCGAGAATTTCTTTTCTGATAGCGTGAGTGCGCCTGAGTGAGACATGACATGACCACGAATATCATGCACAAGATTGACTGGCAGTTGAGTGACCTTCGCTATGGCATACGACAATGCACGTTGGCTTGATTCGTCTTCTGTTGCGCACAGGTATTCGATGTGTCTTATTTATATTACCTTCTGGTTATTGTTGATATATTTACAGGTTTTAGAAGACGCGTTGTGTCTGGTATGCTTATAACGTTCAATGTTTAAATATCTTTTCCAATGTATGTTCCTAGTTACTCGTGTTGCGCTATGATGAGTTTATTTGTTATCCATTGTATATGTTAATTATAGAATATTATAATTGAAATTTACTTTGTGTAGATATTTAGTTGATTTATGTGGTTTTTAATATGTGTTTTAATGCATTTCTGTTTATAAATATATTCATATTGTACTTGTTGATAAATTCAATTGCTTTTTGTTGTCTATTTATTTTAAGTGTTGTGTTTTGTGATTGTTGACTTCGTTGTTTTGGTTGCTATCCCCTAATGTTCTATAGTGGTGGCTCTAAGCTGGTCTCACACGTTGTGGGCATCTTCCATATTCCTTTTCCTATTCTATTTTAAGTGTTGTATGATGTGTTTAATTTATTAGTGGACTGTATGTTGAATGTGAGTATTATAATTGTGTAATTTATGATTGTTATATGTATTATGTGTTTGAATAGGTACGGCTGAGGTGCTAATGTTGTATGAGTAGGTGAGTAGAAGTATGTACGTAACTATTTATAATTTTGAATGGATGGTTTCATATTTTAATTTTAATTGAATGTTTATTTCTTTTATTTTGAATTAATAGGTATTTTTGTATGCCTGTGTATATTAATTTGGCATCTTATTTTTTAGTTTGTAGGTAGTTTATTGTGTTGGTTAATATTAAATAGGTCGGTATGCAGGTACTTTAACCGAATTATGTTATGAAGTATGTATGAGTTATGATTTTAAATATGAATGCTGAGTGGGCGAGTGTTCTTCAGGATTGAGTGGTTGAGTTCGTGCCAAAGTATTGTTTGAATGAGAAATAATACATTTTCTATCTAAATGGGCTTAATATGATTGTTTAGGAATAATTCAATTTTTTTTTACTTTTAATGAGTGCATGAGTGAGTAATTGTTTACTTTGGTTTATTGAATGAGTTATTAATTAGTTTTGACTTGAATACTTGACTGATTGAGCGAGTGAGTAGATTTAATTTTCAATGCGTTTAAGGTTTGTTCAGATTGTATTGACATGGTATTTATTTTGAGTAAATTGTTTCTCTGAAGGTTTTGGTTTGATTTAAATTATTGTTTGTTCGGTGTCGGTATTGTAAGACGGAAGCAGACATATTTTTGTAATACATAGGTCTTTTGAATTCTCCATTTTGTGTTTTTAATCTTACGACTCTGATAAGGCTGTCTGTTCCAGGGTAGGTTTCGATGATTCGCGCCATTAACCATTTCGATGGTGGAAGCCGTTCATCTTTTACAAGAACAAGGTCTCCTACCGTAGGTTGTTCTTTTATTTTTAGCCACTTGGGACGGCTTTGAAGTCGTGTCATAAATTCTCCACTCCACTGCTTCCAAAATGTTTGTAATGAACATTGTAGACGTTTCCATTGGTCCATGTATCCGATCCTCTCAGTGTTTAGCTCAGCTTCTGGGACGACATGACTTGACGTGCCGATCAAAAAATGCGCAGGTGACAATGCAGCGAGATCTTCGAAGTTTTCTGTTAACGGGCAGAGGGGTCTCGAATTAAGACATATAGATATAGAAGGTGCCTTTGATAACACCTCTCATGATGCTGTAAAAAATGCTCTCATGAGAAAGAATGTACCCAATACAATAACACGATGGATTGGTGAGATGCTATGTACAAGAACGGCAGAAGCACATGCCGGGTCAAGCACCCAGAAAATAATCACGACAAGAGGTTGTCCTCAGGGAGGGGTATTGTCACCCTTGCTGTGGAGTCTTGTTGTAGATGAGTTGCTAGAATGCCTAACAACTAATGGCATACGATGTATAAGCTTTGCCGATGACATTGTTTTAATAGCCTATGGGAAATTTGAGGAAACTCTCTGTGACATAATTCAAAGAGGGTTGTCAATGACAAGAAAATGGTGCATATCAGTGGGCTTGAATATAAACCCAGCAAAAACCACAATAATACCATTTACGAATAAAAGACTTCTTAAACATATAAAACCTATCAGGTTAAATAATGAAGTAATAGAATTGAAGAAGGAGGTCAAATATCTAGGCATTACACTAGACAGCAAACTCCTTTCCAACAAACACTTAGAGATAACTGTCAGGAAAGCCAGAAAAGCCCTTATGATATGCAACAGACTTGCAGGTAAATCATGGGGGTGCAAACCAAACATCCTTAGATGGATGTATACCATGATGGTCAGACCCATAATCACTTATGGTGCGGTTGTGTGGCACAAAAGAACCGAACTTGAAAAGACTAGTGCAAAGGCTTGCTTGCTTATGTATAACTGGAGCAATGAGAACATGCCCAACAGCAGCAATGGAGGTCATTCTAGACCTGACACCATTACACATGGCAAATGAAAGTTCTGCCAAGGGGGCAATCATACGTTTCGCAAAAGAGGGAACTGGTGTAGGTTATTAAGTTTTTAGGATTGAACTTCACTATCCAAATATGCACCCCTTCTTGACATTCTTAGAGACAACATGATTAAGAAATACAACTTCGAGAAAAATTTTCGAACTGAGTTAAGCAATAAAAAAGAATGGGTGGGAGAAAATGAGAATTACTTTTTAAATACTTAAGCCATCAAATGGTACACTGATGGATCAAATATTGCCGAAGGGACTGGCGCAGGGATTTTTGGACCAAGAACCAAATGCTCTGTACCAATGGGTAAGTCCTCTAGCATATTCCAAGCGGAAGTAAACGCAATTAGAATATGTGCGCAGATAAACATTGAAAGGAACTACCGGAACCAGAATATAGCCATGATGTCAGACAGCCAAGCTGCACTCAAAGCACTAAATTCCTGCGTAATCAGCTCGAAGCTGGTTTGGGAGAGTGTAAACGAACTCAACAAATTATGCAAAAACAACACTGTAACATTATACTGGGTCCCAGGACATGTTGGAGTTGAGGGAAATGACAAAGCTGATGTTTTGGCTAAGGCAGGGGCAGTGGCACCCATGATTGGGCCGGAACCCTATTACGCGATAGGTGAAAATGTGATAAAAAATCAAATCAAAGCGGAAGAGGAGGCAAAAAGATCCAAAAACTGGAAATAACTCCCTAAACTGAGACAAGCCAAAATGCTTCTTGGGAACTATAACCAAAAGCGATCTAAAGCTTGTATAATCCTGAGTAGAAGCCAACTTAGAATCTTAACGGGTTTCCTCAGTGGTCACTGCAAACTTAAAAGACACCTAAACATGCTAGGTATATCCAGTAGTGCAACCTGCAGATTCTGTGACGACCAAGAAGAAACGCCAAATCACCTTCTATGAAAATGTGGGGCGATAGTGCACAAAAGAATAAAACATCGAATTACCCTCTATACAAGTACTCCAGATACTATCAATCCTTAAAGATATTAAAATAGAGGAAGAGCTGTAGAATGAGTCAATCATCCAGCCCTAGTAAAGGGGGCACAATAGATCTAAAGGTCGCAGTGCACCACAAGCCCTAAATTTATTCATTCATTCATTCAATTAAGACATGCTTCTGTTTGAGATAGAAGCGTGCTGAGTTCCTCAAATGTTAAAGCTTCGTTACGGGTCACTCGTTTTAAATGGTATTTAACCGATTTCACTACCGCTTCTTATAGTCCACCAAAGTGAGGAGAAGCGGGAGGAATGAAATTCCATTTGGTTCCCATGTTGCTCATTGAATCAGCTATTTCTTTGAAGTCGTGTTTTGCGTCCTTTAGCATTTTAAATAGTTCTCTGTTAGCACCCTTAAAATTGGTTCCGCAGTCGCTATAGAGTTTTGAACATATTCCTCGTCTTGCTGTAAATCTTCGAAAGGTAGCTAGGAAGGTTTGCGTGGTCAGGTCCGTGGCAGCATCTAAATGAATAGCCTTTGAATCTAGGCAGATGAAGATAGCAAAATACCCCTTAAACATCTTTTAGCCTCTTCCTTTCAGAGCTTTTACCTCCATGGGTCCAGCGTAATCCACTCCAGTATAGATGAAGGGTTTCGACATATTTACTCTGGGAGCTGGCAAATTTCCCATTCGTTGTTGCATAGGTTTGGATTTATACCTATAACATATGACGCACTGATGAACATATTTCTTCACCATTCTTCTTATGTTGAAAATCCAATAACGATTTCATATATAAGTGATCATTTGTTGTAGACCACCATGAAACTTTTGCTCATGTGCATCATGTAAAACCAGTTGTGTGAAGTGGTGATCTGGTTTCAAAATGATTGGATGTGTTTGTTCATACAATAGTTTTGAATTTTTAAGTCTACCTCCTTTTCTTATAATATTGCTCAAATCCATCATTAGATCAAGGGATTTGTAGTGCTTTGTTGATTTGTTTTTTTGTAAGTCGCTTATAATGTCGGGAAACATTTCCTGTTGTACGATTCGTACAACCACAAATAATGAAGATTTTAGTTCCATGGGTGACAGAACTGATTTTCTTCTTAAGAACTGGACCTTTTTATGGCTATTATAAATGAATCTCTTTACATGGGACAGTATTTGTAAGAGTTCAATAAGGTTTGAGTGTTTATAAATAAGCTTTAAGACTTGATTATCGTTGTTGAGAGCGAGATGAGTTTTAATTTCTCTTTTATCTTCCTCGGTTTCCAATTGAGTGGGTTGTGTTGGAGTATCTTTGAATTTCTGCCACTCTGTTTCCGATTAAAGTTTTACATCTTGTAGGCGGCGCAGTTATCCAGCATAGTGTTATTGTAGAGTCCGTCCAGCCATAAGTTCGAAGATTTTGTAAGGAAGAACTGAAAGTGTGTAATTTAGTAGCTTTGCGAGAACCAATGCTCCACAAAGCTCCAACCTTGGCAACGAAACTGTGTTGAGTGGTGCTTCCCTCGTTTTAGAAATGAGTAGGTGGGTGTGTATCACATCATCACTATCCATTACTCGTAGATATACTACAGCACCATAAGCTTTGATTGATGCATCGCAAAATCCGTGTAGTTCCACATCCTTAATATTGTTTTGAGTATTAATACATCTCGGGATTCGGATTTCTTCCAACATGGCCAGTTCTTCTTGAAGAGAAACCCATTCTTCATGGAATTCGCATGGAACAGTTTCATCACATGACAATCCTCTTGCCCATAATTGTTGCATAATGATTTTCCCTTTGATAACACATGGGGAAATCTAACCTAGAGGATCGAAGAGACGTGCGATTGTAGAAAGGATTGTGCTTTTCGATATTACTACTTCAACAGCTATTTGAATGAAAATGAATCTTCAGAAGGATACCAGCTGATACCAAGTGTTTTCGTTTGTTCTGAAGTGCCTATGGTAGGTGAAACACTTGTCTCCTTATCTTCCTTTGGGATCATATTCAAAAAAAATTCACTATTGCTCATCCATTTCCTCAGATGAAAACCAGCAGAAAGCAGCAATGTTGAAATTTGTTGAAACTTCTCCTTGGCTTCTTCGAGTGTTTCGGCTCCAGACACAAGTTCATCAATGTACATATCCTCCTTTATCATTTGTGCTGCTAATGAATACTTTTGTTCTTCGTCACTGGCGAGCTTCTTGAGTGCGATTGGCCAGCTACGGAGCAGGAACTGTTCCAAACCCCAAGAGTTTAATTTTGAAATGTTTTATTGGTGCGGTTGGGTCCTCCCGCAAAAATATAAGTTGATAATACGCATCATCTTTCCTGATTCTTATCTGCCGATACATTTTTTCTATATCAGCAGTAAAGGTAATTTTATTGATTGTCCATCTTAGGACTATTGAAATTATGTCTGTTTGTGTTTTAGGTCCGATCTTTGGATGCTCGTTTAATAAACTTCCGTCCGAAATCTTAAACGCAGCGTTGAATACCACTCTCAACTTAGTGGTCGTGCTGGATTCCTTAATGACCGCGTGATGAGGCACGACATAATGGAATGGTGACTGTAGTGTCGCATTTTGGTTGATATCAAACTTCTTCCATCTGGTTGAGTTGCAGGGTTTGTCAGGGCAGGGAATTAGGTATCGGATATCCCTATAAAAACAGCGGGTGGCACGTTTGCTCGGCAACTGCTCGTCGGATGGGTCGGGTACTTGCTGTAGAACCCTGAACAAATTAACAAAAAAATAATCGTGCCAAAAAAGGTTTTATTTTTTCCTTTAAACTGTCACACTGTGGCTACCACATTTTATTTTCATCTCACTTCATCAAAAAAAGGTCTCGCTCCACAGAAGCAAGAACGTACGACACAGATGGACGTCGTACTTGGTCAACCCACCTCTCAGTGTCTGAAACACCGCCTTGCTTAGCCATGCCCGATGATTATTGACTTAGCCCCTGAAAAAACATTAAAGCTGTCAAAAGGAAACTTACAATCTCTCACATCCCTGTGGTTGTCGCGCTCTCATCTCACCTACCCCGCTGCTTCAATTACAGTTCACATATTTTTTTTAAATTTGATATCGACCAAAGAATTTGGCATATTATGCAACCAAACATCGGAAAAAAAAGAAATTGCGTTCTTATATTAATTCTAGGAACATTACTTTCCTCAATTTTACTAATGAATTCAATATTTCAATACTTAAAATTTCATTTAAATTGTGACCTCTATAAAATTGTACATAGGTATATAGTGAGTGGGGTTTTGTTTGATCAAGACACGGTGGACAAGATAGTTTGCGGCCAAATTACCAATAAACAAATAGTGATAACGATAAGACTTACTGTGTACTTTTGTTGTTGGTTGCTGCTCCCTCGCCGTTGTGCGCACAATAACGTGGATACTGTATCTTTTTTTTTAATACCTGCCACTGCGACTTTTACTTATAACACCCACTTCACTTTTCTTAACATATATATAACTTAATTAATCAAAGCTTATGTTTTTCTTTCTTTTTTTTTTTCTCTTTCGTTCTGATTTCACTTTTTATATATTAACTTAAACTATTTTACTTTTTTTTCTTTCTTATTTTTTCCAATTTTTAATTCTTTTCTTTCTAGATTTTTTTTATTTATTTATTTATTATTTCTCCACTTATCTATCATTTACACATATTTTTTTTTTCTTCACAATTTGTTGGCTTGCATCCATGAGGTACGTCGAAGGGACACGAAATATACCGATACTATGACTGATACGACGAACGAGTGCAATCGCAAATTCTTTTCGCCGAATAAAGGGTTGGTTTGTTGCTTTATTGCAGAGGCAACAAGGGTGGTTGTGGCGTCTGACGATGGCGATTGATGATGTTCACCACCATGTGCAATGTGCTGACTGCTGAATGTGATGAACCGGAATTTTTTCTCTTCTCGTTCCTCTTTGGACGTCTACTAGCCCCCTTGCCTACGTTTTAAGGAAGAATTTTCTGATTAGGGATTGGTTTAATTTTTTTTTATTACACTTTTTGTATGTCTAGTGTTGTTGCATGAATATGTTCTTTTTTTTTGTGCAAACTTACGGGATTTGGGTTTTCTTCACTTGCAAATATCCAGTAGGTATATCTAGATAGGTAGATATCTCGTCTTGCCTTGGCGGCGCGGCATACAGAGCACGGAGCAAGAAGTGCGTTTTAAAAAAAAAACGAATGTTGGCTTTCGCCTTAAAATAACTTTTCTAAAACGCGCACCGCGAATTGAACGCAAAATCAACCTTGATGGTTGTAAAAAACTTGGCTTATTTAACTCTATATTTTTACTACGTCGAAATAATTTGATAAACTTGGTTGAATATTTGTTGGTCTGCTCCAGTCGACGGTAGTTTTTGAAAAGACCGATTACAGGGGATCAACTAAAGGAAACTCCTCCATTTACCTATTTTCAGTTTGGAGAGTTGTGAAGTTGGGGCCGACTTAAAAAGGAATTTATGTTCGAAGTGGAGAGAAGTGTAGTCTGGTATAATATTCCGGATGCGGAATGAAATCGACTTGAACCACTCTAGCTGAATTCACGACAAAACCATGGATTTTTTGGCAAGAGCTGGTGAATTGACGCAAAATACATGGAACAAGAATTCTCGGTTGTATGAGAGAACGTGTGGCTCGACCCACTGCCCTGAGATGTGTCTCATATTTCAGGTACTGAACTAGCCGGGCTAGGTTTTTAAATCCTTTGCGTGGAAGATGCCACTGACTTTCCCGTTTAAGTCCTCTATTTCGTACATTGCTTTCCCAACCGCTCTTACAATGCGACATTTCAGGAATTTCGGGCAAAGTTTTGCACTTATTTGTTTTGCTGCATTGCTGAGCACAAAATTCCTCCTAAAGACTTCCTGTCCAGCGTGAAAATTTTTATCAGACGACCTGAGATTATAAGATTTTGAGTTTTTGTCGAAGGATTGTCTTAGATGTTTTTGGATATTTTCCCTCACTATGCTTAAGCGATCACTTTTTGAAATCATAGCGACGTCACTATTGTTCATGTCACAAAGCCTTTTCATAAGAGGATACATGTCGCCATGCGTTATCATCTGCGTACCGAAAAGCGCGTAGAAGGGTGTTACTGCTATAGACTGGTGAACGCTGGTACACAGAGACTGTTGAATTTCGGGTAGGTGTATGTCCCACTCCCTATGGTCTTTTTTCAAATAGGAACGAATAGCTGAGAGGATTTGTTGATTTACTCTTTCCGACGCGTTGGCTTGCGGTGAGTATAACGCCGTTTTAAAGTGTTGAACGCCGTATTTTCCCAGATATTGTTGGAAAGCATTCGACACGAACTGCGAGCCATTGTCCAAATGAATAAATTCAGGAACTCCGAACGTATGGAACACATACTGTTCCAAGAAATTAATAACGTTTTGCGTTGTAGCTTTTGGCATTGGCTTTAAAAGCACAAATTTTGTAACATGATCTAAAAGGATGGCCCAAGGAAATCCACGTACAACTTCTGAAACGGTATATCAAACGTTTTAAAAGTGGTCATTGGTGGCTTTAGACATTTATTTGCTGGTTTTGTTTCTTTGCAAATATCGCAGTTTTTCACGAAAGCTCTAACTTGACATGACCAAAAGAAAAATTGTCGTAAACGATGCAAAGTTTTTCCTATACCTCCATGTGCGCATGATGGTGGGTTATGCGCCTTTTCAACTAAATCTTTTTTGAGACCTTGTGGAACCCATCGTCGCCACTGGATATCAGATGTTTCAGGAGTGTCCGTTGCAAACACCTTCTTATAAATTTTCCCTTCCGAAACTCGTAAATCGGGAAAATTTTCTGAATGGTCGGTAATATTGGTTATTAGGTTCGAGTATTCCTCTTCTCTAAACTCAGAAGACTTGCATCAACGGTAAGGACGCTTTTCACGAATGCACGGGACAGTGCATCGGGAACAGTATTGGCAGTGCCTCTGCGATGCTCCAAATCGAAGCTGTGCGCCTGTAATTTCATCGACCATCTAGCTAATTTTCCATTTAAATCTTTAACGTTCATTAGCCATTTTAAACTGGAGTGATCAGTTATTATGGTGAAATGGTATCGTTCTATGTAAGGTCGGAATTTCCACATGGCTTGGACAACGGCGAAGCATTCCTGCTCCATTACGGTCCAATTCGACTGAATGGGATTCATTTTTTGGGAAAAAAATGAGATCAGTTTCTCATGGCCTTCCTCGTCCGTTTGGAAGAGAACTGCGCCTATACCCAGACTGGAAGCATCGCACTGAATCTTAAATGGTTTTGTATAGTCCGGGTTTGTCAAAACCGGAGCTGTCACCAGCGCAGATTTTAGCTCTTCAAAAGCTTCAGTGGCTTCTGGACTCAAGGATAACTTCGTGTTAGTTTTCTTAAGGGTGTCTGTAAGTGGAGCTGCAAAAGCCGAAAAATTTCGTACAAATCTCCGGTACCAGCACACATGCCTAGATATCTGCGCATTTGCTTCACGGTCTTAGGGATGGGAAAGTCTTTAACAGCTGCGACCTTTTCCGGTTCAGGTTTTACTTGTCCGTGGCCTACAACATGCCCTAAATACTTCAGTTCGGTAAAACAGAATTGTGACTTTTGTACGTTGATAGTCAAATTTGCAGATGCCAGGCAATGCGCGACCGTTTCAAGCATTTTAGGTGAGTATCAAAGTCTTTAGAAATTATTAAAAATAGCTTTTTACGTAGGTCATTATAAATTTGGAGGCGTTCTTGATAAGTTTTATGACAGGAAAAAATTGGAACAATGTTTTTTTGACTTTGAAGTTTATTTTCACTTCTGGACAAAATTCTTATGGGATTAACAGTGGCAGTGGTGTCTGTATTGGTGCTAACATTTTTATAAGTTATTCCGGGTTGGTTTGGGTTGAACGAGAAACCCCGGTGGTTTTCCCGCTCATCCGTCGGTTTCCCGATGGCGAATTGCAGGTGGGACAATCTGGAGTGGTAACATTGTCCATCCCGCATCGATAACAAAATTTGCGGCTAGGCAATGTAGAGGCCATGAACGCATGTCCAAACTTTTTGCAGTTAAAGCACTTTAAATTACTTGAAGTCAGAGCACAGTTTTCAAAACTGGAGGGTATATTTTCTTCACCATGATTCGCAAAAACATTTTCATCATAAGTTAATTCGTGCACATTTTTCAATACTGGAGTAGTTCGCACACGAGCCGCATCTCTGGACTGTAGCATCTTTTCCGCCTTTTTGCGTTCTTTACGAAAGAAATCCAAATTAAAAATTCGCATTGGGTAAAATGTTCATAAGCTCAACATCATTCATTGGGTTTCTTAGCTGATTTTTAAGAGACAGAATGGCATTAAAGAAATCTTCGAATGGCTCATTGGGAAGCTGCCTGCGTTCCATGATTTGTTTGATAATTTCGAAATCGGTATCATGGCTTTTAAATTGTAGCAACAACGATTGTCGCAATTTCTGCCAATCCGGTCGACGATTGGTACGCAAATACTGTCAGTACCAATCCAGGGCTATTCCCGAAAGAAACAGATGGAAATTTTTCATAACTGTATCAAAGGAGGTGTTATAATTCTCGGTCAGAGTCTCGACTCTGAATATAAAGTCTTCAACCTACATCGACTTGCATGCCCCGCCAAAACGTATTCCCCATCGATCTAAGTCGAGTTTACGCGGAACGTCATGTGCTACAATTCGAGGATTATGCGTAGTTGGTGCTTGAGACTGAGAACTTTATTGTTGGAAATTTAAGTTTGGCATTTCCAACCATTGTTGCTGGAGTTCAGGGCTTACCTGACTGTTTAGTATGGGTAACTCATTACGAGATTGATAATAATATTTATTCTGGTGTATGAATTTCCATGGTGTTCGGTTCGTACGGGTTGAAGGTTTTCCTGTTGGGACTGAAACTCCAATGTCAGTTTTACCTAAAGCCTTAACTAGTGAGTTAACCACCCTATCATGGAAGCCGTCAAGTGTTTGCTCTACACATTGTTGGACATAAGTTCTTACCGAACGATTATGCTGATTGTTGTTTCTAGATATATTGGGGTTGTTATCGGACCTATGTGGGAGTGGAGGAACGGACAAAAAACCTTCGTTTTCTTCAGCTGAACTAAGTTCAGCGGCGCGATCACCATCTAATTGGTTAAAAGCAAGGTCATTATCCTGGTTTTCAGATTCTATATTAAAATCGCGAATGGATTCTACAATTTCTTGCGAGTTTCTTCGCATCGCCGATTCATCAAGGGTCACGCGAGGGACATTGGCGGTAGCAGCGATTGGTGAATGCATGACTCGTGGTCTATCAGTATGGGAGATATTCATACTTTTCGATCTCGTATTCATATAGATGTCGAATTTGTTTTGTTTTTTTGGCTTCGCCCCCTTTGTAGTACTTATGGTGCAAAGCAAAACAACTAATAAGTATAATCTGTATAATGTAGTATTTGATATGTAATAATAATGCGTAAATGTTAAAATAAAAGCAAGGTTATTTTAAATGGTTGTATGTACGTATTTATTTAAAAAAAAATAAGAAAAACAAAATAAAAATTTACAAAACTCGTAGATAATGTATCAAAAAAACTTTATATCATATGAATGCGCGGGATAAAGGTGGAGATGAGAGCGCAGCAACTATGAGATATGAGAGACTATGAAGTGAGATTGAATGTGGTAGACATAAAAAAATTTAACAATTTCAAATTTCATGTCCCGATCGCCTGTCATCGAATTGAAAGATGATACTGAGAACATTATATATATTTTTTTTTTCATGGAAACAAGGTTCACAATTGCATGCGAGATCCTTCCTTCACTGTGAATAAAAAATTAGGATAGGTAGCATTAACCTTCACTGATTATTGCTAATCGGAAATAAAACGCTAGACCAAAAAAGTTGTATACGTTGCGCGAGCTACTGATAGAGTTTAACCTGAATTTAATAAACTACTTATCGAGCTTCCACAACAACAAAAAAAACACAAAACGAATGCCTTGCCTAGATTTAACCTAAGCGAAACACCGTTGCGTTCGTTGGGCGCCATAACTTGTCAGGGCAGGGAATTAGGTATCGGATATCCCTATAAAAACAGCGGGTGGCACGTTTGCTCGGCAACTGCTCGTCAGATGGGTCGGGTACTTGCTGTAGAACCCTGAACAAATTGGTAAAAAAATAATCGTGCCAAAAAAGGTTTTATTTTTTCCTTTAAACTGTCACTCTGTGGCTACCACATTTTATTTTCATCTCACTTCATCAAAAAAAGGTCTCGCTCCACAGGAGCAAGAACGTACGACACAGATGGACGTCGTACTTGGGCAACCCACCTCTCAGTGTCTGAAACACCGCCTTGCTAAGCCATGCCCGATGGTTATTGTCTTAGCCCCTGAAAAAACATTAAAGCTGTCAAAAGGAAACTTACAATCTCTCACATCCTTGTGGTTGTCGCGCTCTCATCTCACCTACCCCGCTGCTTCAATTACAATTCACATCATTCTTTTAAATTTAATATCGACCAAAGAATTTGGCATATTATGCAACCAAACATCGAAAAAAAAAGAAATTGCGTTCTTATTTTAATTCTAGGAACATAACTTTCCTCAATTTTATTAATGAATTCAATATTTCAATACTTAAAATTTCATTTAAATTGTGACCTCTATAAAAATGTACATAGGTATATAGTGAGTGGGGTTTTGTTTGATCAAGACACGGTGGACAAGATAGTTTGCGGCCAAATTGCCAATAAACAAATAGTGATAACGATAAGACTTACTGTGTACTTTTGTTGTTGGTTGCTGCTCCCTCGCCGTTGTGCGCACAATAACGTGGATACTGTATCTTTTTTTTTTAATTTTTACACCTGCCACTGCGACTTTTACTTATAACACCCACTTCACTTTTCTTAACATATATATAACTTAATTAATCAAAGCTTATGTTTTTCTTTCTTTTTTTTTCTCTTTCGTTTTGATTTCACTTTTTATATATTAACTTAAACTATTTTGTTTTTTTTTTCTTTCTTATTTTTTCCAATTTTTAATTCTTTTCTTTCTAGATTTTTTTTTTTTTATTTATTTTTTATTTCTCCAGTTATCTATCATTTACACATATTTTTTTTCTTCACAATTTGTTGCCTTGCATTCATGAGGTACGTCGAAGGGACACGAACTATACCGGCTATCGACCCTTTTTTTCCGTTTTTCTTTACTTTTTTTTCTCTTTTTTGTTACTGCCCTACTGGCTTGCCGTACAATATTTACTTATCTGCGCGCGGTTTGGAACTAACTGACTGATATGACGAACGAGTGCAATCTTCTTCGCCGAATAAAGGGTTGGTTTGTTGGTTTATTGCAGAGGCAACAAGGGTGGTTGTGGCGTCTGACGATGGCGATTGATGATGTTCACCACCATGTGCAATGTGCTGACTGCTGAATGTGATGAACCGGAATTTTTTTCTCTTCTCGTTCCTCTTTGGACGTCTACTAGCCCCCTTGCCTACGTTTTAAGGAAGAATTTTCTGATTAGGGATTGGTTTAATTTTTTTTATTACACTTTTTGTATGTCTATTGTTGTTGCATGAATATGTTCTTTTTTTTTGTGCAAACTTACGGGATTTGGGTTTTCTTCACTTGCAAATATCCAGTAGGTATATCTTGATAGGTAGATATCTCGTCTTGCCTTGGCGGCGCGGCATACAGAGCACGGAGCAAGAAGTGCGTTTTAAAAAAAAACGAATGTTGGCTTTCGCCTTAAAATAACTTTTCTAAAACGCGCACCGCGAATTGAACGCAAAATCAACCTTTTACTACGTCGAAATAATTTGATAAACTTGGTTAGATATTTGGTGGTCTGCTCCAGTCGACGGTAGTTTTTGGAAATACCGATTACAGGGGATCAACTAAAGGAAACTCCTCCATTTACCTATTTTCAGTTTGGAGAGTTGTGAAGTTGGGGCCGATTTAAAAAGGAATTTATGTTCGAAGTGGAGAGAAGTGTAGTCTGGTATAATATTCCGGATGCGGAATGAAATCGACTTGAACCACTCTAGCTGAATTCACGACAGGATTCAAATATTATATTCTCTATGTAGCGTTGTGTTGTTAACTAATCTTTTTTCCTGTTTAAAAAACATTTTTAAAGCGTTCTGTTGTGTTGGCGGAAGTGATGGTCGTTTGTTCTCCTTGAATGGAAGCGACACTTCGAAACGCCCTCCCGACAACCGCTTGACATTCTTTAAAAAGTGTTGCTCGCATGCCACATCTTCTTCATTCTCGCCCTTTTCGAAGAGCGACTCTTAAATTTTCAATTTTCTTAGTTGTGTGTTAATGTCAAAATAATAGGTAAAGACTTTTACTGTGGGTGTTGTTTCAGCAGGAACTTTACCTAGGCAATTGGCTCTGGTCCTCTAATAATAACAGGTAAAATGACTTCGCAAAAAACGTCATTACCTAATAGCAAGTCTATAGAGGCTGGACGATAAAGCAGTGGGTCCGCTAATTTCAATCCTTGGATGTGTTTAAATTTAGTTGTAGAAATTTCACGACTGGGTAATAATCCTGTGAGTGTTTTGAAAATAAATCCACGTGTTGAAATTTAAAAGTTCGAATATTTATACCCAAGAGACAAATGTTCATAATTTTGGCAAGATCCGCCTTTAACTTGCCCTAAGACCGAAAGTGCGATGCTTCTTTGAATTTAAGATTTGTGCAGCTGACTCAGTGATAAATGTTGCTTGCGATCCAGGGTCTACTAGTTTATAAATTCACCAATAGCTGATCTTACTGAAACCACTAACAAAATGAAGCAATGAATTGTGTGGCCGTTGGCAAAAATGACATACCTCATTCCTTGGGGAGCTTATTTTTACGATGGCTGAATGCTAAACAATTGATAAAATTTCCAAACTGTTTCACTATTCGTTGCCTGGCTTGAACATCCATTTTTAAAAATTCTCGTAAGGAGTGTGTACCTGGCATACTTTGCATATAAAGTTTTCTGTTGCTTGTGCATTTGTATGAAATACATTCCTCTGTTGCCTTTTATTGTTCGAAGTGTGTGTTTTATCGATTTGCGGTTGATCAACAATCTTTAACTGCGAAATTTAGTGTATAAAAATTCCAAAAAATCCTTGAAAGTGGGAATTTCCTTTTTGGTGCCTAGGTGATTTTCCCAAAGTGATTGAATTGTTGATGGCAATTTTTTCAACAATAAAAATATTATAATAGCATCCCAATGCTGGACTGGCAAGTCTAAGTTCTTCAAGGCGTGTAATTTTTTTGTTAAATTGTCCAACAAATCACGAATTCCATTGGCATTCTCTTCTTGTACTACAGGCAATTCATAAAGTAACTTTAGCTCGTTATTGACTTAAATCCGTTTAGCGTCATATCGAGATTTTAAAAGCTCCCATGCCTGGTCGTAACTTGCATCATCCACATTAATATGCTCAAGCAAAGTACTTGCACTATCTTTGCAACACGATTTTAAATAGTGTAATTTTTTGATTTTTGATAGTGAATTGTTGCTGTGGACGAGTGAGACAAATTGGTCGTGGAACGGACGCCAATGTTGATATTCGCCCGTGAAAATAGGCGGCTGAATTTTCGGAAGTCGTACATCGTGTTGCTTCTGCAATACTGGCTGTTGAACACTTGTAGGTTCTTTTGTAATTTCTTGTTCAATCGAAGGCAATCTATCTAACTCTTCTAACAATTGCGATTTAAAAAGAGCATACGATTCCTGTGATGTATAGTACAACTCTTCATTGATTAAAAGATTTTTTTCTTTCATTTTATCGTCGGAAGCCACTTCTTCATACTTCTCTTGCAAATTAATAAATTGCCTTTGAGTAAATCAAGCCGTGTTGAATTATAATGTTTCGTTCGACGACTGGGACTTAAAGTCTTTGGATATTTGTTTGCATATGCCTATGAAAAGCTTTTCTGCACCCATTTTCGATTTATTATGAAATTATTTAAATTAAAATATGTAGTAACAATATACAAATATTAAGTAAGTAAGTACGTACTCACTGTGTTTTAATTTTTCTTTTTCAGTTGACGGTGGGTGGTGGGTGGCGCTCTGTGACAACTAAGGAGAAATCTCGACTTGGGTTTACGTTTTATTTTATTTATAATTTTAATTCGTTATTTGTTTTAAAAATGATTTAAAATTGTTTAATTTTATTTAACACAATTACTTCAGTCTTTGCTTTGTTAATGATAATATATATATTTATTATCGAAGATATATGTAATTTCAATAAATTAATGAACTACAAAATGTCGGCACACAGTTTTATTATTCAAAGTTTATTTCCACAGAATAATGGCTTGGTTTCAATTCAAAAAAGGCTCTAGAAGGACCAAATGTTTTAGCCTGAATCACAACGTTTACTTTGGTAAATAAATTGCTATAAATCGCACTCTAAATTACTTCCAAAACTCTATCTAATAATCACCAAGAAATAAAACAACCATAAACTTTCAATTCAAAATATCCAGTAAATTTTTATTTCACCTCCATATAACCTTGGAGGTTAAGGTTTACAATATTATTTGTTTCGTTTACTTTATAGTAAGTGGCCAGACATCGTTGAGTTGAAAATATGGGTGGGTGAACAACATCGGCGGATGACAGCATCCAACAAGGGTTCCGGCCTAATCAGGGGTGCCATTGCCCCTGCCTTAACCTAAACATCAGCTTCCTTATTTTCCTCAACTCCAACATGTCCTGCGACCCAGAATAATGTTACATAGTGGGTTTTGCATAATTTGTTGAGTTCGTTTACACTCTTCCAAACCAGCTTCGAGCTGATTACGCAGGAACTTAGTGCTTTGAGTGCAGCTTGGCTGTCTGACATTATGGCTATATTCTGTTTCCGGTAGTTTCTTTCAATGTTTATTTGCACACATATTCTAATTGCGTTCACTTCCGCTTGGAATATGCTAGAGGAGTTACCCATTGGTACAGAGCATTTGGTTCTTGGCCCAAAAATCCCTGCGCAGTATTTGATCCATCAGTGTACCATTTGATGGCTTTAGTATTTAAAAGGTAGTTCTCTCTTTCTCCTACCCATTCTTTTTTATTGCTTAACTCAGTTCGAAAATTTCTCTCGAAGTTGTATTTCTTAATCATGTTGTCTCTAGGAATGTCAAGTAGGGGTGCATATTTGGATAGTGAAGTTAATTCCTTCAATCCTATACACTAAACTATTACAGTTCCCTCTTTTGCGAAGCGCATGATTGCCCTCTTGTTAGAACTTTCAATTACTATGTGTAATGGCTTCAGGTCAAGAATGACCTCCATTGCTGCTGTTGGGCATGTTCTCATCGCCCCAGTTATACCTTTGCACTTTTTCTAGTGCTTTCTTAATCTTTTCAAGTTCGGTTCTTTTGTGCCACACAACCGCACCATAAGTGATTATGGGTCTGACCATCATGGTATACATCCATCTAAGGATGTTTGGTTTGCACCTCCATGATTTACCTGCAAGTCTCTTGCATATCATAAGGGCTTTCGTGGCTTTCCCGATAGTAATCTCTAAGTGTTTGTTGAAAAGGAGTTTGCTGTCTAGTGTAATGCCCTTCTTCTTCAATTCTATTACTTCATTGTCTAACCTGATAGGTTTTATATGCTTAAGAAGTCTTTTATTCGTAAATGGTATTATTGTGGTTTTTGCTGGGTTTATGTTCAAGCCCACTCATATTCACCATTTTCTTGTCATTGACAACCCTCTTTGAATTATGTCGCAGAAAGTTTCCTCAAACTTCCCATAGGCTATTAAAACAATGTCATCGGCAAAGCCTATACATTGTATGCTATTAGTAGTTAGGCATTCTAGCAACTCATCGACAACAAGACTCCACAGCAAAGGTGACAATAACCTTCTCTGAGGACAAACTCTTGTCGTGATTATTTTCTGGGTGCTTGACCCGGCATGTGCTTCTGCCGTTCTTGTACATAGCATCTCACCAATCCATCGTGTTATAGTATTAGGTACATTTTGTCTCATGAGAGCATTCTTTACAGCATCATGAGAGGTGTTATCAAAGGCACCTTCTATATTGCCGTTTCTTTTGATTCTAAAGCCTTTTTAATGGTATTGGTGAGTTCGTATAGGGCAGTCTCAGTTGATCTGCCTGCTCTATAAGCATGTTGTCTATGATTCAGTGGCAAAATTGCTAATACTTATGATCTTATGAAGTTATCAATTACCTTTTCCAGTCTCTTCAGAATGAATGATGTTAAGCTTATTGGCCTGAAAGACTTAGGATGTGTAGTATCTTTTTTCTGTTTTAGGGATGAAGATAAATTTTGCTCTTCTCTATAGATTTTGATTAACGCTGCTCTCCTTTGGAACTCTCTACCTCGTCAGATAAGAAGAGCAAATAACTTAACGTGTTTTTGGCGTGACTTGCTAACATATTTGTCTACCGTATAGGTTTGTATTTTATTTGGTATTAACTTGTCTTTTGCTACATTTGGTGCTAGTATATATTTTTAAATTTGGTTTTAGTATTAATTTTTAAATTGATATAAATTAATATAAATATTTGCAGTCTTGCAGCTGCTGGTAGAGCCAAAGCTCTCACAGAATTTTACAAAGCTGTTCTTTTGGCTCTTCTTATTTCCCCATTATATTTGGTAAGGGTACTGGTCTCGTCCATCCGGACTTGACTTGCTAAACAAATAAGTGCGAGTGTTAGCAAAAGAGAAAAATAGCAACACTATAATGCTCTGTTGGATAAGTCTGGCTGAATAATTAGGCTATAATATTGGATGAGCCTTTCAGAAGGATGGTGGGCGGCGAATGAATTCAACTTACAGAATCAACGGTGTCACTAACAGCCCTGAAGACAGAAACCTTACACGAGCTACTCTGGAATATTTAGAGCTGAGGTCAGTAAGGATTTTTAGTACTTGCCAGGGTGCTAAAAAAGAGATGGTGGCGGATGAACCCTTTAAGGGCCAACGGCAGCGCTCATATCCCCATAGTGGGTTACTGGTTTCGAATTTTATTCAAAAACCCCCGTGCAAGGACGGGTCAGAATATCCCTGCAGTGGGTCCCGCTTGTCGTAAAAGGCGATAAAGAGATAATTAACATCTATAGGCTAATAACACCAGAGAGAGCCTAACGACACAAATAACACCTTAAAGCTTTCCCAACAGCGTGCATGCGTGAGTCATAGGGTTGCGCGACTGGAGATCACCGGCGTATTATAAGGCGATCAAACAATATAAGCGCATGCCAGTGTCGATAAAAATGAGAAAAAACGTTATACGAAATTTCGAAACATTTCGAGCATTATGGAAGTACTTGCTAATACAACAGGCACTTCCCCGCCAGGCAATACCACTGCTCTGCAAGGTACTGATCCTGGGCCGAGCAGAAATGACCGGGTCAGAGCTAGACGGATTCCGGGGGCTAGCAAAGTAATGCAACAGATTAGTCGAAATATGAGAGTAGCGAGTTGGAATGTTGGAAGTATGAACGGACGAAGCTTCGAGCTGGAAGAGATGATGAAGAGAAGGCGTTTGGACATCTTGTGTGTCCAAGAAATGAAATGGCGAAACACCGGAAACAGGGCCCGTTTCTTGGATGTCAAAACAAAAGATTATAAGATGTTCTATTATGGACAAGAACAACGGAAGAACGGTGTAGGTATCATCCTTGCAAAAGAATTACTTGGAAGCTTCTTGGCTATTTCAAAGTCTAGTGACCGTTTGATGTCCCTTAAACTGGTGATGCAAGGAAAGGTGTGGAATATTGTCAGTGCCTATGCTCCCCAATCTGGGTGTGAGCAAGTGGAAAAAGATAAGTTTTGGCTCGATTTCCACAACCTCCTTAAGAACATCTCGAAAGAAGAACTTTTGTTTGTGGGCGGAGACTTGAATGGACATATCGGGGAGACCAATGAGGACTATGAGGACTGCCATGGTGGCCTGGGATACGGCACCAGGGATTCAGATGGTGAAAACATCCTTAACATGTGCAGGTCATACGGTCTTATTGTGTTAAACACTATGTTCATCAAACACAGCAGACACCTAATTACCTACAGCAGTGGAGGCAATAACACTCAAATTGACTTCCATTTGGTTAACAGTTTCTTGAAACCAAATGTGAAGACTGTAAGGTGATACTAGGAGAAGCGATTGCCCAGCAGCACCGTCTCCTAGTGACAGAATTTTTCATGGAGACGAAGAGCATAAGGAAACAAACAGAGTCCTCTGGAAGAATCAAGTGGTACAATCTGGACAAAGCTAAGGGAGAAACTTTTATCTCTTGCATGAAGAACGTTCTGTTCCAACCCATCAACAGAGCTGAAAGTGAAGAGTGTAATGCACAAAATATGTGGGATTCTCTGCAACGAACTTGCCTTCAGAAAGCGAAATCACTGCTAGGAACCGCAAAAGGACACCACCATCAACGGGACAAAGAAACATGGTGGTGGAACGACGAAGCCAAAGCAGTGATGGCTAGGAAAAAATCGGCTTTCAAAGCTTGGTCAATGTGCCCCTCTCATAGCATAGATGAAAAAGCAAGATTAGAAATAATCTACAGACGTTTCAAGAAAGAAGCAAAGAAGAAGTGCGCCCAACTTAAAGCAGAGAGTACGAAGAGCATGTATCGGGAGTTGGAAGAAATATCTGCACCGGCTGCTGACGCAAACCAGGCCCTTCAGGAACTGCGAAATGCTAATATTAACAAAGGCGCAACTATCTTTAAAATTGCTGCACAAAGAAGGAGAAATGCCCAGGAGATTTGCTCACCAAAGTTCATAAACGATGCTCAAGGCCAACTTCTTGTGAATGATGATAAAATTCTTCACAGATGGCGAGAGTACTGCGAAGGACTTTTAAATAAACAGTTTCCCAGACGATACTTTCCAACAGCCGAACCAAACTACGAAGAAGTGCCCGACATCACTGTCGAAGAAGTGAGTGCGGCCGTGAAAAACTCCAAAAAGGGAAAAGCAATTGGGCCAGACGGTTTACCGTCTGATTTCTGGAAAAAGATAGGAAACATCGGGCTAAGATGGCTCACGGTTCTCATCTCCGAACTTATCAGCGGTAGCCAAATGCCAAATCAATGGAGGGAAAGTTACCTTCTCCCAATTTACAAGGGGAAGGGTGATACGCGAAACTGCGATAATTACCGTTCAATCAAGCTGATGTCACACACTATGAAGATCGTTGAGCGTGTACTGGATGGCCGCTTGCGAAAAATAATAAGGCTTTCCAATGACCAGTGTGGATTTGTCTCGGGAAAATCAACCACAGATGCAATCCAGAGTGTAAGAATCAGAATGGAAAAACACCGCGATTCCTCAAGTTACTTGCATGCTGTGTTCGTAGATTTTGAAAAAGCATTCGATCGACAACCACGAGATCTGATATGGGTGGCCCTTAGACAACGGGGAGTTCCAGGAATCTACGTGCGGATCATCATGGATATGTACGAGCATGTCAAAACAAAGGTCAGATGCACTGCAGGAGTAACCGAGAATTTCAGAATAGAAGTTGGTGTACACCAAGGAAGCGTTCTGAGTCCTTTGCTCTTTATAACAGTCCTTGATTATCTACTCGAAGATAAGGTGAGAGACCCTAAAGTGACTCAGTTATTCTTTGCTGATGATGGAGCCATCATAAGTGAAAATGCTTCTTCCTTGCAACGAGCACTCGATGTGTGGGTGGACGCTTTGGAAGGGAATGGATACCGCATAAGCGCCAAAAAGACAGAATACCTATGCTGTCCATTTTCTGATCCAACCATGGCCATTCCGGACATTTATTTGAACGGAACAGTGCTTCCCAAGTGTGAAAAGTTTAAATATCTTGGATTTATGATCAACAACGAAGCATCCTGTGATGACGACATCAACCATCGCATAAGCGTAGGGTGGATGAAGTGGCATGAGAACTCTGCCATCTTCTGTGACCGAAAAATGCCCCCTAAGCTAAAAGGAAAACTCTACACATCAGCAGTCCGTCCAGCGCTTACATATGGTTCACAATGTTGGACAATGTACAAAAAGTATGAGAGCAAATTGACGGCAACTGAGATGAAGATGCTCCGCATGACAGCAGGAGTAACAAAGCTAGATCGAATCCGAAGTAAAAGGATCCGAAGAAGTCTTCACGTTAAAGATACCATCGTCGATAAAATACAGCACGACAAACTCAGCTGGTACTGGCACGTACTTAGAAGAGACGCTGAGAATCCCGTTCAAAAGGCACTTTCATACAACATTCCAGTACAATCGTGGAAGAGAGGCAGGCCGAAAAATTCCTGGAAAAAACAAATGCAGCGACATCAGCATTCAGTTGGCCTCAGACATGGAACAATCCATAACCGGGAAGCTTGCCGACATTTTCTGAGGTCAACCCGACGAACCCCACACACAGATCAGTAGGTGAAGTGGAGAAGTGGGAAATATATGATCCCATTCGAGATCGTATATAGCATCGTCGGAAAAAGGAGAAGAAGAAGATATTTGGTAAGCTCTTCGGAATATCTATGCCACTCACCAGTTCTTTTGGCCTGGTTAAAGAGTTTTCTCACTTTGGACCTAAGGTTCGAGATATTAGAGTTCCACCACGGTGCATTTGCCCGTTTTTTTTTGTGGTTTTAAGTGGGCAACTGAGTTCATAGGCCTCATGGATTGCACTACTTAGCTCATTTGATATATTCGCTAACTCAAGGTGACTATTTGTTGTTCTAACTGGACCTATTCTTTCTAAGTTTGATTGAAGATTGTTTTTGTATAGGGCCCAGTTTATTTTCTTTGGATTCCTTCCAGAGTCATTCTCTGTTAAAATGTCATTTATGGAAAACACAATAATTCTGTGGGCAGACATTGAAGGTTCATTGGAGACTCTCCAATCCTTAATTAAACGAGTTATGCTTGGCGTGCCAAACGTAATGTCTAAGACTTGTTTTCTTACCCTAGTTACAAAAGTGAGAACATTCCCTACATTATATATATCTAGGTTTTTGTTGGAACTAAAAGTGATGCAGTGAATACTTGAAACACACGATTTGACGGTTCAAGTAATAAGAAGAAAATTTATTGTTGTGTACGGCATTAAATAGCCGTTGATAATATTTTACCGTTGCTACAGTATTGTTTACAATTAAACAATTCATTCTATTTCAACACTCCCTCTGAATTTCAGAATTGTAAAAATTTAACTAAGTTTAAAAATAATAAATGTTTAGGTAAATTCAACTTTAAATAAATAATTGTGATTAATGGCAAAAAATTTATGCAGATGGCGAAATATCTAAGTTGTACGAAAAACTATGTGAAATGGCTGAATGAAATTATTTAAGTAAAAATTAATTAGCAATTGTTAAACATTGATCTTGAGCCCAAGTAAGTTGGTGAATTTACATTGCCCGTCGCTGTTCATCGGTTTTGTTTGTATATCGGCCAAATTATCTTTGGTTGGAATATATACCAATTTGATTAGCTTCTCTTTGATCTTCTCGCATAAACTTAGCTCGTACATCGATATGCTTTTTTTGCTGTGAGCACGCATTATTCACTGCCACATGCATCGTACTCTTGTTGTCGCAATAGATGGTGATGCTCTTCGTTGCTTCGGGAAATATGTCGCCTTCGAGTCGCTTAAGCATGTCACCGATTTATAGTACCTTTTTAGGTACCTGAATACTCGCTTGACCGCCTTCCAATGTACCTCTCCTGGATTTCAGTTGAATTTGCTTAGCATTGATAGCGCAAAACAAATGTCCGGTCGAGTCAGTTGTGCTGCGTACATCATACTGCCAATCACCTCTTGATACGGGCACTTTTTCATTCGTTGAATTTCTGTATCATTGGTTGGCCCCATATTTGCAGTTTGATTCGGATCCATCGGTGTTGATATTGGATGACAATCAGCCATTCCGAATCGCTGCAACAATTTTGCAATGTAATTTTTTTGGTCGAGTGAAATTGTTCCTTTTCCTCTGTCCTCAATAATGTTGACATTGAAAATTGATGATACATAGCCAAGATCCTTCATCTTGAAGTGTTGCTTTAAGTCGCCAACAACTTTCCTTTCCAGCATTAAATTATTAGAGATCGTCAAAATGTCATCGACGTACACAGCCAGAATAAAGATGATGTCGCTATTGACGTAGTAGTATACACATGGGTCAGCTTCACACTGCGTCAATCCACTCTCCGCCAAGACCTCGTTCAGTTTGATGTTCCAGGCTCGACTTGCTTGTTTCAACCTATAGAGTGATTTTTTTAGTTTGCATACTCGCCCCGTTTCATCGTTGAAATGCTGTGGTTGAAACATGTAGATGTCTTCTTCGAGATCCCAATTCAAGAATTCCGTCACGGCATCCAGTTATCGTATTTGTAGCCCTTTTTTCACAGCAATCGCAATCAGGAATCGAACCGATGCATATTTGACTACAGGTGAATACGTTTCCTGATAATCAATTCACTCCTGCTGCGAAAAACCTAGAGCGACAAGTCTGGCATTGTATTTGACCGAATTCGATGTGGTATTACGTTTGAGTTTGAATACCCACTTGCAGTCAATAGCTCGTTTGTCCGTTGGCAAATCGCATAGTTCCCATATTTTATTTTCGATGAGAGAATCGAATTCGCTTTGCATAGCACTTTTCTACTTTCGCCTCAACGCCTCATCGACGGTATCTGGATCATCTGCGTGCGTCACTGCAACATTTGCTTGTGCTCGACATAACATTCGTTCTGCTACCACTTCAAAGTTTGGAATTTCATCGTCCGAAATTTCCAAAATTGTCTCGTCGATTGCATCGACCACCGAGATGTTGTGAATGTTTTCATCTGCGTCAACAAATTCATCGCTTTCATCTAACTCTGATGATATTTCAACAACTGTCATGTTCGTTGAAGACAATCCACATCCACATTGAAATCAATTGCTGCTGCTCGTTCGATTAAGTTTGATTTCGCTTCGATTTCGTTACTATTGGCTACATTGCTCACCGATGCTCCTACATCAGTGTCGCAATTCACATTTGGTGAACGCAAGACATCGCTGTATTTTGTCTCTTCCTCAACGTTCGCACCATTATCCGAATTCAATTCGTCTGGACCAGTCAGACTGACTGCGGGTAAATAAACATAATTAGTTTTATTTGTTTGGTTTGTAATTACCTTTTGATTGGGTTTCTCCTCGATGAAAATGACATCTCGACTAATATGTTTTTTTTTCGTCGCTTCCTCGAACAATCGATACGCCTTAGATGCTGGACAATATCCAACGAAAATACATTCAATCGACTTCACGTCCAGTTTGCGTCGCTTCTCCTTTGGCACATGCACCAATGCCGTGCATCCAAAAATACGCATATATGACAAATTCGGCTTCTAATTTGACCACAATTCGCATGGTGTCTTGTTGTTATTGCCTACGCACGGTAATCTATTTATTATGTAGATAGCCGTAGGAACTGCTTCTGCCCAAAAACCATTTGATAAACTGGCATCAACCAGCATACAGCGCATTTTTTCAGTAATAGTTCGGTTGAATCGTTCCGCAACACCGTTTTGCTCTGGTGTATACGGAGCTGTCGTTTGATGCAGAATTCCATTCGATTTCAAATAAACGTTGAATTTTTCGTTGTAGTAATCGGTGCCATTCTCCGTGCGCAAGCATTTGATTGGCAACCCAATCTGTTTTTCCACAAAATTCGCTGCTTGAAAACGGTCGTCGTGTCTGTTTTCCCTTTTGCACATGTGACGCACACCGAATCTAGCTTATTTTTCGCCAAATTCACTCAAATTTCAGCTTTTATTGTCGATACAAACGCTTTTTGATGCTTCGGACATGGTGCACATTTTTCTTGAACGAATGAACAGTTTTCTTTTCGCTGCAGCGAGGCAAGCTTGCAATCTAATTTAAACATGTCATCCACTAATGTTGCCTTTGCAATCACAAAGCCGTATTTATTTGAAATAACACATTTTTTATCTCTAAACACGACTTTGTTTAAATTTTTAATAATCTGAGAAACCGAAACCAAATTTGTGCATAAGTCCGGCACAAACAACACGTTTTTCATGATGAGTGGTTTACCGCTTTCAGTCACCATATGTACAGATGTACAGTGCTGAATCTCGGCATTTTTCCGTTGTTGGCAACTGTAACATCGCCATCATTCAATTGCCCTTCATTCTCGAGTGCGTTTTGTTTCTTCGTCATATGAGCGGATGATCCAGAGTCAATAAACCAATCCTCGCTTGTATTTTTGGCAATTAACGACTCCGCTATCTTCAAATGCAGTCTACAAATTTGTACAAGCTACATGTGCAGATGCCGCCGGTCCAACGTATGAATAATTTATTTCATCGACAAGAAGCAAAATTTCCGCCTTTGCAATTGCATCTCTTTCTTCGCCTGATGCTGTGGCCGATGAAACATATTTCCACAGCGAACGAATTCTTAAATATGCTTCTGCCGCCTGTTTCCACGTATCGTAGTTTTCTCTTCCCTTTAATTTCGCTATTTTAATAACGGGTGCACTGCTTTCCGCCATATTTTCAATCAAACAAATCAAAAAAAATTACGCGAAATTCAATGGTCAAAAATTATTTTACGCTTTACGAAATACTTATCGCTTTTTTCATATAAACAATACAAAAAAACTTTTTTTTTTAATATTTAAAACGCGTGCATGGGCTTCCATAACCTGTTAGAACTAAAAGTAATGCAGTGAATAATTGAAACACACGATTTGACGGTTCAAGTGATAAGAAGAAAATTTATTGTTGTGTACGGCATTAAATAGCCGTTGATAATATTTTACCGTTGCTACAGTATTGTTTACAATTTAACAATTCATTCTATTTCAACAGTTTTTCTCGATAATAAAATCTAAAAGGTACTCACCCCTTTTATTCACATCGTTACTACCCCACGTAGTGTGGTGGGCGTTCGCATCGCATCCAACTAACATCGGTAGTCTTTTCGTGTTACAATAATCCACCAGTTTTTGTACTTCCGGAGGTGGTATGTTGACATCATCACCAACGAAGTAAGCGGATGCTATAACCATCGTGCGGGGGTGGCCCTGGATGTTGATTTGGGCCTGTATCGGCACCAGATCCCGCGTCATAAAATCTGAAAGACAAATAAAGTTAATATTGTTTCTGATAATTATACATGCTCTGGGCGAGTCTAGTCTCGTGTCCCATAATACCTGCGAGTCCTTACATGAAAGACCTCTTACTTTTCAAGTTAAGCCCTAGGTTATCCTTCACGAATTTCCTTGCTATTACGGCCGAAGCCGCTTTAGCGTGATGTAGGTTTATTTGGGCTGCCCTGGTGCTGATCCCGTTTGCGAACATCTGTTTTTTTTTTTTATTGTTTCGGGGCCACTGCCCCTCATCTTTAAGAAGATGTAACTCTTCTTCCTCAGTATGAAGAATTTCATCTGCGAAGTCGCCTAAGCTGGGAGAGAGGTCTATGCCCTCTATTTCTGCATGTAGATCGCTTACTACTGGCTCTGGATTTGGTTTGGGTTCTAGTGTTTTCGAACCTGTTTTTGGAGATTTCAAAAGTTCTTGGGATTTGGGCTCTACCGATAGCAAAGATGGGGTAGGCGGAACTGATTCGGAAACTTGTTCTTTTTCCTTACCTACCTCTTCATGACCATGTGTTGGTATAGCGATTGTCGGGACTATTGCTTTCTCATTTCCTGTAGGCTTGGTCTGGTTAGTTGACCCAGCTCGTGGCGCCTTTCTTAATCCTGCGACAGTAACTTTGCCAAACTTGTAATGCAGTTCGTTACCTGCTTTGCGAATGGCTTCTGCTGACTGGTCTTCAATACCAACCACTGTAATGAAAAAAAATGGAATTAGAAGCTCTTACACCAACACAGCGTCCATGGGACCGAAACTTTCAAACCAGACACGAAAAAAACTATGTTTTGAAAATTTCGTCTTTGCGAAAATTTCCGCACCTGCAAAAATTCACTGCTCCACTTTGGACGCCATTTATGTAATGAGGAACGGGGCTATTAGAAGACCATACGCAGACGTGGCACTCGTAAGATCAAAAATCCCGAAGACTGCTGGATCAAGTATGTGAATTACGAAATTGCGAAAATTTCCGCACCAGCGAAATTTCACTGTCTCACGTTGAGTGCTATATACGAAATGGGAATTCCAATAGAACAGAAGCCAATCAAAACTCTACATAAAACACGTGGTCCTTAGTATCGATATCAAAAAGAAAACCCTAACTGGAAGTTTTCACTTGGTTGTAAAAGGTTTCTTTGCTTGAGTGTAAGTTATGTGATAAAAATAGAAAGCCACAGAACAAGAAGAACTTTCATCAAAACACTCATACACTAAATAAAGTTTATGGTTTTCCTCTACGTACTCTTGGATCACAAAAAGAAAGCGTCTCGTGAAAAAAATGTCCGAGAAGTTGGAAACTCAACTGTACGATGATAAGGTTTTTAAGTTAATACACAACAATCTCGTTTCGTAAGAGTCATGGTCCTTTTGACTTAGGCTATCGTCGCTCAATTGAGTTATTTCCGGATGGTTGGAATACTAGTCTGTCCCCTCGGTGTAGATCTTGTTACTCGAGAAATGATATTTTTAAGTTAATAATATTCCCGAAGTATCATACACAAAAATTTTGGGGAAAATGATCCTTCAAAGAATCAAGCGGGGGACAGTTTCTATCAGCTCTCTGAATGAGCATTAGATCATTCAAAGAGGGGTAGATCCGTTCCCCAGTCAACTCTCCAAAACACCACCCCCTGTATGTGTAGTTGTTAAACATACTGGTTATTGATTCCTTGTAAATTGTAAAAAAAAAACTTCAATTTGTTTGCTCAGGTATGACTAATGAGCAAATATGGTCGCCCACTAATAGACCCCTCATTTAAGTTAGTCGAGTTCTAAAACGATCCGTTCTAGGAAGGTATTCAATCCCCCTGACCTTAATAGAGATTAAAGCCAATAATTAGATCCCCTTACTTAAACAAGATAGTTAACGACCGTAAAACAAAAAAAAACTTGGCTTCCAATCCACTACCTACCACATATCCACAGGTCAAACACTTAAACCATACCTCAATTGTTTATGCATTTGCCCCGGAGGAGTAGGGTACTACCGCTCGACTGCTGCTACAGGTCCTAAAAAAATTGCTTCAGCTGGCTCAGTCAACAAGAAAGTGAGTCATTGCTGCAGAAGCGAGTAGTGGGTTTACATATTATTGGACCTGGAATCTAGATGTTGGATGACTCAAAAATTTAAAATGCTAAGCTGAAAAGCTAAGGGCCGGAGGGCCATTCCAGAAGAACATGGTAGGATAGTATAGAGAAGATTACTAGAAGAACAAAGAAAATCGCATGATTCGGACTTGGTGATAGTAGTCCGTTTGGATTGCTTAACCCTATAAACCCAACCTAATGTTCCTTGACATCCGATAAATTTCTAAGGAACCCTCTTCAATACAGGGGAAACAGGCGTAGTCGTTTCCCCCTTCATCGCCTAACTTCCCTTCCGAAAGTCGCGAAAGGACCTTAAACGTTCCTCGCTACCCTTCCCAATGACGTCCCTGCTGGCGTGAATTTGTGCAGACACATCCCTCATTTGAAGATCCAGTGCCTACCCCCTGGTGTATTATACCATAGCAATGCCAGTCATCATCTCGACGGCCTTGTTGTTGTTGCTGTTGTTATCATTGTTTGCCTTCTCGTTGTTGCCACTAGGGTTGAAAATTATCAACCCCTGGTTCCGGTTCCAAAATCACGGTCATGGCTCCTCACCTTTGTTGCTCCTAAACTAACATAATAAGGCTTATCTGAAATTCGAAAGTTGAAAAAAAAACTTCCCAGAAACTATGTTACTAACACTTCATAAGTCAAGTGATAGTAAATAAAAATAACAAAATAGTGAATTTTATCCTTCAATATAAACAAATTCTTTATTATCTTAATCTTAATTATACCTTATGATCTTATGTTATTTTACTTTTCTATCTAGAAGAAACACTCTTCCTCCATACTCATTAAAACTGTCCAAAAATTTTATTAGGAATCGTAACAATCTATTTGTTAACTAATTTGTAATAATTATATATATAAAAAAAAACTTTTGAACTTTGTGATTCAATTTACAATTCATAAGACGAAAATTTATTTTTTTTGAGAAAAGTGATTGATAATTTCGATTACCTATACATAAGATGATAATCATAATAAAAAAAAATATGAAGTTAAACTGCTGAATGAAAATTATTGATAAATTATCAAACCTTTAATTAAAAAAAACTACTAAAAGAAATTATTGAAAACTATTAAATCGTTAAATAGAAAAACTGCTACCCAAGATATTGAAATGGAACATTGCCATGACCTTGACTGTACTAGAAATGAGTTTCGTGGTTCGTGTCAAAAAAAAGTTGGACCTTATTCAGGTCCTGAAAATTTCGAGGCTAGAGATATACCTTTCCCTCTTAGAATAGCTTCGAAACAAAAAAAAAAATATATTCAAGAAAACGTTTTTCTATGTTTCAAAGTTTCAAACCAAATTTGCCATGTATCAACAAAAAGTAATTTTACCAAGCCGTTGAGAAAAATTATCTCTTCACTTGGTAAATTTTTCAAAACTTGAAATAAAAAAAAAATTAGCAAAGTAACTAACGGCTGAAAGTCGTTACTGGCGTATATCAACCCCACAATCCCAATGAAATCAAAAAAAGTACCAATTTCACGAATCACATCAAAATCTTGATGGTTCGGATTCATAGAACACGGTTAAATGAAATGGATAATTATTAAAAGAATGTATTTGTTCTGAAACAATATCATAAATACAAACATTAAATGTAATACCCTATTACAATTCTCTCTTAAAATTGTTTAAAAGCAACTGTTGTAACAGTTATTTATTTTTCTTATTTTGCCGTTGCTTCTGCTTTGGAAACAAGAATCTTAGATTTTCTCGTTCACTTTGAGGACATCCACCACAAGAAGCAGAAGCAACCAGCAGCAGCATAATTTAATAAGTATCACAAAACATTTTACATACATTATATACAAACCACATCACATTGAATTAAACATTTAACATTTATAACAAAAAACACTTTTTTAATTACAAATTTACAATTTAAACAAAATACACAATTTACATAAAGACAATTAACTACAGTCCACATCATATAAAACATTGGTCCATCGTGTTCGGATTAATAAAAAACTAGTGCAGTGCGGTCGATCAAAGTGATTAAGTGATTAAAATTGTGAGACAATTCTTAATTTATATTAAGCTCTCCAATTAATTATGCTATATGCTTTTTTTTAATGCTATGCTTTTTTTTGATGAAAACTTATTAAATTAATTGAATTTTTACATATGCTATATGTATATACAGGGTGAGTCATGAGCAATGCGAAAAAATGCTAGGGCGTGTAGGTTGCGTTGAGACAAGAAAAAAATCGTATGGGAGGGGGGGGGGGTCTATTTCCCTCCGTTTAACCGGGAGGGGCAATTTTCGAAAAAACTGACTTAAAATGGGAAAAAAATTATTTAAAGTCAACGGCTTCATTCACAATGCTGTGCGATACATTTTTGAAAAGCCAATAACTTTTTCTTTCATTCTGTGTTTAAATAAATCTATTCTAAGAAATAGTTTTTGAAATATTAATTTTCAAAGTCAAAATTTTGAAAAAAAAAATTGAAAAAAATTTCAAATTAATTTTTTTCAAAATTTTACGTAATTAAGTGCTAATTTTAATTTCAAAATTCAATGTTGTTATTAATTTTAAGTCTAAATAAGAAAACCGGATGCAAAAATTTTATGTCGTTCTCAAGAAATTAAAAAAAAACCAAAACCACCTTTTTCTAAGAAAAACATTTATTTTTATTGTAACGAAGCAATTTAAGAAGCATTAACCTTAGTTTTTTTAGTTTTTTTTATTCCTTTTATTTTTACTATGTTTTTTATTGGAAGT
Organism: Baccha elongata; assembly: GCA_951217065.1. Lineage (NCBI taxonomy): Eukaryota > Metazoa > Arthropoda > Insecta > Diptera > Syrphidae > Baccha > Baccha elongata. The sequence continues at coordinate 151,010 of CATNUY010000256.1, forward strand.
ACTTATAAAAAATTCTCGATATGATCTCCATTGTTTAGAAGGCATAGATTATATCTCCTTGTAATGGCTTCACATAAGTTTATGCTTGACAAATTTTCCTGCAATTTGACTCCAGCGACTTCAATTCGTTCCTTCAGTTGTTCCAATGATACTATTTCCACTTCGTAAACATAATTCTTCATAAATCCCTCGTAGGAATTGCAGGTATGATTCTCCATTAATAATGGAATTCAAAAACCGGGGCCCGATCACAGTGTGTCCAACAATACCAAGCCAAACATTACAACTAAAGCGGTGTTGTGATTTGTTTTGTTTTTTTTTGTGTGGATTGGCGCTACTCCAATAATGTAAATTGTGGAAGTTAGTAACCCCATCCCTAGTAAACTGTGCTTCATCCGTCCAGAATATTCTTCTAAAATAGTTTTGTTCGGTTTCATTTCTAAGTAGTAATGTTCTACAAAATTCGGTTCTCAATAACTTGTCGTTTGAGGTGAGTTCCTGAACAGGCGTAAAGTGGTACGGGTGTAAATTTTCCGCCCGAAGTACACGACATGCTCTAGATTGGGACACTCCAAGCATAGTGGATATCCTTCTTGTACTGACGGAGGGATTATTTCGGACTAAATCCAGAATTCTTTCATCTAAGATTCTTGACTCATCAGAAACTGGCCTTTCGCTTCTTCGATGCTCCAGCACTCCATGATCTCTTAGACGTCGGTGGATTCTTGGAAACGTGCTATGATGGGGACACCTCCTATCGGGATATCTTTCAGCCTACAGTCTTTCGGCTTCACGACTTGGACCATTAGCTAAACCGTAGCAGAAATGCATGTCCGTTAATTCTTCTCGGGTGTATGAGCTTGACATCGTTACGTGTTAATGAGTTAATATTCAAATTGGAAATAATTACTTAGCAAAACTGCAATGCCTTTTATTTATCTTGCGTTGCAATTTTCTTTTTTTTTTTCATTAAAAAAAATGCGGTTTTATTGTCCCTATTGTCCCCATAACAGGTAGAACCCATGGGCTGCGGGCAGGCCAAGGCAAAAATATTGACAGGTCAGTTTTCAGAAGTTATCAATGAAAATAATATTAATCCAGGGTTATTCCAATACTATTTAATTTTATTACGTTCTCATAAAACTCCAATTAAAAAAAAAGTAAAAAAAACTAAGATTAATGCTAAATAAATAAATAAATTGCTTCGTTACAATAAAAATAAATGTTTTTCTTAGAAAAAGGTGGTTTTGGTTTTTTTTTAATTTCTTGAGAACGACATAAAATGTTTGCATCCGGTTTTCTTATTTAGACTAAAAATTAATAACAGCATTGAATTTTGAAATTAAAATTAGCACTTAATTACGTGAAATTTTGAAAAAAAATTAATTTGAAATTTTTTTTTCAATTTTTTTTTTCAAAATTTTGACTTTTTTTTTTTTTTTTTTTTTTTCTTTCGGTAGGTGGAAATCTTCAAAAGACACTTGATAATATTCGGTATCAAGTAGTGTGGGACTTCTACCGCACTAAAACCACCTAGAATCATGACCAATCTATAAAAGATCGACAAATGATTTTAGTTTCTCAATTTTTAGTTCACTTTTTGGGAAGTTTGATGATTTAATACTTTCCCATCGCTTTTAGACCATCAGCTCATGAGGCTTGGTTCTTCTTAGTCTCCGAACATTGGTACGTACATTTAAGACTGTCTCCATTTCGGAGTTAGTGTGACTAAGCAGTCGCTGATTGTGTGATACAGCGTGTTTTCTAATTACTTCTGTAACCATTTCTACTTGAAGGTCACGATGTAAATCGCTGTTTCTTATATACCAAGGGGCGTTTACTATTCCACGAAGGACTTTGTTTTGGAATGTTTGGATGGTTTCCGCATTTGTTTTCTTTGTACAACCCCAAAGTTGGATGCCATACGTCCAAACAGGTTTTAATACCTGCTTATACAACATTAATTTGTTTTCAATTGATAGGGCAGAGGTTTTTCCCAGTAACCAGTACATTTTTCTATATTTTAAGTTAAGTTCTTCCCTTTTTTTCTTGATGTGCTCTTTCCATTTTAGCTTTGCATCCAAAGTCATCCCAAGGTATTTGGCCGTATTGGAGTAAGGTACTACTTTACTATTAATAAAAAGTGGAACATTATTAATCTTTTTATTAGTAAAGTTTATATGCGTTGATTTTGTTTCATTGAGTCTGATACGCCACTGTTGCGTCCATTCTCTTATCTTGTCGACTGCATATTGCAGTTTTTCTGTTGCCTTTACAACGCATTTATCTGACACTAATATCGCAGTATCATCTGCAAAAGTGGCCATGATCGCATTGTTGTCCACTGGAATATCCCTTGTATACAACAAATACAGGGTTGGTCCTAAGACACTTCCTTGTGGTACGCCGGCTTCGATTTTCTTAAGTTCCGAATACTCTTGCTCGTACCGTACTCTAAAAAGTCGGTCGGTAATATATGATTTGAGTATTTCATAGAACTGCCTGGGAAGGTCCCTGTGCAGTTTGTACTCGAGCCCCAAATGCCAAACCTTGTCAAAGGCTTGAGCAACATCTAGAAATAGAGCGGAACATACTTGTTTTTCTTCAAGTGCTTTTTCAACAACATCCGTAATTCGATGTACTTGGTCTATCGTGGAATGTTTGTTTCTAAATCCAAACTGATGATTTGGTATTAGTTTTCGTTCTTCTATTATTTTGCTTAGTCTATTTAAAAGCAGTTTTTCGAAAACTTTTGCCATAATTGGTATAAGCGATATTGGTCTGTAAGATGTAACTTCGGTTGGTGGCTTACCTTGCTTTGGTATAACAATGACTTCTGCAATTTTCCAATGATGTGGAACATAACGGAGCTTAAGGCATGCATTTATTATGTATTGGAATTTTTTGAAGGCTATTGTTGGCATTTCTTTCAAGACCTGAGCCGTAATTAGATCATACCCGGGTGATTTTTTATTTGATAAATTGTGATGGCACATGCTTTTTACTTCTTTGAGCCTTACTAAGGGAATTTCTAAGTCATCATTTTTATTAACAAATTGTAAGTTATTTGCCCCTGCACTTTGTGGAAACGGCTTAAAGACATTCGAGAGATGATCTGCGAAGAGGTCAGCTTTTTGTTTCGGATTTGCAGTCCATTTTCCGTCTTGTGCTTTGATGGGCGGATTTTGTTGTTGCGGTCTATTCAGACGTTTGGTAGCTTTCCACAGTGAGTAATCAGTAGAAGCATCCGTCGTCAAACTTTCAAGAAAATTGCTAAGTGAATCATTTTTGAATTCATAGATACTTTTTTTCAATTCGTTATTTAGTCGATTAAATACTCTCTTATCGCCCGGAAATCTCGAAGTTTGCCATTTTCTTCGAGCCCTTCTTTTTTCCAATATTAACTCTGTTATTTCTACAGGGTATTTTATTTCTGTTTCTCTTCTGTTCAAAATAGTTGGCGTGCTTTCTTCTGCAGCCTGTTGCACATCAGCAATAAATTGTTCAACTTCGTGGTCAATTTGTTCACTAGTATCCATTGGGGATCTAAGGTCAATAAAACTTTCCAGTTTTACTTTAAATTCCTCCCAATTTGTTCTTTTATTCACGAGCTTTGGATTACTTTTTTCTTTTATTTCTACTTCACTCAGTGATAAAATAGCTGGAGTATGATCTGATGAAAGATCGTAACTACCTACAACACTTACATGATTTCGCTTTATACCTTTGGCCACGAAAAAGTCTATAAGGTCTGGTATTTTGTTAGGATCAGATGGCCAGTAAGTTGGCGTTCCAGAGGAAAAGAATTCACATTTGTGTTTGCGACCTGCTAGATAAAGTCGTTTACCTTTTGTATTTATAAGCCTAGATCCCCATTGGGTATGTTTAGCATTGAAGTCACCACCAACAATAAAGTTATTTCCAAGCGAATTAAGGAGTTCTTTATATTCTTCTTCTGTTGGAGAGCGCCTCGGTGGACAGTATATTGCAGCTATTTTAAACTCTTTCTTTTTCATGCCTATACTGATTGTTGCCACTTGCATATTTTCATTTATTAACCCGGCTTCCTCATGATGTACCAAGCGCTTTTTTATTAGTATTGCCGATCCTCCTCTAGCTTTGTCAGCTGGATGCGGAGCGTGATAGCACGTATAGTTTGGCATTTTTTTCTCAAAACTTTGTCCAGTGGCAAAGTGTGTTTCAGACACGAGACAAATGTCTACATTCTCTACGTCTAAAATGATGTTTAATTCGGATGCATGTTGCAAAAGGCCGTTTGCATTCCAAGTAGCAATTTTAAGTGTTCTGTCCATCATTGTTTTTTAAGAGCGACTTCTTCGCTTAGCTGTTTGATGGTTAAATCCTGTTGGTCGATCCTTTTGAGAATAAGTTGCAGCATTTCTTTTACGGAAGTTTCTTCATTTTTCCGTGCATTTTTTACTATAGTCGAGTATGTTTTTTCAACAGTTCTGCTTTGGGTAACTTCCTTAGAGGGCTCTCTCTTAGTTTTATTTTCCACAGCTATTTTTACTTTTTCTGCGTTCCTAAGTTTTTTTCCAGCAGACGTGTTTTTTCTTAAATTACTGCCTTTATATTCTTGGAATTTTTTAGCAACAGGACATCCTCTATAACTAGCAGGGTGATTACCTTGGCAGTTCACACATTTTGCTTTAACTTCTTTGCTCACTGTACAGCTTTTCGTTGCATGTTTTCCTCCACACTTTACACAAGCAAACTCATGGTTGCAGTATTTTTGAGTGTGACCAAACGCCTGGCAACGTTTGCATTGTGGAACAATCTTCGGCTTTCGCAATGGTTCGATTTTAACAATTATGCCCATAATCGATCTAATATTATAGATCTTTTCGAGACTTTCTTTGTTGTCAAAAGTGAGCATGAATAAAGGAAGAGATCTTTTTCTTGTCTTGGTTTCCCCAGAGGAGTCTTTCGTTGTTTCATTCTTAAAAAGATTGACTACATCAACTGCTTGAAAGCCTTTTTGAACAAGGTTCTCAACTATTTCTTCAGCACAGCATGAAGAATGGAGGCCTCTGGCCACTACTTTTACGGCTCTTGTAGCTTTGTTCTCGTACGAGTGCCACTGAAATTCGTGCTTGCTTAGTTCTTCAGTGACAGATCTATACTCATCGGCGTCTACGACAGTGACTTTCCAATTGTTTTTATTGTAAGATGTGTATTTACACTCTTTTTTTGTTACATTCTCAATTATTTTCTTCAAATTTCCAAATATTGGCAATCCAGAGATCATAATTGGAGGTGGCAATGCTTTTCTATTGCCTCTAGAGTTAGATTCTGCTCGCACATTAGCTGGCACATCTTTTACTTTTTGTTTTAATGTACTCAATTGTTTTTTATTTTCGGTTGGAGAACTTTTGTGATTAATGGGATCAATCTCAGGGCTACCTTCCGCTTTTCTTTTTTTAGCATTACGCCTCTTTCTTTTACTTTCGGTTTCAATCAAAAGTTCTTCTTCATCAGTTTGATATACAGTTGCAGATTTGTTTGCATTTGTCTGTATTGTAGACTCCGACTTTTCCTCGTCTAGCAAGGAAATTTTCTCTTCGAGTTTTTTGACCTGTTGTTGAAGATTCTGAACTAAAACTTCAAGTTTTTTTCTAGCTTTTATTTCTATTTGCCATTCATCAAAGTAGTGTTTGGATTCAACTTGGCACTTTTCTCTAGAACTCTCTTGATCTATATCGTCGATTTTGTCGATCTTTTCATAGTCATTGGTTCCATTTTCGTTAATGATTATTACATCATTTGTAGTTGTCTGAATTAAAGGTGAATTAACCCTTAGCGTTTTTAGCGGAGTTTTCGGTGTTTTTGACTTTGAAAATTAATATTTCAAAAACTATTTCCTAGAATAGATTTATTTAAACACAGAATGAAAGAAAAAGTTATTGGCTTTTCAAAAATGTATCGCACAGCATTGTGAATGAAGCCGTTGACTTTAAATAATTTTTTTCCCATTTTAAGTCAGTTTTTTCGAAAATTGCCCCTCCCGGCTAAACGGAGGGGAATAGACCCCCCCCTCCCATACGATTTTTTTCTTGTCTCAACGCAACCTACACGCCCTAGCATTTTGTCGCATTGCTCATGACTCACCCTGTATATAATATCAAACACGTGTTGCATTTGAGAACTATTTAGACATTGAACTTATTATTTGTAAGGTGTAAATTAATTCCGTTGTGTTGCATAAATACTAATTGAAGAAATTAAGAACATTTTGGTACATTTAAATAAAAATGAATGTGCAAATGGTTAAGGGCAAACGTGGTCGCGCAAAGGCTTCGCTTTCCATGCAATTGACCTTTTCTGAAAGCATCGATGAATCTACTTTGCTTTCTGCTCTGGAAGTTCATTTAGTCAGGCTTAATTAAGCCTGGACCGATTTTATTGATCTCTCTGACAAAATGTATGATTTTGTTGCCGATCCTGCTTTCGTTGACCGTGAGCCAGAGTACGAGGAGTACGAAAGCAAGTATCTTAATGCTCATGCTGCAATAACTAGTGCTATTCGCGAAAAAAGTCCTGTTGTTGAACCTCCATCCCCTCCGCCTTTAAACATTGCTTCAATTAGTGAATCGCTTACAATGCAACAAGAGCAATTTCTTAAGAATATCGACACTGAAAAAACTATCAAATCGGTTCAATTGCCAAAGCTTATCGTACCTACTTTTAATGGTGATTATAAAGAGTGGCCAGGTTTTAAGGATATTTTCCTAGGGACAATTGACACTAATAGATCAATCACAGGTACTCAAAAATTTCAATATTTAAAATCGTTTCTCGGTAAGCAACCCGCTGAATTATTTAAAAATACTCCATGTACGGACAAGAACTATATCGAAGCGTGGGATAAGCTAGAGGAGCGCTACGATAAAGCTCACTTGATTATTCAATCATGTATTCAGACTTTCTTGTCGTTACCGTCGGTTAAATCTCCTAGTGCTGCGCTTCTTCGCAAAGTTTTCGATCAAGCTGATGAGATTATACGCGGTCTTAATTCGTTGGAAGCTACATCCAGAGATCCGTGGATAATTTATATTTTACTACAAAAACTTGATTATGAAACGAAACAAGAATGGGCTCGTGAGGTAGGCTCTGATACTGAGTGTAAGATTCAAGAGTTTCTTGATTTTTTACAAAATAGGTGTAATTGCCTTGAAGCTTGCGGAACAGCATCGTCAGATATTTCGGTTTCTAAACATATAAGTAGTATTCAAAAAAGTGTTCGTTCACATATGGTGGAAGCTAAGGCAGGTTGTCCCAAGTGTAAGGACGATCATCTTCTTTCTTCTTGCAAATCCTTTTCTTCGCTATCTATTGAAGCTCGTCGGGATTTCGCTAAAGAAAATAAGCTTTGTTTTAACTGCCTTCGCCCAGGCCATCCTTCAAACAGATGTCGTTTATACTTACGCTGCAAATTGTGCAACAAACGTCATAATACGTTGGTTCATCCTACTGAAAAGTAGCTCCAACTGGTTCAATTGGTCCTTCATCGTCTAACAGCACATCTGAACCTATAAACGTTAATTGTAATACATTGGAACCATCTCGTCATTTTTCTACTCTACTTCCAACTGCTGTCGTCATTGTTAATGATAAATATGGAACTCCTTATAAAATTCGCGTGTTATTGGATACAGGATCGCAAGTCTCTTTCGTTACAGAGCAGGTCGTCCAACGTTTGGGATTATTACGAAAACCGTCGCGAATTCTTATAATGGGTGTTGGGTCTACTTGTGCCGGTGTTACGAATGGTTTGGTAAATCTGAACTTATTCTCTCGTTACGATACTTCCAATATTGAAGTTAACTGCTACGTCATCTCGAAACTAACTAAATTGCTTCCACCTGCCCCACTCGCTGTTCGAAATATAGAATCATACCCTTCACTTGAATTAGCCGATCCTAATTTCAATAAGCCCGGTCCAATTGATTGCTTAATAGGTGCCGATAAGGTATTCGATATCATCAAGGTACCTTCCACTCCAATTGAATGCACTTGATAATTGTATTTTTACGATGTTTGGGTGGGTAGTAGCAGGTAGCATTGAACAAGAACGCGCGTTCAGCAGTCCTGAAGTTAAGATTTTTTGTACCCAACTTGACTTTTTGCAAGAGTGTGACATCGAACGATTTTGGCGCTTGGAAGAGGTCAATTGGCAACCAATTCTTTCAATTGAGGAAGAAAAAGCTGAGGAACATTTCGTTACAACCCATAAGCGTTCCACTGATGGACGTTACATAGTTGAGTTGCCGTTCAAAGCGAATTATAGTTCAAAACTCTGCAACTCTTTTGGCATTGCTCTTAATAGATTGCGTTCTATGGAGCGCAGATTTTTAACCAATCCTGATTTGAAAGCCAAATACACCGACTTTATAAATGAGTATCTCGCGTTAGGACATATGGTGGAAATACCCCAGCATGAAGTTGTGACAGAGTCTTCGGGAAGTTACTATTTTCCTCATCACGCCGTAGTAAAATCTGATAGTTCTACCACCAAATTAAGGGTGGTTTTCGATGGTTCAGCCAAGCCTCAAAATTCTGAAAAATCTTCTCTCAACGAGCTTTTTCTTGTTGGCCCTACTATTCAGCACGATATTTTCACTATTTGCCTTCGAAGTCGTCGTCATGGTTTTGTTATATCCGGGGATATAGAGAAAATGTTTCGGCAGATCTTGGTTGCTCCAAACCACACCGACTATCAGCGAATAATTTGGCGTTCTTCATCAGAGGAACCATTAAAGCATTACAAGTTACTAACAGTAACCTACGGTACATCAGCTGCTCCATTCTTATCGGTAAGAACATTGAAACAACTCGCGATTGATTACGCGAAAACGCATCCTAGAGCCGCGAATGTTATTTTGAATGACTTCTATGTCGACGACGTTTTTACAGGAGCTGATTCTATAGATGAAGTAATGTCTCTTCGAACTGAACTGGTGGAACTCTTGCAGCTAGGTGGATTCAATTTGCGAAAATGGACCACAAATTGTTGGCCGCTCTTAGTCTCCTTGCCAGAGGACCAACGTGAGATGTCCCCAGTAGAATTTGAAGAATCAGGAGTGATCAAGGTTCTTGGACTCCGATGGTGTCCTTCTAAGGATTGCTTCTCCTACAAGGTGTCTCTTCCGCAACCAACAACGTCTACAAAACGCCGTATATATTCCGATGCTTCGCGTATTTTCGACCCATAAGGCTTTCTCGCTCCAGTTGTGGTTTCGGTCAAAATCTTCTTTCAGGATTTATGGCGGGAAAAAATAAGCTGGGATGGTTGTGTTCCTGAAGAACTCAACCAAAGATGGACAAAAATCCGTGACGAGCTGCCTTTGGTCGAAACAACATCAATTCCGAGGGTAATGTGGTCTGGTAAAACCCACAAGGAGCTACACGCATTTTGTGATGCATCTTTGGACGCGTACGGTGCCGTCGTTTACTGTCGTAGTGTTGATCCGAACGGGAAAGTAATGATATCGATCGTTGCAGCAAAGACTAGAGTCGCTCCGATAAAAGTTATATCTTTACCAAAACTTGAACTTTGTGGGGCTCTCTTACTAACCCGACTTGTAAATAAAATTAAAGTTTCTTTACAGGAGAAAGATATTTCAGTTTTGCCTGGACCGATTCGTCATTTGTGCTACATTGGCTGGCGACTTCTCCGAAAAAATGGTCGGTCTTTGTTGCAAACCGGACGTCGGAAATTCAAACCTCATTACCATTCAAACGTTGGAATCACGTAAGATCTCCGGAAAATCCAGCTGATGTCGCGTCACGAGGTATTTCACCGTCACTGCTTTCATCAACGGATATCTGGTGGAACGGACCGTCATGGTTGAAAAACGAACCTACAGAATGGCCTACCTATAATATTGAAGATACTCCGAGTGAAGATTTAGAAGCGGTCCTTCGAGAAGAACGGAAAAGTACTAAAGTTCAGGTATTCGTTGTAAATTTGAGAGTTAAAAACCTTCTTGAAATTTTAGCTTCAAAATATTCCAACTGGTTCAAGCTAGTTCGTGTTGTGAGCTATATATATCGCTTTATTAGAAATTCGCGTTTTAAGAAAAATCGTAATTCCTTGCCCTATCTGTGTACCCAAGAAATGCGTGAAGCCAAAACTCAACTCATTAAAAGTGCTCAAGCTTCAATTTTCGGTTCCGAAATAAATGCCTTAAGCAAAGGAAAAGAACTACCGTCAAAAAGTAAACTATTGACTCTTAGCCCGTTTCTTGACAAATCTGAAGTTCTTCGGGTCGGTGGACGTATATGGCTTTCGAATTTGAGTTACAATGAAAAACATCCGATAATTCTGTGTAAATCGCATCCCATTACTTTACTTATAGCTAATTCAATTCACATCCAATATCTTCACGCTGGCGTAACTTAAATGATCGCATTAGTTAAACAAAACTATTATGTTCTGGGTTGCAGAAATCTGTTACGAAATATTGTTTTCAATTGTATCAAATGCTTTCGACAATGTCAAACTTCTACACATCAACTTATGGGCGATCTACCAGTGGAGCGTATTCGTTTTTCACGTCCTTTTAGTAAGGTCGGTGTCGATTACGCAGGCCCTATAAGCCTCCGCCTTGCTCGCGGTCGAAACCCTAAATTTGTGAAGGCATACATCGCGTTGTTCGTATGCTTTGTCACTAAAGGAATCCATATTGAATTAGTTAGTGACCTATCGACAGATGCGTTTCTGTTAGCTCTGGACCGGTTCGTGGCGCGTCGCGGTAAACCATCAGAAATATGGAGCGACAATGCAACTAATTTTCATGGCGCTCAAAGAAAACTTGGTGAACTATTCGAGATTGTTATGAATCAGCAACGAAACAACATTATCATCGATCATCTGTCAAGGGACCAAATCGCCTGGAAATTTATCCCACCTTCCGCACCTCACTTTGGGGGATTATGGGAGGCTGTTGTAAAATCAGTGAAAACCCATTTAAAACGCGTTATAGGTGAACATAGGCTGACCTACGAAGAAATGTACACCGTACTGACCAAGATCGAAAGTCTTTTAAATTCGCGCCCTATGTGGCAAACGTCTGATTTCGAACCTACTTCTCTAACTCCATCCCATTTTATGATTGGAGAATCTTATTCTTCAGTTCCTATACCTGCTATTAACCTAGAAAATGTTTCAACCCAAAATAACTGGTTTCTCTTACAGGCACTTATGCAAAGATTCTGGAAGCGCTGGCACCAAGAATACTTGACGTCACTTCAAACTCGACAAAAATGGCAAAAAGTGCAACGAAATCTCAAAATCGATGATGTCGTCCTATTAAAAGAGCCTAATCTCCCTCCATCAAAATGGATACTTGGCCGGGTGACGGAAACCCACCCCGGAAATGATGGCAAATGCAGAGTCGTTACTGTCAAAACTTACAACGGCAGTTACATCCGACCTATAGTGAAACTTGCTCCCTTACCTTCTACTGAAAGACCAGATAGTCTTCCAGGGGGGGCTGAATGTTCTGAAACAATATCATAAATACAAACATTAAATGTAATACTCTATTACAATTCTCTCTTAAAATTGTTTAAAAGCAACTGTTGTAACAGTTATTTATTTTTCTTATTTTGCCGTTGCTTCTGCTTTGGAAACAAGAATCTTAGATTTTCTCGTTCACTTTGACGACATCCACCACAAGAAGCAGAAGCAACCAGCAGAAGCATAATTTAATAAGTATCACAAAACATTTTACATAAATTATATACAAAATACATTGAATTAAACATTTAACATTTATAACAAAAAACACTTTTTTAATTTCAAATTTACAATTTAAACAAAACACAATTTACATAAAGACAATTAACTACAGTCCACATCATATAAAACAGTATTTATAAAAATAAAAGTAAAAAATGTAATTTAGTGAAAAATATTATAAGCAATATAGTTATACAGTTTATAATCGTACAATAAAAATGTGAATATAAGTTAATTAATAAAATAAAGGTACGGTCATGAGAAGGTGCACCCTATCGTCAACCTACCTACCGAATCAAAATAAGTTACAGGTAAAAAGTAAAAAAAATGTTTTTATTATCGTGTAGTGAATGGTTATTTATTGTAAACTTTTTTATTGGTTTCAGGATTCGTTGATGTAGTGTACATACTTCGTCGACAAAAAAAAAATGTATAGGTGGACAACATTGATTGGCAATCATGCACGACACGATGCGTTCAATCCGAATGAAGCCAGAGCTATAACCTTGGATTTATTGTACACAATCATCATCACCAAAAATAGGTAATGTTTTTACTTGTTAAGTACACAAGAGTACATATGCTTTTATATTTTTTTTTTTTTGAACAGGATCACGTTTTAGGACAAAAAAGGAAATAGAAATCTTGGACGGCGGTACTTCTTCACAGCAAAAGAAGGTATCAAAATATTTATGATAGTAATAAGGACATTTAGATCTTATCTTTTCTTTTTCCTTTTTTTTTTTGCAGGTATCACTACCGTGAGTATTTAAAGATAAATACACTTTTACTTTATTGTATAGGTACCTTTCAAATGAACATAAAGAGAAACAATGATTAAACACACAAACATTATTTTTAACCGTCTGTCAATAAGTTTTTTTTTCTTGTTGATAGCTTTAATTAACAATTTGTCAGAAAAAAATTTAGGTGTCAGGACTATTGTCGTTCACCCAGGACCATATGAGATGATTATTTAATTATTTTTATATTGAAATTTTATCATATATATACCAAGAGATACACTTTTTTTTCGATTAATTATAGATAATTATTAAAATTCCATACCTGTGTTTCTGTTAATTAGAAACAAACCCTTTATACATATAATTATGTACATATGTATCTTAATTGGTCTTCGATGTATTTTGTACTTCTAGGTTTTCTTGATCTGGCGATATTTTCTTCTTGACTGCTCCCAGGTGAAAATAATTGTTAGCCGCTTAACAAATTACTAACACAGTATTCAGATGGACCTCTAGGTTGTACAGAAACCATGAGTACTAGTGTGAATGTTTTTCCTATGTAATTTTCTCCAACTGGTTGAATTTGAGAATGACGTCAGAATCAGAATTTTTCGTTGCGAGATTACACACCAATTTGCATCAGCACTAAAAGCCAGGCGGCTATTTCGTAGGGGTGGACAGCGCTTAGCACCAGCAATTATGTGTGGATTGTCGGCACGTTTCTTTTCGTGTAGGTGCACCCACAACCACAACGAATCGCTGCACGTTCCCTGGTCACACCCGATGATCGAATGGCTACCTGTTAAATGAAATTTTACATTTATTAAATTGTCTAGACAATGTGGATAAATTTATATGCATGTTTTTTTTTTTTTTTTTAATTCAAAACTTTTCAACAAACACCACCATCACCTAACTTCTAATCTATCAAATGTAATTTTTAGTGAGTTATTTTTTTACCCTAGTGTCTTACACACACAAAAAATATGCTTTCTGAGACCACGTCTCTTTAAATACCTGGCTTTACCAATGGAGAATAACCACTTTTTGCGAATATCATCTACCTTCACGGGGATGAATTCCAAGTTAATTCACTTCGCAGTACTTTGTTATTTCAGCTTTTTAGGCGCTTCCAATTGGATTTGTGGATATGATAATTTTAGTCTGATTGAATTCGCAATTAATGTACCACAGCAATTTGCTTCGAATATTTTTTTTTGATGGGGGATGCAGCACCGGGTTGGTCTGCTTCCCTGCCCGCATGGCAATACGCGCAAAAAAATTTATACTGTGTGTTTCGTGACCAAAAAGGATGACAAAAAAAAAACTTTTCACTCGTAAAGATTATTTGTTTAGCAGCATTTTGAGAATCAATTTAGGTAGAATTATGCCGTAATTGATTTTAGCTTGGACTAACGAAATTCTTACCTTTTTATTAATTGTTAATCCTTTTTCTTTTGTTTTTGCTCCACCTTTTCCTCGACGATTGTCGGCTTAATTTTTTTGATCACGATTTATTTGGCTAATCGGTGGTTTAAATTTTTGCAACTTCTGCTCTTTATATATTTTAAGTTATTCACCTCATTTTTACTTTGAGATGTTTCACTCGCAGATGATAAAATTGAAAAGAAATTTACCTTAGACTTTTTTACAACCCTTGCTCAGATTTTACAATTGGACAATTGGTTTCTTTACGAAGCTCCACCTTAGTCGGTAAGTGTGAACTTGGTCGTAGATAAATTGCTCCTTTTCCGTCTGCTCTAGTACTACCCTAAATTCTACTACTATTTCGTGATAGGTTTATATGAAGCGTCTCGTGAGGTATTGAATCGAACTTTGATTATTCATTCTGACTATTTCTAGCAAAAAACATATTTATTACTTCTGAAGATTATGCGCGATAAGTAAGTTTTTATGAAATGAACTATATACTTTTATTTCCTTTTTCAGATTTAGACTTTAGTGACGTTCTGAGTTGAACCTCGGGTAAGTATAGTAAACTTTAATCAGAGATAATTCGTTCGCTAAGTCCAGCGTAAATATTAAGAATTAACTAAGGATCAAAAGTAAGTAAATATTGAAGTCGATAATTCTCAACAAAGTTCGTAGCTTTTGCGTACGTGATTTTTGTCTTATAGGATTGTAATGAAACTGGTTGAGTGTTAACTCGGAATTCAGTAATATTGAGTTTATTGAAAGAAAGTGACCGTTCATAAACGTAATGCAAATATTTTCTTAACTACGTCACTCCTTCGTGCGTTTATCTCTTACTAAGATGGCATTTTCACTAACCATCCGATCAACATTTGGCTTCTGAGTTCTAGTGAATAACGTTGATAACTACCGAGTGTGACTTGAATCTATATTACCATTGCTAACTAGAGTTCAATTTGCTTCAGATTACTAAATTTTCTACTCCTGTCAATATTGATACTTCTATTTTCCGGTTTTTTGTTCTGACTCAACAACAAAATCTTAACTATCTCTTGATTATCGCTTTATCTACCTATTTATAATGATCTCTTTCTAGTCCCTAACTCAGATAAGCTAATCCAAACGTCTGTGGATATATGTTACATCTGGATTTATATTCGTCCTGAGTGGAGACTATCATTCCTTTAACTTGTTTTCGGCAATAATTTAAATCTAGTCATCCTAGCTATAAATTAATGGTAGGTAATACGTTTTTTGAAAAGTTATAAATTTCAGACATACACATAAATTTTACCACGTCCAAAAGGGGACATCTCGATTTAAGCTCATTCGTGCGTAGTACGTTCTGCCGATCGTTGAGTTTCCTCGTCTCTCGTGCCACGTCTGTCCACTCCTGTAATACTCTTTGTTACTAAATGAAATTGCCTCCATTTGCCTCCATTTGCTTGACATTGCTACCAAAAAGATTGTGAAAGATATTTTTGCTCCATGGACTATGCCCTTTTCGTATTTACCCTCACATTCCAGTAGAGGTGGTAATAAAAATTAGAAATATGGTTAGTATTAGCGCTAACTATGGTGTAGTTTTCTTGTACTGCGATATTCTGTCATTTTCACCATGATATTTGAATATTCGTTGAAAGTGAAATGTTTCAATTGCAAAAATTTTTAAAATGGTTTGAATTATGAAATACCCTTAAAGTATTACTCTCAATAATAACATTGATCTCTGTCGTGGTGACTGAGATGGCTTTTCCTACAAAGCATCTTCGTTGTATGTAGTGTCCACTCGTACAACGACGATGAAAAGAAAAGGCTTTACCCAAAAATAATTAAATGTTCATTTTAAGATTCTGAAGATTACACCCACGACCCTTTGTCTCATGCACAGCAGAGAGAGCCGGCTATGATGAAGTACTTTCAACCGCTTATAGTGTTACTTTCTCAGATCTTTAGTGTGGACCACCATTTCAAATCCCTTTTCATCTTTGACTCAATATAGGTTGTTTCCGATGATCTTCGTTACGTAGGCCTTCAAGAATTTCGGACTTAACTTGGCGTTTATATGCTTGGCTGCGCTGCTGAGTGTGAAATTCCTTTGATATACCTTATCACCAACTTGATACGATGTTAGCTTACTTCTCAAGTTATAATTGTGTTCATAATTCTCGTGAGCTTGACTCAGTGCGGTCTTCAGGTAGGCGTGTAAGATTTCCATTTTAACCGCCTTAGGTAACCAATTAATTTCCGCTTTATTCAACCCATCCAGCTTCCTCACCAACCGATAATCTGAACCGTACTCAACCATTTGTTGTCCGAAGAGAGCTTCATAGGGAGATATACCTATAACGCTGTGTACGGAGGTGCGTAAAGCACTGCTGATTTCAGCTAAATGAATATCCCAATTAGTCTGCTTTGGGTCTATATACGCGCGTATAGCGCTTAAAATGGATCGATTGACCCTCTCACTAGCGTTCGCTTGTGGAGCATACGATGCTGTTTTGACATGTGTAATGTCGAAATTACTTAAGCAGGTCCCAAAATCTTTACTAATAAACTGCGATCCGTTGTCGGATAGCAGTGTCTCAGGAACCCCGAACATTAGAAATACTTCTTGCGTAAGAAACTTAATTAACTCGTTTGAATTCGCTTTTTTTAATGGTTTTATCAACACAAATTTTGTCAACTGATCGAGAGCGATGACTATGAAGGTGTTTCCCTTTCTAGATCTAGGATATGGCCCTAGGAAATCTACATATAAATGTTGGAACGGTCTGTCCACTGTGAATGCTTTGCCCATCTCCGTACGTAAAGTACAATTAGGAGTTTTGGTCGTTTTGCATATGTCACAGTTATTTACATATAGTTTTACCTGGCTACTCATGGCTGGCCACTAACATTCTTGTTGAAGGCTTTATAATGTTTTTGCAATACCTCCATGCGAAGATCTCGGTGGACAATGAGCCTGCTCTATCAACTTTCCAGTTAGCTGGGATGGAACCCAAAGCTTCCATGTCAAATCTTCCTGGAGACTCGGAATTTATATCCTTCGATATAAGGGCGGAATTTATAAATCCCTTGGACAGCAGCCAAATATTCTTTCTCAGTCACGGTGTGATTACGTTGGGCTGAATTCAGTTTTTGTGAGTAAAAGTAAATTGGTTTTTCCTCCCCTTCCTCATCTAACTGACATAAGACACACCCTATCCCTGTGGATGAGGCGTCGCAACAAATAATAAATTGCTTCTTGAAATCAGGATTGATTAACACTGGCGCTGACGTTAAAGCTCTTTTGACAGCTTCTAATGCTACTATAGCTTCGGTGCTAAACTCGAATTTGTTTTTCTTTTTCAAAGTGTCTGATATGGGTGCGGTTAAAGTAGAGAAATGTTCAATAAACCGTCTGTACCATCCGGCCATTCCTAGAAAACGACGGACTTGACGTATAGTGGTTGGTACAGGAAATTCCAATATCACCGACACTTTGTTCGGGTCGGTTTTCAAGCAACCTTGCCCCACAATATATCCTAAGTACTGTAATTCTTTAAAACAAAACTTCGATTTTTCTACGATAATAGTTAAGCCAGCCTCAGTTAAATGTTTTGCTACCTTAGCTAAAACTGAAACATGATCGTTAAAATCCTTAGAGATGACTAATAAGTCATCGAGGTAAATGAACACCTGGTCTCTCAACTCGCGAGAAATTACCTTGTCCATTAAACTCGTCAAACTTTGCGCAGCATTCGAAAGTCCGAACGGCATCACTTTGATCTGATACAGGGGTCTACCTGGGACTGTAAACGCTGTCTTCTCCCGTGATTCTTTCTCCAGGGGCACTTGCTAGTAAGCATCTAAAACGTGCTAGCAATCCTTCTATATGCGCAATTGGGTTCGCATTTTTCTTCGTTAACTTTGCGAAAGTCGAGGCATAGTCGGTTTTTGCCGGGTTTTCTCACCAGTACGACTGGTGATGACCATCCGCTCTGACTTTCTTCGATAACACCTAGCGAGATCTTACGATCCACTTCCGCGTACACGAGGCTTTGTTCTGCTGGTGATCTGGGATAGTGACGTTGCTTTATAGGCTCTGCGTCACCCGTATCTATAGAATGTTCCATCAAATGAGTCCGTCCGAGACCTCGAACGGCGAATGACGGAAATAGCTTAAAAGTGTTTTGAAGAATAGTAGATTTCTCTACAGATAGGAGACATTCCGGTTTGCTTGCCTGGCCATTTGTTGTCTCGGTAACTATGTCTAAAGAAGATATAACTTGTGGAGCTATTTTAAATAACTTCCAAAAATCTATACCCAAATATAAATCCTGTGCTAGAGATGGTACTATGTGTAATTCGATCGGAAGAACTAGATCTTTGTACTTAATGTTCGTAGTAACCACTCCAGCTATACGCTGTTTTGTTCCATCAGCAGTAAATATATTGGAATCGAATTTTCTATATGGAATTTTAGCATCTTCAATATACTTTACGGCACCGTTACCGAGGCAACTAATGCTCGCTCCAGAGTCGAGTAGACCAAGCCATTTATTATTAAATAATTCTACTTTTAAGTAGGCTCTTGGATCATCTTTCAGACATTCTACTTCGGCTATGTTTATCGCTCTATACAATTTACGCTTTTGAACAAATCTATTTCTTAATTTTTCTACTTTGCTTAAATGTTTAGGGTAGGTATATATACGTTTACGCGATTTAAGTGGTCTTAGTCTAGGAATTGAAGTAATTTTGGAATTAGTATTAATAATGTTTTGGGTTTCTGGGTTTTTTAAGATTGAGATTTTTTTATTAGTTGTAGGTAAAGTTTCTAATTGGGACTTCCCGAGTTGCCCATCATGGTCAGCTCCCTCTCGGATGAACGCTGACTCATCATCTGGTTTCCATTTCACTTCGTACAATTAGGTGACAATATATCTGGCTGTCCGCATCGGTAACAGAATACCTTATGCTGAGGTTCTGTGCAGTCGAGGAAAATATGTCCGGTTTTGCGGCAATTCCAACATATGGCTTTGTCGAAATTAATTTTGGAGTCCTTAGTTCTGTTTCTTTGGAAGGCCTCCACCGCCAAAGACATGTCCTCCATTTCAGGTTCCGTTTGAATTTCTTTTTCATTCACCTGCTTCCTCAGTTGATTGTTATAAATAGGTGGTATCCTAGGACGCATTGGCTCATGTTGGGTGAGGTACCTTTCCATTTCCCTGCATGTATACACCAAGTCGACTAGCCTCGTCGTTCTAAAAGTAAGCAAAAGTTCACCCATCCGGCGTCGAACATTCTGCTTAATTATCTCGGCTAATTCTTCGTTGGGCTGTGCTAATTCTTCATCTTTGAATTCAATTTTAACAGGGCATCATAAAAGTATCGAAACTTTCTCCAGGAATTTCTTTCCTTTCTGCCATCTGTCTCGAAATCTCAGAATCAGGTTCCAGGCTGCCGTAATGATCTAAGAGAGCTAGCTTTAGTGCAATCCATGAGGTTTGTGGATTATTTTTCAAATAAATCCAGTACCAGGCCTCTGCTGGTCCACTCACAAAGTGATGGAATTTCGAAACCACTTCATCCCAAGTTGCGCCATAACTATCCTTTACTTTGTCCAATCTAAACAGAAATTCGTCAACTGTCATGTTTTTAGAATTAAAAGAAATTCCCCATTTCTGATAATGTGGGGATCGGTATGTAGATGCAGCAGGTGATATCATAGGAATCCTCGCGTCTCTGTTCGCTGATGTGTTACTATATTGAATCCTATTGAGTTGCTCGTAAAAATCGGGTTCCGCATTCCGGTTGGCTTCTCTTCGAGTCGTCTAAGCGGCTCGGTCTGGCCATATCCTAGGAAATTCCGGTACGTTAGGTCTTATGTTTACAGTTGGTTCTCTCAAGTTAGCCAAATTAGGTCGGTTTGGCGTCGGTTGGTCACAAAGTGGAACAGAAGGTGCTGCGGTTTGTCTTGAAATGCTGTATTGCGATAAAGCATCGCGCATAGCCTCGTTTAATTTTTCCAAAAGTATCGCTTGACTTTGTGCAAGCGACTCCTGTGGGGTCCTCCGCTCGATTGAGACCAACCGCTGCCAAAGCGACTTCCTTAATGTAATCTTCGTAGTCTTCGTCCGACCTTAAAGGAGTTCTCCCCGCGTGTGAATGTCTTTCTGGGGTTCTCAGAGTCTCATCTGCCAATATACGCACTTGATCTGCCTTCCGACGTTCTGTATGGGATGGGCCTGCTTCGTCCAAATGGCTCTCGTCCACTGCTTCGCCAGGTTCCATCGTCATATTGTGGAATATATCGTGGTTTTTGCGGAACCTGGTATTATGTGGTTCTGGTGTTGCAGCACGATGTCCTTTCGGTGGTTCTGGGTCCGATTGCCGCCGGTTTTTTTTCCGTCTGATGATCCTTTTTTCTTTCCCATTGGGATTAGTCTTAGATGTAAAAAGTCCAGTAAGGATTATAAAGAGCAAGAAAAAGTGTGTTTGTTCCAAAAAAAATAACAAACTTAAAAGATCCTTATATCTATCTATCTTAACTACCTACTATATCTTATAACCTAATCTTAACCTAAGTCTTTCTCTTGGGTAAACCCCTAAATATTTCAAAAAAAAAAATTTAACTCAAAAGAAAATACTTAACTGTATCTAAAAAAAATACAAACTTGACTAATTGTCCAAAAAAAATTAAATATACCCTAATACCAAATTTTGAAAATTCAAAAATATGTAAATCTATGAAAACTAATATTCAAAAAAATATACTTGATCAATAACTTAATACATAATAAGTGTTGTGCTACCAGCAATCTATATACTAAATGGGTGCTACCAGCAATCTATATACTAAATGGGTGCTACCAGCAATCTATATACTAAATGGGTGCTACCAGCATACTAAATGAACTAAATCTTGTGCTACCAGCAATCAAAAAAAAAAAAAAATACTCAATATTGTGCTACCAGCATAATAAATGAAAACTACTAAATATTGTGCTACCAGCATACTAAATAAAAACTAATAAAGAAAAAAAACTTCATAAATTTGTCATCAAATATACTGAAAAATTTAACTTCAAAAATAATTAACTTAATCGCCAACAGGCATATATGTATATGACTAAATAACTTGAAGATTGTTTTCTAAACCAGAAAAAAAATTAACTAATATATATATATCTTATATTTCATAATAGATTCGGAGTCATGACTGGAATCTTTGTACCTCCCAACGACTTCTCCGACAACAACAACAACAAACAAATTTTTGGGGTAGGACACATGGACTTCCTTTATCTTCCCAATAGCTATCTCTTCTTACTATCCCTTCTCTTCGTCTTATCCATCTATCGCTACAGACCTACTAAAAAATAATTCCCTTAGCGGACAACAGACTGGAAAACTTGTAGAAATGAATTGCTTGAAAAGTCACTATCGAATACTAATGATGTTATAACTGTTATTATTTGTATGGATTTTTCTTTTCTTGTATATTTACTATTTGGCTTTCGCAGCTGACGTAAATAGGACATAAGTCGACCATTCACCGGTCGGAAGAACAAACGGTAAATAAAAAAAAGACTTCATGAAAGTCAGAAGTAATTCGTGTCAGAAGCTACAGCGGTTGAATAAATTTACATCCAACCCGGACATCTAATTCTTGAAAAATCTCCTACTGTTCATGATCAATTTCCAGAGAGTGAAGGAGTAATTGATCTGGTTATCGCTACAGACACGATCAGGACCTAGATCCACCAATCACCAGCCGACACATAAGTCGACTACCCCCCGATGGTAAATCTCTAGAAAGATTATCTAAACACAAAAAAAAACTAAATCGATATTTTTTCAAAAAAAAAAAAATTTTTTTAAAAAAACTTTAAAAATTCTTAAAAAACGAGCTCCCTCGTATGGGCGTCATTTATGTAAGGAAAAAAAATGGAATTAGAAGCTCTTACACCAACACAGCGTCCATGGGACCGAAACTTTCAAACCAGACACGAAAAAAAACTATGTTTTGAAAATTTCGTCTTTGCGAAAATTTCCGCACCTGCAAAAATTCGCTGCTCCACTTTGGACGCCATTTATTTAATGAAGAACGGGGCTATTAGAAGACCATACGCAGACGTGGCACTCGTAAGATCAAAAATCCCGAAGACTGCTGGATCAAGTATGTGAATTTCGAAATTGCGAAAATTTCCGCACCAGCGAAATTTCATTGTCTCACGTTGAGTGCTATATACGAAATGGGAATTCCAATAGAACAGAAGCCAATCAAAACTCTACATAAAACACGTGGTCCTTAGTATCGATATCAAAAAGAAAACCCTAACTGGAAGTTTTCACTTGGTTGTAAAAGGTTTCTTTGCTTGAGTGTAAGTTATGTGATAAAAATAGAAAGCCACAGAATAAGAAGAACTTTCATCGAACCACTCATACACTAAATAAAGTTTATGGTTTTCCTCTACGTACTCTTTGATCACAAAAAGAAAGCGTCTCGTGAAAAAAATGTCCGAGAAGTTGGAAACTCAACTGTACGATGATAAGGTTTTTAAGTTAATACACAACAATCTCGTTTCGTAAGAGTCATGGTCCTTTTGACTTAGGCTATCGTCGCTCAATTGAGTTATTTCCGGATGGTTGAAATACTAGTCTGTCCCCTCGGTGTAGATCTTGTTACTCGAGAAATGATATTTTTGGGTGAAAGTTACTAATATTCCCGAAGTATCATACACAAAAATTTTGGGGAAAATGATCCTTCAAAGAATCAAGCGGGGGACAGTTTCTATCAGCTCTCTGAATGAGCATTAGATCATTCAAAGAGGGGTAGATCCGTTCCCCAGTCAACTCTCCAAAACACCACCCCCTGTATGTGTAGTTGTTAAACATACTGGTTATTGAACCCTTGTAAATTGTAAAAAAAAAACTTCAATTTGTTTGCTCAGGTATGACTAATGAGCAAATATGGTCGCCCACTAATAGACCCCTCATTTAAGTTAGTCGAGTTCTAAAACGATCCGTTCTAGGAAGGTATTCAATCCCCCTGACCTTAATAGAGATTAAAGCCAATAATTAGATCCCCTTACTTAAACAAGATAGTTAACGACCGTAAAACAAAAAAAAACTTGGCTTCCAATCCACTACCTACCACATATCCACAGGTCAAACACTTAAACCATACCTCAATTGTTTATGCATTTGCCCCGGAGGAGTAGGGTACTACCGCTCGACTGCTGCTACAGGTCCTAAAAAAATTGCTTCAGCTGGCTCAGTCAACAAGAAAGTGAGTCATTGCTGCAGAAGCGAGTAGTGGGTTTACATATTATTGGACCTGGAATCTAGATGTTGGATGACTCAAAAATTTAAAATGCTAAGCTGAAAAGCTAAGGGCCGGAGGGCCATTCCAGAAGAACATGGTAGGATAGTATAGAGAAGATTACTAGAAGAACAAAGAAAATCGCATGATTCGGACTTGGTGATAGTAGTCCGTTCGGATTGCTTAACCCTATAAACCCAACCTAATGTTCCTTGACATCCGATAAATTTCTAAGGAACCCTCTTCAATACAGGGGAAACAGGCGTAGTCGTTTCCCCCTTCATCGCCTAACTTCCCTTCCGAAAGTCGCGAAAGGACCTTAAACGTTCCTCGCTACCCTTCCCAATGACGTCCCTGCTGGCGTGAATTTGTGCAGACACATCCCTCATTTGAAGATCCAGTGCCTACCCCCTGGTGTATTATACCATAGCAATGCCAGTCATCATCTCGACGGCCTTGCTGTTGTTATCATTGTTTGCCTTCTCGTTGTTGCCACTAGGGTTGAAAATTATCAACCCCTGGTTCCGGTTCCAAAATCACGGTCATGGCTCCTCACCTTTGTTGCTCCTAAACTAACATAATAAGGCTTATCTGAAATTCGAAAGGTGAAAAAAAAACTTCCCAGAAACTATGTTACTAACACTTCATAAGTCAAGTGATAGTAAATAAAAATAACAAAATAGTGAATTTTATCCTTCAATATAAACAAATTCTTCATTATCTTAATCTTAATTATACCTAATGATCTTATGTTATTTTACTTTTCTATCTAGAAGAAACACTCTTCCTCCATACTCATTAAAACTGTCCAAAAATTTTATTAGGAATCGTAACAATCTATTTGTTAACTAATTTGTAATAATTATATATAAAAAAAAAAACTTTTGAACTTTGTGATTCAATTTACAATTCATAAGATGAAAATTTATTTTTTTTGAGAAAAGTGATTGATAATTTCGATTACCTATACATAAGATGATAATCATAATAAAAAAAAATATGAAGTTAAACTGCTGAATGAAAATTATTGATAAATTATCAAACCTTTAATTAAAAAAAACTACTAAAAGAAATTATTGAAAACTATTAAATCGTTAAATAGAAAAACTGCTACCCAAGATATTGAAATGGAACATTGTCATGACCTTGACTGTACTAGAAATGAGTTTCGTGGTTCGTGTCAAAAAAAAGTTGGACCTTATTCAGGTCCTGAAAATTTAAAGGCTAGAGATATACCTTTCCCTCTTAGAATAGCTTCGAAACAAAAAAAAATATATTCAAGAAAACGTTTTTCTATGTTTCAAAGTTTCAAACCAAATTTGCCATGTATCAACAAAAAGTAATTTTACCAAGCCGTTGAGAAAAATTATCTCTTTACTTGGTAAATTTTTCAAAACTTGAAATAAAAAAAAATTTTGCAAAGTAACTAACGGCTGAAAGTCGTTACTGGCGTATATCAACCCCACAATCCCAATGAAATCAAAAAAAGTACCACTTTCACGAATCACATCAAAATCTTGATGGTTCGGATTCATAGAACACGGTTAAATGAAATGGATAATTATTAAAAGAATGTATTTATTAAAATAAAAGTAAAAAATGTAATTTAGTGAAAAATATTATAAGCAATATAGTTATACAGTTTATAATCGTACAATAAAAATGTGAATATAAGTTAATTAATAAAATAAAGGTACGGTCATGAGAAGGTGCACCCTATCGTCAACCTATCTACCAAGTCAAAATAAGTTACAGGTAAAAAGTAAAAAAAAAGTTTTTATTATCGTTGTAGTGAATGGTTATTTATTGTAAACTTTTTTATTGGTTTCAGGATTCGTTGATGTAGTGTACATACTTCGTCGAAAAAAGAAAATGTATAGGTGGACAACATTGACTGGCAATGATGCACGACACGATGCGTTCAATCCGAATGAAGCCAGAGCTATAACCTTGGATTTATTGTTCACAATCATCATCACCAAAAATAGGTAATGTTTTTACTTGTTAAGTACACAAGAGTAAATATGCTTTCATATTTTTTTTTTTAACAGGATCACGTTTTAGGACAAAAAAGGAAATAGAAATTTTGGACGGCGGTACTTCTTCACAGCAAAAGTAGGTATCAAAATATTTATGATAGTAATTAGGACATTCAGATCTTATCTTTTCTTTTTCCTTTTTTTTTGCAGGTATCACTACCGTGAGTATTTAAAGATAAATACACTTTTACTATATTGTATAGGTACCGTTCAAATGAACATAAAGAGAAACAATGATTAAACACACAAACATTATTTTTAACCGTCTGTCAATAAGTTTTTTTTTCTTGTTGATAGCTTTAATTAACAATTTGTCAGAAAAAAATTTAGGTGTCAGGACTATTGTCGTTCACCCAGGACCATATGAGATGATTATTTAATTATTTTTATATTGAAATTTTATCATATATATACCAAGAGATACACTTTTTTTTTCGATTAATTATAGATAATTATTAAAATTCCATACCTGTGTTTCTGTTAATTAGAAACAAACCCTTTATACATATAATTTTGCTCCAGTGGATGTATCTTAATTGGTCTTCGATGTATTTTGTACTTCTAGGTTTTCTTGATCTGGCGATATTTTCTTCTTGACTGCTCCCAGGTGAAAATAATTGTTAGCCGCTTAACAAATTATTAACACAGTGTTCAGATGGACCTCTAGGTTGTACAGAAACCATGAGTACTAGTGTGAATGTTTTTCCTATGTAATTTTCTCCAACTGGTTGAATTTGAGAATGACGTCAGAATCAGAATTTTTCGTTGCGAGATTACACACCAATTTGCATCAGCACTAAAAGCCAGGCGGCTATTTCGTAGGGGTGGACAGCGCTTAGCACCAGCAATTATGTGTGGATTGTCGGCACGTTTCTTTTCGTGTAGGTGCACCCACAACCACAACGAATCGCTGCACGTTCCCTGGTCACACCCGATGATCGAATGGCTACCTGTTAAATGAAATTTTACATTTATTAAATTGTCTAGACAATGTGGATAAATTTATATGCATGTTTTTTTTTTTTAAATTCAAAACTTTTCAACAAACACCACCATCACCTAACTTCTAATCTATCAAATGTAATTTTTAGTGAGTTATTTTTTTACCCTAGTGTCTTACACACACAAAAAATATGCTTTCTGAGACCACGTCTCTTTAAATACCTGGCTTTACCAATGGAGAATAACCACTTTTTGCGAATATCATCTACCTTCACGGGGATGAATTCCAAGTTAATTCACTTCGCAGTACTTTGTTATTTCAGCTTTTTAGGCGCTTCCAATTGGATTTGTGGATATGATAATTTTAGTCTGATTGAATTCGCAATTAATGTACCACAGCAATTTGCTTCGAATATTTTTTTTTGATGGGGGATGCAGCACCGGGTTGGTCTGCTTCCCTGCCCGCATGGCAATACGCGCAAAAAAATTTATACTGTGTGTTTCGTGACCAAAAAGGATGACAAAAAAAAACTTTTCACTCGTAAAGATTATTTGTTTAGCAGCATTTTGAGAATCAATTTAGGTAGAATTATGCCGTAATTGATTTTAGCTTGGACTAACGAAATTCTTACCTTTTTATTAATTGTTAATCCTTTTTCTTTTGTTTTTGCTCCACCTTTTCCTCGACGATTGTCGGCTTAATTTTTTTGATCACGATTTATTTGGCTAATCGGTGGTTTAAATTTTTGCAACTTCTGCTCTTTATATATTTTAAGTTATTCACCTCGTTTTTACTTTGAGATGTTTCACTCTCAGATGATAAAATTGAAAAGAAATTTACCTTAGACTTTTTTACAGTATTGATCTGATTTTAAATTGGACAATTCGTTTCTTTACGAAGCTCCACCTTAGTCGGTAAGTGTGAACTTGGTCGTAGATAAATTGCTCCTTTTCCGTCTGCTCTAGTACTACCCTAAATTCTACTACTATTTCGTGATAGGTTTATATGAAGCGTCTCGTGAGGTATTGAATCGAACTTTGATTATTCATTCTGACTATTTCTAGCAAAAAACATATATTTATTACTTCTGAAGATTATGCGCGATAAGTAAGTTTTTATGAAATGAACTATATACTTTTATTTCCTTTTTCAGATTTAGACTTTAGTGACGTTCTGAGTTGAACCTCGGGTAAGTATAGTAAACTTTAATCAGAGATAATTCGTTCGCTTAGTCCAGCGTAAATATTCAGAATTAACTAAGGATCAAAAGTAAGTAAATATTGAAGTCGATAATTCTCAACAAAGTTCGTAGCTTTTGCGTACGTGATTTTTGTCTTATAGGATTTTGATGAAACTGGTTGAGTGTTAACTCGGAATTCAGTAATATTGAGTTTATTGAAAGAAAAACCTTAACTTAGCTAAACCCTCGGTTCAGTGACCGTTCATAAACGTAATGCAAATATTTTCTTAACTACGTCACTCCTTCGTGCGTTTATCTCTAACTAAGAAGGCATTTTCACTAACCATCCGATCAACATTTGGCTTCTGAGTTCAAGTGAATAACGTTGATAACTACCGAGTGTGACATGAATCTATATTACCATTGCTAACTAGAGTTCAATTTGCTTCAGATTACTAAATTTTCTACTCCTGTCAATATTGATACTTCTATTTTCCGGTTTTTTGTTCTGACTCAACAACAAAATCTTAACTATCTCTTGATTATCGCTTTATCTACCTATTTATAATGATCTCTTTCTAGTCCCTAACTCAGATAAGCTAATCCGAACGTCTGTGGATATATGTTACATCTGGATTTATATTCGTCCTGAGTGGAGACTATCATTCCTTTAACTTGTTTTCGGCAATAATTTAAATCTAGTCATCCTAGCTATAAATTAATGGTAGGTAATACGTTTTTTGAAAAGTTATAAATTTCAGACATACACATAAATTTTACCACGTCCAAAAGGGGACATCTCGATTTCAGCTCATTCGTGCGTAGTACAATTTCTCCAAGACCCGCCATTGTGGCGTTCTGCCGATCGTTGAGTTTCCTCGTCTCTCGTGCCGCGTCTATCCACCCCTGTAGTTCTCTTTGTCACTAAATGAAATTGCCTCCATTTGCCTCCATTTGCTTGACATTGCTACCAAAAAGATTGTGAAAGATATTTTTGCTCCATGGACTATGCCCTTTTCGTATTTACCCTCATATTCCAGTAGAGGTGGTAATAAAAATTAGAAATATGGTTAGTATTTGCGCTAACTATGGTGTAGTTTGCTTGTACTGCGATATTCTGTCATTTTCACCATGATATTTGAATATTCGTGGAAAGTGAAATGTTTCAATGGCAAAAATTTTTAAAATGGTTTGTATTATGAAATACCATTAAAGTATTACTCTCTATAATAACATTGATCTCTGTCGTGGTGACTGAGATGGCTTTTCCTACACCACTAGCAACTTACCTTTGCCTTCCGCTTTGCTGCTTTGAACTTTCCAAGCGGTTATATTGAGGCCTTCATTTTGCGCTTTTATAAGTTCTAGCGATTTCTGGTCCTCTTGCCCAGTGCTTCTTGGAAGGAACATGGTTAACGTGTGCATCCTTGCTCTGGGCGAGTCTAGTCTCGTGTCCCATAATACCTGCGAGTCCTTACATGAAAGACCTCTTACTTTTCAGCGTTAGCCCTAGGTTATCCTTCACGAATTTCCTTGCTATTACGGCCGAGGCCGCTTTAGCGTGATGTAGGTTTATTTGGGCTGCCCTGGTTCTGATCCCGTTTGCGAACATCTGTTTTTTTTATTGTTTGGGGGCCACTGCCCCTCATCTTCAAGAAGATGTAACTCTTCTTCGTCAGTATGAAGAATTTCATCTGCGAAGTCGCCTAAGCTGGGAGAGAGGTCTATGCCCTCTATTTCTGCATGTAGATCGCTTACTACTGGCTCTGGATTTGGTTTTGGTTCTGGTGTTTTCGAACCTGTTTTTGGAGATTTCAAAAGTTCTTGGGATTTGGGCTCTACCGATAGCAAAGATGGGGTAGGCGGAACTGATTCGGAAACTTGTTCTTTTTCCTTACCTACCTCTTCATGACCATGTGTTGGTATAGCGATTGTCGGGACTATTGCTTTCTCATTTCCTGTAGGCTTGGTCTGGTTAGTTGACCCAGCTCGTGGCGTCTTTCTTAATCCTGCGACAGTAACTTTGCCAAACTTGTAACGCAGTTCGTTACCTGCTTTGCGAATGGCTTTTGCTGACTGGTCATCAATACCAACCACTAGCAACTTACCTTTGCCTTCCGCTTTGCTGCTTTGAACTTTCCAAGCGGTTATATTGAGGCCTTCATTTTGTGCTTTGATAAGTGCTAGCAATTTCTGGTCTTCTTGCCCAGTGCTTCTTGGAAGGAACATGGTTATCGTGTGCATCCTTGGGATTTTATCTCCCAAGCACGATGTCAACTCGATTCCCTTCAAAGCGCTTAATTTCGCTGCCTTTTCTTCCAACGATTTGCTGTATTTTGGTCAGCGCAATCAACTACGAGCAGGCCCGTTTTGAAGTGTATGCCTTCAAATTTGAGCTTATGCCCCCACCCTAAGGAAACTTCCTCTATTAATGCTTCCTTTGGGAGCGTTAGCTCGGTAGTGCTTAAAGTTGTCTGAAGGTATTCCTTGGGCAATTCTGCAACTCTTACTATTTTGGTAGCACTGGCGTAAGATTGCTGTTTTTTTGGAATCATACCTCGCTGGTGCGGTGCTTGGGCCCGCTGCTGTAGGCACAGCTGTAGTTTTGGGTTTCTTAGACCCGTGCCTTTCAGGAGAAGTGATGTGGCTACTGCTCCCTTTTGTTGTTTTTTGGGGCTCATTGCGTAAGGTGACGATTCTTTCATCCACCTTCTTCCTTGCTTCCCTTGAAGTCATGCCTCCATCAAGGAAATGGAAGTACTATTTCGTTCCTGCTCCACTTAACCCTTTTCTCCAGGGATCGTCAAGCGCGCCTTGTTTGCCTAGGCTAGGAAGTGGATACGGTCTACGATTCCGGCTTTTAGGTGGTCTCTCGGGATTATTAACGCTGTGAGATGCTTTAGGAGCGTCATCTTTTGAAGAAGGTGCTTTCTGTTCACCGACGTACTTATTGTTTTTGGCAATATCTTTTCCAGGCCCGGGAGGTATTCTCCCCTGACTACTAGATGATGCGCCTTGAGTGTCATCTTTCTTTTTCCCGGGAGGTATTCTCCCCTGGTTTTTGGACGATGATTCAAGTGTTAACTGCCCGGTTCTTTTGTGCCTTAAGGAATTGCTTACCGCATCGCTGTCTTAAATCTTTTCCATGGAGGTCTCTCTCCATGCGATCTGCATACACATTCGCGGTGACATCCCGCGAAATGAAGAATTTTTTGTAGTTTTTTTTTTGTTTTTGTTTTTATTTTTATGCATATAAATCCCACGAGTAGCTAGAGAAAGGGTTGTTCGCCATACTAGAGCTCCGCATAATATTTTGAGGTCAAAATTACTCTTTGAGGTGACCTGGTGTCAGAGAGTTTCCGTTATAATACAGCCGGTATACCCCCTGGCTGCAAACCATCCAATTGGCACGGTTCACGTAACACCCTGGATTAAGGTGGGGGGCAGTACTTCGTTCGTAACTCCTCAAAATCCCTGCAGATTAAGGTTGCCTTGAAAATGCAGTTCAGATGAGTCTTTGAAACTTCAAGGTGACTACCGTTGCGAAGGTTTGATTATATTAGCCAAACCTTTTTTTAAAAGGCTTGTTACTAGCGGCCGCCACGAAGAGGTTATGATAACACTTTCACCAGTCCCGAATAGTTACGGCACGTGCATGTTTTCGTATGCTACATGTTATTCCCCTATTCGTCTGATGGCTGACCGCCATCTTAAAATTTAGCAATATGTTTTTATTTACGACTTTTTGCTGTCCATAAAGAATTAAATTAAAACATTATAATATTATCAAATGCATATTTCAATGCGTTCCCATGGTCGGATTTTGTCCGATTTTTCATATGTTGTTTAGAAACGGATTCTGATTAAAATTCAATTAAAAAAGCTTCTACATCAAATTTGCCCATGTTTATGTATTTTTTTATTAGTTTGCCTGGACACTGGCACTTTCGAACCCACTGCACTCAATCATTTAAAATTTGGCACCCTTGATAATATAAAGTGGAATCAAAAAACGGAATCAATAATTTCAATGTTTTTTTTTTTATCAAGAATAATTTGCAGTTTACGTTGGACGAAGTTATAAATTTAGTTGAATCGTGAGATTCAAAAGTTGGTACAAATATTTCGCAGTCAATGTACTTTTCATTAAAAATAATTGAAACAACTGACATCATTTCTGTAAAACAATTGGTGTTGGTTGTCAGATATTCAGATTTTTGGATGAATCCAACTAAAGATGCATTTCTTAGTTTTCTGAAATAAGAAAATTCCTATGCTCAAGCTATTTTTAACACAATCATGTAATCTTTTGATCAGCATAGGATTACATTTTATAATAATTGTATTGGTTTTAAGGCGTATAGCACCACTTTTATAGGGCACTAAGTGGAGTTTAAACGTTAGTACAGATAAAATAAATTTTTGGATTCCCTTGTATGTTTTTGATATTCGATGCATTTATAGTAATCTGCTGCAGGCAAAAAACTTCACCCAAACATTAAAAATTGTTAACGAACTGATATTTTTTGCACACAATACCTATACCTACATAGGAAATTTTAATGCCATTTCGATGAAATTTTTTTTCTAGAAACAGCAACTGCTAGATAGTTTTCACCAGAAAGAGTTTTCAATCGGTTTTTAAAGCAGTAGAAACTTAAACATTCTTTGATGTTAACGAAATTCAGTAAATGACCTCAAATTTTGCTCCGAAAATATCGAACACATTAAATGATTAAAACAGGGCATTAT
This sequence comes from Baccha elongata, assembly GCA_951217065.1. NCBI lineage: Eukaryota > Metazoa > Arthropoda > Insecta > Diptera > Syrphidae > Baccha > Baccha elongata. The sequence goes on from CATNUY010000256.1 coordinate 183,181, forward strand.
GAATGAAGAAGTATTATATTCAGGAAGAAACTGTTTATTTATTATTGCTGAGCCTGCATAATTTCATTAAAAGAAATTTATCAGTGAAAACACAGTAAATTAAATAAATTTCAAATATAACATTTGTAAATAGTCCAATAAAATGAGAAAAACAAAGGTCGAAATTCAAAAAAATTCCCACAAAGATATATTTTAAGGGACATTTTAGGTGCTTTGATTTAAACAGGGTGATTGGTTTAAGGTGCACCAAAAAGCTTCAGTGAGTAGGTGGGGTTAAGACAAGAAAAAAATCTTAAGGAGGGGGGGTCTATTTCCCTCCGTTTAAGCAGGAGGGGCATTTTTTTTTTTTAATTGACTTAAATCAGAAAAAAATTATTTGAAAACAACGGTGAATGATATAGCCTTGTTATATCTTTTTGGAAAGAAAACTACTCTTTTATTTTATTTTTAAATTAAGTTGTTTAAGTGAACAGTTTTAAAAAAATTAATTTTCAAACTCAAAATTTTGAAAAAAAAATGTTTAAACTAATTTTTTTTCAAAATTTTATGTTATTAACATTTATTTTTATTTTCAAAATTCAATGCTTTTTTATTAATTTTTAGTCAAAAACAGAAAACTGGATGCCAAAATGTATCTTAGTTTTTGAGAAATTAAGAAAATACTAAAAGCACTTTAAAAAAAAAAGGTGAAGTCTGGTTAATCCAGTTAATTGTTTTTAACCAGATTAACCAGATTTCACCTTTTTTTAAAAAAAGTGCTTTTAGTATTTCCTTAATTTCTCAAAAACTAAGATACATTTTGCCATCCAGTTTTCTGTTTTTGACTAAAAATTAATAAGAGCATTGAATTTTGAAAATAAAAATAAATGTAAATAACATAAAATTTTGAAAAAAAAAATAGTTTAAACATTTTTTTTCAAAATTTTGAGTTTGAAAATTAATTTTTTTAAAACTGTTCACTTAAACAACTTAATTTGAAAATAAAATAAAAAAAACAGTTTTCTGGCTTTCCAAAAAGATATAACAAAGATTTATATCATTCACCGTTGTTTTTAAATATTTTTTTTCTGATTTAAGTCATTTTTTTAGAAAATTGCCCCTGCTGCCTAAAGGGGGGAAATAGACCCCCCTCCCATACAATTTTTTTTCTTGTCTTAACCCCACGTACACTCTTAAGTTTTTGGTGCACCTTAAACCAATCACCCTGTATAGCAAGTACTACAAAGCATGTCTAATTTTTACTGGGCTAAAGTTGTCAGGTTGAGAAGGTCGTCAAAATTCGGTTTTCACAAATTTTCTTGGCAACTATGAACTTTTTGGACTTTTGGAGTTTTAGTTAAAAGTCCGAGTTTGGCACTCTTTGCACTCATACAAATAATAGTTGGCACTGCTATTTTATTTTCAGCTGCAGCGCTGGTGGGGATTCCGATAACATGCACATGTAGGCTAAAGAAAGTTAATTATGTCAAGAAAAGAAAACAAGAAAAGTATGACGGGAGACCCTCCCAGGTAGAAGGAAAGAAAAGAAAAAAAAAAAAAAAATAAAGTATGACGGGGGGTCTACCTCCCACCATTCAGGCGGCAGAGGCAAAATTGACTTAAAATACAAATAATCAAAGAAAGCACTAGAACATACGGTAATGTGACATAGCTTTTATGAAAGCTTAAAAACCATGGTTTCTTAGAAATACATTTTCAAAGTCAAAATTTAAAAAAAAAACTATGTTTTTCAATTGAATTTTTACAAAATTTTGCGTTATAAAATGCAATTTTCGGAATTCGACATTCTTATAAATTGTTCATGTGATCCAAAAAAAAACTCGGCGCCAGAATGTATCTTGGTTTTTCAGAAATAAGAAAAACAAAAGGTACTTTGTACTTTACGTATCGTTTTCATAAGATGGGGCTTGGAACAGTAACAGGAACATCTGTTCGCTAGCTGGTGCGACCGCCTCATGTGTTGATTGGTAGTCGTAGAAAACCTTGGACATGACCTCGATTTCTGCATGCTCTTGATTCTACATTCAGGTTCCAACTACATGGCCAACATCAGTCAAAAAACAAACGTTGCGGCAATACAATCGCAATAGAAATCATTTCTATACTTTCATTGCTCCCATTCAAGGTTGCCACAATGTTACAAGTTTAACAAAACTGTTACACTTTCTATTAATTTTATTGCTTTGTTACTTTGTTTCTTTTTTCGTATTTTGCTACACTTTTTCGAAGAAATGTTTTTTCTTCGTTTTGTTAGAAAAAAACTATGGAATTGGTAAATGCTAAACTAATATGACATAAAATGCAAACGCAAAGTATCAGAATTCGTCTAATGTAAGGCATAAATTATATACCTATACAGGGTGATTGGTTTAAGGTGCACCAAAAAGCTTGAGCGTGTAGGTGGGGTTAAGACAAGAAAAAAATCGTATGGGAGGAACTTCTGATAAATGGTTATTTTCATATTTGAAAGACCGAACGCAATTCATAAAAATAGGTTATAAAACGGGGATCAGATCGAAATTCTGGTTTCGAAACTTGGATTTTTTTTTTTCGAAAATCCTACTTTTCAAAATATTGCTCTTTCTTCATTCTGGTTGACAAAATTCTGCATTTTAAAATTCTAATTTTCAAAATTCTGGCTAAAAATTCTGCTTTTTGTTTTTTATTCAGTTCTTTTATTTACAAAACAACAAATTAATTATAGTCATTAAATAATCAAATAGTTGTATATTTTAAAACAAAATTTCTTGTTACAAAAAAATTAAGCTACATTCATATTAAACTCTTAAGTAGTAGTACGCTCTGATTATCAACATTCTGCAAATTATAAAGTAAATAACAGGTTTGCAAACCTATTCTTTTCGGTGCCGTGAAATAACGCCTAGTGAAATAAGGCCATTTTTCAATCTTTGGCTTTGTTTCACTTTACAAAAGTGAAATTACGCCAAGTTGGTCTTATTGCGCTTTTAATGCTAATGCATTCCGGTCTATTGGATTGCAGTCCAGTGAAATGCGACCAAATCCTTAAATTGTTTATATATCCTGAATACACAGTAATGTGATGTCTTTCACTTATGACGTATGAGTTGGCCTTACGCCAATTTCGAAAATCGATATATATATCGATACAATTTAGGTTTTGGAGGGGACATCGGCTTGAAAAGATATTTTGTTTTTTCTATGAACAAAAACTCATTTAAACTAAGCAGGCAGCTTATTGGTGGGCAGGAAAAAGGATCAAGAGCGGAGCGTAAAAAAATTTAACAAAAGAAGGATCGATTTGTGGTGTAAAAATTTAAAATTTCCTTAAAATAAGCGAGCAGCTTATTGGTGGACAAGAAAAAGGATCAAAAGCGAAGCAAAAAAAAATTTAACCAAAAGAGGATCGATTTGTGATGTGAAAATTAAAAATTCACGCGAATTTTTAATATTCACACCACAAATCGATCCTCCTTTGGTTAAATTTTTTCCCGCTCCGCTCTTGATCCTTTCATGCTCACTAATAAGCAACAACTTGCTTGATAACTTGACCTGGACTAAGCAAACGGATGAGAACTATCTATTTCCTATTAACAAGTCCTCTACCAACGAATTCTTGACAATTGACGGTCTTTCCTCATGTAAACTAAGCCAAATTAATGGGATTGCCAACAACTTCAACAAAATATTGGACCTTATATTCTTCTCGGACACACTCAATGCTGATATTGCTGTAAATTCAGCCAATACCCTACTTGTCGAAGAAGACCGACATCACCCAGCATTAGACCTATCTTTTATTTTAAATGTATGTAATGTTCCTAATTGCTCCAAAGAAAATCTTGAATTTAACTTTAAAAAATGCAGACTTAATGAATTTTTCAACCTGTTATGTAATGTTAACTGGAATCATTTGTTTGAGAACTGTGACATTAATGCTATGTGCTTTAAATTCTACTGTGTTCTCTTAAACTTTTTTTATGAGACCACACCATTGAGAAAACTGCGCAATATTTCTAAATCTCCTTCATGGTTTGACTCTTGCCTAAAAAACTTAAAAAATAAAAGAAACAAGGCCTGGATTAAATATAATAAAACAAAAGCTGATAATGACTTGGTAATATACAATGAGTTAAGAAATATGTTTATTGACTATTCAGATATTCTTTATAATGACTTTATTTTAAATACTGAAACCGACATAAAAAACAACCCAAAAAACTTTTGGAGCTATGTTAATAGTAAGAGAAATACTGACGGGTTTCCAAACTGCATGTCTTTCAACAACGAACTTAGCCATGACTCTGAAAAAATTTCAAATATGTTTGCAAATATTTTTAAAGATGCTTTTGAAAAAATGCGCATCCTATTTAGCCTATCCTCTTCATATTCTGTTTAATGAATCACTCAAATCTTCAATTTTCCCTGAAATTTGGAAGAGTTCGTACATTACACCGATACATAAAAAGGGTAGTAAAAATGAAATAAAAAATTATCGTCCCGTTGCAAAGCTGTCCGTCATCTCTAAGTTATTTGAGTCCATTATTTGTAAAGTCATATCGTTTAATTGTAAGTCTATAATTTGTGACAGTCAACATGGTTTTGTTCAAAATAAGTCAACAGTTACTAACCTCTTTCATTTCAGTTCTTTTTGTTTAGATTCGTTTGAAAAACGGAAACAAGTTGACTGTGTCTTCACATACTTCAGTAAGGCCTTTGATAAATTATGCCATAAAACATTAACTTCCAAACTTAAATCCCAAGGCTTTAACGATAAATTTGTTAGTTGGGTTTCGTCGTACTTATATAATAGATCATACAGCGTAGTTTTTAGGAATGTGCGGTCATCATATTTTTATACCAACTCTGGCGTACCACAAGGTAGCCACTTAGGACCTTTACTGTTTATTTTGTATGTTAACGACTTACCTTCTATTATAAAACACTCATCTGTTTTAATTTACGCTGATGACATTAAAATCTTTAAACGTATTGACTCACTTGACGACTGTTTACTCCTACAAGATGATCTCAATAGTTTTCGCGAATGGTGTTTTATAAATAAGCTTTTACTAAACATAGATAAATGTAAATCAATGTGTTTTACACGCAAACAAAATGTTTTGACTTTCAATTATCAATTAGACTCTTCTTATTTGACTAAACTCTCTACTTTCTCTGACCTAGGTATTATTCTTGACTCTAAATTAACTTTCACAAATCATTATGACTATATTATTAAAAAAGCAAATAAGACACTCGGATTTATAAAACAGTTTTCACATGACTTTCGCGACCCTTATATCCTTAAACTTCTTTATATATCATTTGTAAGACCAATATTGGAATATGGCTGCATAATATGGGCTCCCTTTTATTCAGTCCACATGAACAGAATAGAAGGAGTACAAAGAGGATTCATGCGTTTCTGCCTCCGTTTCTTCCCAAGGTCCAATAGGCTAGAACTTCCACCGTACAGTCATATGCTCACGCTCATAAATCTTCCATCGCTTTCTAAACACAGAAAGTACATTCAGCTGTGCTTTATTATAAAATTAATCAATGGGTCAATCATATCTCCATCAATTTTGGAACAATTAAACTTTATTTATAGCCGTTACGTCCTATATCGAGCAGATCGAACTATGGCAAAAACAGTCCCCTCAACCAACTGATTTCAGTTTACAACAAGTATTACTTTTTGGTATATTCCGTAAGCGATAATTTTAAAAGTAAAACATTTAAAGCAAATTTTTTCAATACTTCAGTTTAGATTTTTTATTCACATTTGCAAATCGCTTAAAGCATTGTAAATCTATAAATTTAAGTATAAATGTAATATTAGTCTTAAGTTCTAACGTTAGTTTGTTTAACGGATTCAATAAATTACATTAAATTAAATTAAATTGATAAATGAAAAGCGAGCATTAAACTACAGTTTCTTTTTCTCATATTTCAGAACCAAACGCGATACGACATATATGTAAAATGCCGGTGATAAACTTTCACATTCTAATGCAATGTTGAATCTTACAAACAATAGTGCCATCAATTCAACAAAAGCATGATTCATCTCTTATTCTATAAAATTAAACAGATAACTGTATTTTATCTTCTTGTAAGACACATGATTTTTGAAGAAATTCTCACTTTAAATGAAACTTTATTGTTTGACCTACGGGAATAGTATAAACTTTTAAAGTTGGCCCTTTTTCCCAAAATAAATTGGTCTTCTTGCATTTTGCTACCGTGAAGTAAGACAAACTGTTGGAAATTGGCTTTATTTCCCTTTTCAAAAGTGATATAAGGCCAAATTTTGAAATGTATCCTTATTACACTTGGCCTAATTACACGTAAGCAGAAATTTGTAAAGCAGAATTTTGAAAAGCAGAACTTTGAAAGGCAGAATTTTGAAAAAAGAATTTTGACCCCGGCAGAAATTCGACCCCAACCCTCTAAAACGTCTTAAAACGTGTTACTTCTGGGGTTCCCCAAGGAAGTCACTTAGGTCCGCTGATGTTCATTCTTTTTATTAATGATATTCCATATAACCTTAGATTTTCTAAAAATCTTATGTACGCTGACGACTTAAAATTTTTTCGATCCATTCAAACACCAAATGATTGTTTACTGCTTCAAAATGGCCTTCATGCAATAGCCAAATGGTGTAACGATAATAAATTTACATGCCACAGAAAATCTAACCCGATAATTGTTCAGTATACAATTGACAACATTATATTAGAAAGGGTCTATGTTAAATAACGGCGCTGAATTCGGTAATTTTTTACATCGAAATATCAGAGGCTCTAACAGTTATATACGTTAAAAATGTCAAGGCTCTACTTACGTTAGGAACGAAATTATAAAAACATGCACATAGGCATTGAATGTTTTGAACAACAACAACAACTTAAAGGTGCTACTACCAATTTTTAAACGAATTTTACGTATTCGTTTGTACGAATTTTATTATTAGTTTTTCCGGCGGCGCTGCAGTTGGTCAATTTTACATCGGAATATCAGTATTCCTAGTATTATATGTAGGAAATTTAATGGTCTTTAATTTTGTTGTGGTAAAATTTCAGTTAAGACGCATATTCTCCAAGATGTAAGCAAAAAACCGAAACCGCGGTTTTTCGCGGATATCTCAAAACGCACCAGGAAATTTTGTTGGATTTCTTCAGGTTCGGATTCAGCGACCCAAAAAACATAGAATTTCCAAAAAAATCCATTTGTATATTTTTTGTAACATGAGGCGATTTCAACGACGCATAGTGCGTTGACCAGTGGACAAAAACCAAAAAATCAAGTCCGATATAGAAAAAATTCTGCCTACCTTAAAGGGCTTATATTAGACAAATGTAATTAGCTGTTTTTTTCATTGTTTGTTCGAGTTCATAGCGGATTAACAGTTCTTTATTTAGATGCCAATGTCATTTAAGCTTAAGTTTTTGTTCTAAGCAGATAAAATTGATGCATCATTTAGTGTCTGCACAAAATTATGTTGACTAAAATATTTTTTGTTAATGATTTATAAAAACGGATCCTTCTATATTTCGAAAGCATGTTTTTTTTTATTTTTCTGCAAAAAAGTGTGCAAAAAATTAAATTCAAATGGATGTCTTTTTTAGACATAAGAAATCACTTTTTATGTCACTTTAATTAGAATGTAGCAAGCTGTAGCAAAATTGTGTATACCATCGAACTCCCTCATTTATTTTCTTTACAAAAGACTTCAAGTTTTTTGTTAATACTTGCTAAGCTTTCAAATATTTATCTTTTTGTAGAACCAAGTCCCATTTTAAAAAACAAAGAGATTTCCCAAAAATAGACTTTAATTCAAAAAGGTCCCAAGATGTAGGATTTAATTGACTATGTATGTCTCTGTCTTATTAAAAACTGTAAGCTGCTCTAACATAATTACAAATTAACTGACTAAACTGAAAAATGTTTCTAAACACCATATTGAATGGGTAAAAAGTGATTTGACTATTAATTATTCAAGTAAGGAATAATACTTCATATAAATAATATTCATATTCGTTTCCCTGATAAAATATATTTCTATAAAAATTTCCGTTTTTTCTTGGAATGCCTAGTTTTATTGCTTAGGTTCGATACTTTACTTTCGCAACATAGACTCACAAATAACTTAGTCAGAAATCTGTTTTTTCTGTGTTTATATCTACTTGAGTTGGTTTTGGTAATGCACAACGAAATCGTTTTGAATTCTAAACCTAGAAAAATATGATTTAATACGATGTTTAAGCTTTTTACGTTTTATTCGCAGCTTCAAGGAAAATAGCAACAGAAAACGATGACGACCTCAAATTTTATTTTTAAGAATCTGAAAATTTAGAATTAGATTCACAAACACAGCTCGAGTGAAGAAAATGCAGATTGATTAGATTATGATGATGATGTAGACACATTGTTAAATAGTATAGGTACCAATTGTTCTTTCTTTTTTTCAGAAAATATTTTTTTTTGTTTTATTTATTGATTTTTAATTTTTTATTTTGTAACAAGGGAAGAATATCAACCAAAAATATTCAGTGGTTAAATTGTTTCTTTGCAATATATTTATTATTGTTTTCTGTCAAAAAAGTGAAAAAGTTGTGATTGGCTTAATTGAAACTTGCCTCGATGCTATGAAGCAAGCCAACTGAACTGAAGTACTTCTTTAAAGTTCTAACTTTTTTTGTTTATTTGTCAGCATTTAATATTTTTTCTAAGTATTTATTACTTCAAAATTATAAAATTAATAAAAACGAATGCTTATTTGTGTTTCCCAAGTCCTTTTTATGCATTAGCGGAAAAATCTGTATTATTCTAATTTTTGTCCACCATCCACATACACTCGACGCACTGTGCGACGCTTTGAATGGACTACCAGCTTACTGAGAGGAATCGCCACTGCAACAATTTTCGGTTTAAGATTATTTTGATCGATATTGTTTAAGTTAGAAAATAAATTGATTAATTCGAAAAAAGTAAAGAGAAACTAAATTGTATGGCAGTTCAGTTTTTTTTTTGTTTGTTGAATATATTTCGAAATGTTTTAAATAATAATTTATAAATTCAATAAATTTAACAATTATTATGGGAACTAAAATAGCCTACAATAGTTTAAACATAATTTAACGCATATCATTATGTTCTACGGTATTTTTAATAATGTATGTAAAACATATAATTATATTGCATTTTTAGATTTGTTTCTTAATTCTTTATCAACAAGCCAACAAAGTGCCTTCTTTTTGATTTATTTCTGAACACATGGAAATAGTTTATTTTTAATACATTTTCATTTAAGATATTATAATGTTATGTTTTTTTATTTTACGAAATTTTAATTGTGTATAACTAGAATGTATTGAACTGGGCTGGTTCAAAATCCCAAAAATTCAAATTTCTTTTGTCTAAAATCCATACAAAAAACTCAATATGAATGTCTGAATGAATGCACCTATGTAATTTGTACATACTTAATTTGTTATTATTTAATTTGAAAAAAATATATATTTTATAATTTTTTACTTTTTCACAAGTTTTCGAAAATTTTTGAATTTTTAAGATTTCAAATGACATCCTAGCTTTAAATAATACATTCGCAATCAATACTAGCTTACAGATTTTGAATTTGATTATCTATAATACTTATAGAATTCATGAATGAAATAGATGTCATACATTAATAATATTTCTGTGTCGAATAGAATTATTTTTTGTTTTTAAATTAGGCCCACTGCTAGTTGCTCGTGCTGCTGCTACTTCTGATCCTGTCTCCTTCTGATAAGCCTGTTGAACTGTTGTTGTATATGGCGATGAGAAGGAAGGCGAATATGCCGATGAGGAAGCTATCGTTGTTATATTCAAATGTTATTATATTGTTATATTCAAATGAACAATTAAACTTTATTTATAGCCGTTACGTCCTATATCGAGCAGATCGAACTATGGCAAAAACAGTCCCCTCAACCAACTGATTTCAGTTTACAACAAGTATTACTTTTTGGTATATTCCGTAAGCGATAATTTTAAAAGTAAAACATTTAAAGCAAATTTTTTCAATACTTCAGTTTAGATTTTTTATTCACATTTGCAAATCGCTTAAAGCATTGTAAATCTATAAATTTAAGTATAAATGTAATATTAGTCTTAAGTTCTAACGTTAGTTTGTTTAACGGATTCAATAAATTACATTAAATTAAATTAAATTGATAAATGAAAAGCGAGCATTAAACTACAGTTTCTTTTTCTCATATTTCAGAACCAAACGCGATACGACATATATGTAAAATGCCGGTGATAAACTTTCACATTCTAATGCAATGTTGAATCTTACAAACAATAGTGCCATCAATTCAACAAAAGCATGATTCATCTCTTATTCTATAAAATTAAACAGATAACTGTATTTTATCTTCTTGTAAGACACATGATTTTTGAAGAAATTCTCACTTTAAATGAAACTTTATTGTTTGACCTACGGGAATAGTATAAACTTTTAAAGTTGGCCCTTTTTCCCAAAATAAATTGGTCTTCTTGCATTTTGCTACCGTGAAGTAAGACAAACTGTTGGAAATTGGCTTTATTTCCCTTTTCAAAAGTGATATAAGGCCAAATTTTGAAATGTATCCTTATTACACTTGGCCTAATTACACGTAAGCAGAAATTTGTAAAGCAGAATTTTGAAAAGCAGAACTTTGAAAGGCAGAATTTTGAAAAAAGAATTTTGACCCCGGCAGAAATTCGACCCCAACCCTCTAAAACGTCTTAAAACGTGTTACTTCTGGGGTTCCCCAAGGAAGTCACTTAGGTCCGCTGATGTTCATTCTTTTTATTAATGATATTCCATATAACCTTAGATTTTCTAAAAATCTTATGTACGCTGACGACTTAAAATTTTTTCGATCCATTCAAACACCAAATGATTGTTTACTGCTTCAAAATGGCCTTCATGCAATAGCCAAATGGTGTAACGATAATAAATTTACATGCCACAGAAAATCTAACCCGATAATTGTTCAGTATACAATTGACAACATTATATTAGAAAGGGTCTATGTTAAATAACGGCGCTGAATTCGGTTATTTTTTACATCGAAATATCAGAGGCTCTAACAGTTATATACGTTAAAAATGTCAAGGCTCTACTTACGTTAGGAACGAAATTATAAAAACATGCACATAGGCATTGAATGTTTTGAACAACAACAACAACTTAAAGGTGCTACTACCAATTTTTAAACGAATTTTACGTATTCGTTTGTACGAATTTTATTATTAGTTTTTCCGGCGGCGCTGCAGTTGGTCAATTTTACATCGGAATATCAGTATTCCTAGTATTATATGTAGGAAATTTAATGGTCTTTAATTTTGTTGTGGTAAAATTTCAGTTAAGACGCATATTCTCCAAGATGTAAGCAAAAAACCGAAACCGCGGTTTTTCGCGGATATCTCAAAACGCACCAGGAAATTTTGTTGGATTTCTTCAGGTTCGGATTCAGCGACCCAAAAAACATAGAATTTCCAAAAAAATCCATTTGTATATTTTTTGTAACATGAGGCGATTTCAACGACGCATAGTGCGTTGACCAGTGGACAAAAACCAAAAAATCAAGTCCGATATAGAAAAAATTCTGCCTACCTTAAAGGGCTTATATTAGACAAATGTAATTAGCTGTTTTTTTCATTGTTTGTTCGAGTTCATAGCGGATTAACAGTTCTTTATTTAGATGCCAATGTCATTTAAGCTTAAGTTTTTGTTCTAAGCAGATAAAATTGATGCATCATTTAGTGTCTGCACAAAATTATGTTGACTAAAATATTTTTTGTTAATGATTTATAAAAACGGATCCTTCTATATTTCGAAAGCATGTTTTTTTTTATTTTTCTGCAAAAAAGTGTGCAAAAAATTAAATTCAAATGGATGTCTTTTTTAGACATAAGAAATCACTTTTTATGTCACTTTAATTAGAATGTAGCAAGCTGTAGCAAAATTGTGTATACCACCGAACTCCCTCATTTATTTTCTTTACAAAAGACTTCAAGTTTTTTGTTAATACTTGCTAAGCTTTCAAATATTTATCTTTTTGTAGAACCAAGTCCCATTTTAAAAAACAAAGAGATTTCCCAAAAATAGACTTTAATTCAAAAAGGTCCCAAGATGTAGGATTTAATTGACTATGTATGTCTCTGTCTTATTAAAAACTGTAAGCTGCTCTAACATAATTACAAATTAACTGACTAAACTGAAAAATGTTTCTAAACACCATATTGAATGGGTAAAAAGTGATTTGACTATTAATTATTCAAGTAAGGAATAATACTTCATATAAATAATATTCATATTCGTTTCCCTGATAAAATATATTTCTATAAAAATTTCCGTTTTTTCTTGGAATGCCTAGTTTTATTGCTTAGGTTCGATACTTTACTTTCGCAACATAGACTCACAAATAACTTAGTCAGAAATCTGTTTTTTCTGTGTTTATATCTACTTGAGTTGGTTTTGGTAATGCACAACGAAATCGTTTTGAATTCTAAACCTAGAAAAATATGATTTAATACGATGTTTAAGCTTTTTACGTTTTATTCGCAGCTTCAAGGAAAATAGCAACAGAAAACGATGACGACCTCAAATTTTATTTTTAAGAATCTGAAAATTTAGAATTAGATTCACAAACACAGCTCGAGTGAAGAAAATGCAGATTGATTAGATTATGATGAAATATGTAGACACATTGTTAAATAGTATAGGTACCAATTGTTCTTTCTTTTTTTCAGAAAATATTTTTTTTTGTTTTATTTATTGATTTTTAATTTTTTATTTTGTAACAAGGGAAGAATATCAACCAAAAATATTCAGTGGTTAAATTGTTTCTTTGCAATATATTTATTATTGTTTTCTGTCAAAAAAGTGAAAAAGTTGTGATTGGCTTAATTGAAACTTGCCTCGATGCTATGAAGCAAGCCAACTGAACTGAAGTACTTCTTTAAAGTTCTAACTTTTTTTGTTTATTTGTCAGCATTTAATATTTTTTCTAAGTATTTATTACTTCAAAATTATAAAATTAATAAAAACGAATGCTTATTTGTGTTTCCCAAGTCCTTTTTATGCATTAGCGGAAAAATCTGTATTATTCTAATTTTTGTCCACCATCCACATACACTCGACGCACTGTGCGACGCTTTGAATGGACTACCAGCTTACTGAGAGGAATCGCCACTGCAACAATTTTCGGTTTAAGATTATTTTGATCGATATTGTTTAAGTTAGAAAATAAATTGATTAATTCGAAAAAAGTAAAGAGAAACTAAATTGTATGGCAGTTCAGTTTTTTTTTTGTTTGTTGAATATATTTCGAAATGTTTTAAATAATAATTTATAAATTCAATAAATTTAACAATTATTATGGGAACTAAAATAGCCTACAATAGTTTAAACATAATTTAACGCATATCATTATGTTCTACGGTATTTTTAATAATGTATGTAAAACATATAATTATATTGCATTTTTAGATTTGTTTCTTAATTCTTTATCAACAAGCCAACAAAGTGCCTTCTTTTTGATTTATTTCTGAACACATGGAAATAGTTTATTTTTAATACATTTTCATTTAAGATATTATAATGTTATGTTTTTTTATTTTACGAAATTTTAATTGTGTATAACTAGAATGTATTGAACTGGGCTGGTTCAAAATCCCAAAAATTCAAATTTCTTTTGTCTAAAATCCATACAAAAAACTCAATATGAATGTCTGAATGAATGCACCTATGTAATTTGTACATACTTAATTTGTTATTATTTAATTTGAAAAAAATATATATTTTATAATTTTTTACTTTTTCACAAGTTTTCGAAAATTTTTGAATTTTTAAGATTTCAAATGACATCCTAGCTTTAAATAATACATTCGCAATCAATACTAGCTTACAGATTTTGAATTTGATTATCTATAATACTTATAGAATTCATGAATGAAATAGATGTCATACATTAATAATATTTCTGTGTCGAATAGAATTATTTTTTGTTTTTAAATTAGGCCCACTGCTAGTTGCTCGTGCTGCTGCTACTTCTGATCCTGTCTCCTTCTGATAAGCCTGTTGAACTGTTGTTGTATATGGCGATGAGAAGGAAGGCGAATATGCCGATGAGGAAGCTATCGTTGTTATATTCAAATGTTGACCATCTTTGTTTCCATCTGAAGAGAATCTGACATTTTTGGCAGGATCATCTTTAACAGTGATTGCATTATCGTTATCATCATCGTAACTATTAATCTCATTACCAAGGGATACAATTTTATCGTTTGGCGATAAAACTTGGTTGACATTTCTTTGCAAAAAAATTCTGCTATTAGCACTCCTGGCTATGGCTGTTTGATCCACGATTTTTCTATACACCATTGTTGATTGTGCTGCTCCAGCAACATGTAGTTTTTGTTGTAGGTGCTGTTGGTGCTGCTGCAATGGTATAGTGTTGTTGGTGTTTTCATTGCATCCACTGTAGTAATGTTGTATGACTTGCACATTATTATATATTATACTGTTGCTGGTTTTGTTGATTTTACTATTGCTGCGGTTATTGTTACTATAATAATTGTTTAGATTGGTGAGATTATGATAGTTACTATTGAACATCCGCTGATGAAAGGATTTTTGTGGTGATTGTAACGATTGATGTTGATATTGCAACTAATAGGTATTTATATAAGTACGAATATGCATTAGAAAATCGTAAGTCAATGTCAAAAGCAGTTAAGCATAGAAAACGGTTAACTCACCGCACTGTTATCACTTGTTGTAAGTCCACTTAACACAGTATTGGTTATAATGTCATCAGAATGATGATGATGGTGGTGCTGTTGCTGCTGTTGATGGTGGTTATTGCTTGGTGTAGCGTGGATGTTGCGGAAGCTTTCTATGCCGCCACCGTTAAGATTGAAACCACTATTAATGACGTCACCGAAGTTAAACGAAGTTATCTCAGTTGGAAACAAATAAAAAATTACAAACATCACCGTGTATATGAACATATGAAACAATATACAAGTCCAAATGAGATTAATCTGTATAAAAGACATTTATCATAAGATACTCTTAAATTCAAAGGTTGATGTGCTATGTTTGAAACAAACCTTTGTCTTGCGACCGTATTTTGTCACAGTCACGAATGGCACCAAAGCGATAGTCAGGAATATTCCGCAGAAAATACCGGCTAGCAAGCCAGCAAAATTTAGTTGCCAAGGCAGTGTGCCTATGCCAAAAAGTACGCCTCCAATTATTATAAGCTTAAAGAGTGCTATATGCGGTTTTCGCAGCTGCTTCCAATGTATAAGAATCAAGAGGACAACTAAGGACGCAATTACACCAGCAAGAGAAGCAAGTGGTCCAACCTAAATGGAAAAATCCAATTATTTATGAATATTTTACCTCCAATAGTAAAATCTACACAACCTCAGGCTTATAAGGAACAAGCACAGCACTGGTCAAATTCCCTGCTAGTCCCGAGCCGATATAAACAATAGCAGTACGTATTGGTCCTATAAGACGTTCCAAATCAGCAAGAAACACGTGTTGGAAGGCAATAGTTATGGCTAAGTGCAGTATACCGGCATGTAGACACAATGATGTGAACAATCTATAGAATTGATCAGGCACCTCAATCGAGAAAAATGGAAACATTCCACAAACATTGTTGAGACAAGAAATCTGTTGATAAACAAAAAATATAGTAGACGTTTTATAACAAAGAAATAAATTAATAAAATTTCTATATACTATATGAAAATTAATTGAAAAATATTAAAAGACGTTTTTTTTAAGTGGACTTTTCTGAATTGTTATTAAAAATTAAAGTGTTAGGCTTTAGTTCATGAAAACATTGCATTTCGCCATGGTGCTAGCTTGTGATGACGTTCAGCAAAAAGCACCTTATCATCACGCAGTCTTTAAATTGCCTAATGGCAAGGTGCTGTTTGCTAAACTTCATCTTACGAGCCAACAAGCTAGCACCTGGGCGAAACGCAATGTTTTCTTTGACCAAAGGCGCTTAATGCTTTAATTTTGAACAGACATTTTATAACATTGTAGTATAGACATTAGGTACTAAAAGAAAGTTACCTGTGAGCACAGCGAAGCTTCTTCGTGAAAATAACCATTGACAAAGTCACAGTATTCTCGGGTGGTTATTCGGCACTCACCAAAAACTCCTGTGCAGCACGGATGCCCGATAACCTCGCATACCATATGTTCTGCAGTATGATCTTTGAAACGAAATCTTTGCGAAAATGAATTCGTTTTACGACAGATTGGCCACTTGGTGATGTCATCAGGCCATTCGTAAGGAGCAATAGAAGCTGGAGCATCACAAAACTTTGGATCAAGTCCACAAACGGAACCAGAAATTCGTCCTCCAGGACCCGATTCTCCGGGTGACCATTTCTTCCATGTGGAAATAGATTTCTTTTTAATAATAAGTAAGTAGAGAAAAATATATACATTGGTTAACTTTAATAGAAATAAAATCTTACCGTAGGAAACAAACCCCTTACGGAACAATCTGCTTGCGAACTTTGAACACATCCAGAATCATCGTTACGAATACAGCAAGCAGTTTCACGTTCTTGTCGTCTTGTCTTAGAAATAACATCCATAATTTTTATGTCCTTCCGCATGCAGGTTGCAAATTTTGCTCCCATGTGAACTAAGTCACTATTTCTTGGTCCTATCCACACATTTCGTTGCTCATGGTGTTGTACTGTTTGTAAGCTCAGACTCGGAACTAATACCTGCCCGGTTTTCTGTTCCACTCCTAAACCGATTGGTCCGATTCCATAGCAAATTAATGACAGAATTAAAACAAGGATCTGCACTGTGTTAATCCAATATGTGAAAAATGGTCGATGATCATTCCGGTCATCAAGATCTTGAACCGAAAAAAGTTTCACTTTTCGCGCAACAGGACGTCTCGAATTTTCAAGCACTCCATCAAGTAACTGAGAAGAGATGCGTATCCCTCTACTTCCAATCCGATGTTGAACTCCCGTAGCATTACCAAGTCCATTTCCGCCATTAACTTGCTGCTGCTGCGTGTGTTGCTGATCAATGATAGCCGATGTTCGCCAACCATGAACTCGTTCGCCCATATAAATCTGGCGCTGATGTTCAATAATTTTAGCGCTTGCTGCTCGCCCATTGGTAACATTAAAGTTTCCTGCATCATTTCCCGGGGAATCAAAGAATACGTCCTCTTCTTGTAAGGTGGTTAGGCCTTCACAGATATCACTTGGATTATCGCCATTAATGGCAGTGACATGAGCTGGTGCAAAACTTCGCGACCACAAACGTTGATTGCGATGCTGAAGCTTATTAAGAGTTTGCACAATATACGAGAGTCCTGAAATAATCATTGTTGGGACAGATGCTTTTCGTTCTATATGTTGCCCATGGTGGAAGTCCGCAATATTTACATGCGACTGCGCTTGTGATTCCTCCGTTTGTGCTGGTA
Source organism: Baccha elongata (assembly GCA_951217065.1). Classification (NCBI taxonomy): domain Eukaryota; kingdom Metazoa; phylum Arthropoda; class Insecta; order Diptera; family Syrphidae; genus Baccha; species Baccha elongata. The sequence goes on from CATNUY010000256.1 coordinate 200,691, forward strand.
ATATATCAGGTCGTTCAGTAGGCGGCTGCTGTGCAGCATTGTGTCGTCTCCCACTGCTGGAATTAAGCTCGCCTTCCGACTTGAGTGAACCGAAACGACGGATCGCAAAACGTCGCTGGCGACCGAACCATATAGCTCGCTCATCGTTTTCCGTTTGGGAATCAACACCGAAGAATTTTGATATTTGCTTACGAACATATTGATTTAGACGTTGCTTACGAGAAAATCGATGTTGCAACTGTTGCCGAGAATTCAAAGAGTTGTGGTTTCCAATAACACTGGCACTTGTAGTATTGCCCGTAGTTACAATATGCCTTACATGATTATGTGAAGGTTGCTGTTGATGATATTGTTGTGACTGTTGAAGTTGTAACTGTTGCTGTTGATATTGTGGTTGTTGCTGCAAATAATGTTGCTGCTGCTCCTGCAAAATATCCTGTGGCTGTTCGCTAGCTTCCTTAAAACGATGCAATTCTTCCTGTGGGTCTTGTTGTTGCTTTTGAAAACTTCTATTGCTATGAGGATGGGTTCGACGCTGTTGATCGATGCATATCATTTCTGAAGGGTTACGTTGGTGAACTTGAAGTTGCTCCTGTTGTGGGTAGTGCTGCGATGGGGATAGTGGAGAAATATGTGATTCGTTGGTTGATGGGGTGGAGGTGGACGAGGTCAGCTCATTTGAAGTGGCACTTTCAGCCAAATCAGAAATCTCAGGTAAATTTTGTAATGGAATCGGACTGACAGGACCCGTAGTTTGAGTTGTCTGATGAACACCTGTGGTTCTTCTAATGGTATTGCAATGTAAACAAGCTCCGATACTTGGTTCTGAAAGTATGCTTACTGGGGTCAGTATTCGTCCAACACTTGAGCCAATATACTCAATGCTTGGTGTGCGCGATACATACTCGTTAAGAATGCAAGAAGTGTTTCGGGATGTACGAAGATTGTTTTGGGTCTGTTGTTGATAACTCGTCACATTATGTCGCTGTGGTGATGGTTCAACAGGAATCACGTCGTTAGTAGTTGAACATTTAAAGCCCCCGCGAACACGAGGTGATGTGGCATACTGATTCGCTGCAGAAAGTCGCTCGTGGTGGGGAGTATTTTGACTCAACGATGCTAAGTTCGTAGAGACCGCCTGATCATTTATGCAACATTTCATACGAAAACGATACGGCAAAGTACTGACACTATTATGTTGTTGCAGTTGTTGTTGTGCTTGTTGAGATGATGATTGTGTTTGATGAGGTAGGTTTGGGCTTTTGACAATAGTATGATAGCTACCACCCATTGATGAGGCTGAAGACGTAGAAGTTGAGTGATGCGGAATCTCCGAGTAGACTTCTGTGGGAGGTGGAGGAGTAGGTACATAGCGCTTTACTGGTGTATGCACTGTAGAAGACAGATAAATGTCATTTGAGACTAAAGGTGTGCTATTTGATAGGAAATGGGGTGATGACACAAAGCGATCACATTTGGGTGAGATTTCACGATATCTTTCGGGCAACCGATAGCGAGAATTTGGCGACATTGATCGCTGCAGTGAGCTATTGACCACTACACCTCCATACTTGTGACCTATAGTCGTCCCCGCAGAAGGTTGTTGTTGCGAAGATGATTGAGGGCCATTCACCGAAGCGGATGGTGGTTGTGAATCATTAAAGTGACTATTGCAACTAATAGAGCTCGATGGCGATGGAATACCCATTACAAAACGGTCACAATTTGGTGCGGGTGATGGTGGAGGCAGGCAACAAGTCATCGTGTCATCGTATCTTGCATCGATCGGATGTATCGATAGCTTTGATCCGATATGATGAAATGTTCCATCATTCGGATGTGGACTGTAACGACTTGGTGAAGCGAAGCTGTTAGGGCTTGACCCATTATTTCCGACCTCGCCAATATCAAGTGTGCCATCCGATTTCCCTGCCGCCAATAATTGTTGCTGATACGTCACTGATGATTTTCGGCGGTTGATTGAATTAGATCCTATATTCCCCGCACATATCCCGTTTTCATTACTTGATAGACCCTGCGAGTGTGGCTGTGGTGCCGAATGGATGCCTCCTGACGTTGATGAATTTGACGACGAGGAAAGTAACATTGCTTGTTGCTTTGATGATTGCTGGGGGTGATGTTTTTGGGACAAGCTGCGATTACTAGTTCCGTATTTGGAACTCGATGAATGCGACGGCTGGGAATGGTGGAAATGAAGATGCGTTTGGTGATGATTGTTCTTTTGAAATGAACTGCCGTCATCGGAAGACATGCGGCCCTTTTTTTGTATTAAATTTTGATTCCACCTTTAACTTGTGTCTATTGAGCACTCCATGTTTATATATTTACACATTTTATTTTCAAACTTCTCATAAGAAGAAAAGAAAACACTAAAAATATGAAGAAATCATATAAACACTATATAAGATGGCAACATTAATTTTCTTTCTTTAATTGTGAATGAAAAAAAAATATTGGAAAATCATTGCTTGAAAGTGCATTTAAGTTATTTAAATAATTAGTTTTTATTTTAATTTAAATGCACATAGAAAAATCGTTTTTATGTAAAACAACAACCATGTACATATATTGCAAAAATGCTTCCTTTTTCATTTGTTGAAAATGAATTTATTTATTATATTAAGGTACTCATCAAAAATAAACTATTATTTCCGAAAATTGAAAATTCACTTCACAGAAATACATTAAAAAAATCAAATGAAAATTTGAAGTTGTTATTTGTATGAGGACAGTTTTTATGAGGGATGAAAATTAAAATGACTTTAAGCTCATATACATAGGTAGGTATAAAAAAAAAACTCCCCCTAAAAACAGATGAACAATACAAAGAATTTTTCAATTCAATAAAATGCTAATAAAAATATATATAGGTCCATAAATGTTGGTAGGTAGGTACACTTTAAAAATTCTTACAACGAAAATTTATTTAAAGGATTAAGCATGGAAAGAAGTTACTAAGAAAAATTTAGGTATGTATATCAATCTAGCAAAAGAGGATTGCACTTCGTATAGGGCTGAGCTTAAAGCCAATAATTGTATCTTATTTAATTTTCTTACCATAAAAATTTATATACACAAGCGCTACACTGATTTAATATTGCTTTTTAAAAATATGAAAATTTACTTCACAGTTAGGTAGAAAAATTAACATTTTTGTGTTAGTCACTTTATCGCTAGATTTTCTTAATATAAATAAGCGAATATTATTAGAGTATACATATGTCCTCTTTTCCCGAGGAAACAACATAGAAAAAGTTTTCCTCAAAATCAACACAGATGAGACAACAATGCAGCTGTTTTTTAAATCACAAATCAAAGAGTCGGAAAATTAAAAAAAAAAATCTTCTGAAGCTTTCCAAAAGAGTTGTAACTGTTTTGTATAAGAAATCAGAAAATTTTCTGAAGTAAAAACAAAATGATGTGTCGATTTTTAAACACAATTATGTTTATTAAAAGAATTTTTCCGATTGTCGCGTGTACCATTTTTCTCTTTCCTTCAAATGTCTGACAATTATTGTTTGTCCATGTTAACTTTTTTTTCATGTAGTTGCGTACTTTCATCATGAGCTCTCTAAGATTTTATTAGACACAATAAAAAAATATTTATACATATTTGCTACAAAAGCACCATTTATTTGCTAAGGGATGGCGCTTGCGTGTTAAACAATTATTCAACTTTATTAGTAGAATGTAAGAATATGTATCTAAAACCTTTTGAAACAACCCTTAGCCAACCTTAGAGGCGAAAGTATTAGATGTTCAAAAAGAGAAAGCTTTCTAAAACAAATTAAGGAATTGCAGTTCATCTCAAGTATCAGGAGTCATTTTACTGTCGAGGTAAGAAGTTATAGCAACGAAGTGGCAAATTACTTTTATTTATTTGTATACATACAGCTACATTTTCTGTAAATGTGTAACGACCTGAATCAAATGAAATTCTTTTAGCTGATTAGGGTGGTTCACAAAAAAGCTTTTGTGCAATTTGTACAACCGTAGTTCACGCTAGTTCAAATATTTAATTATACGATTTTGGCCGATAAGCTGTGTTTCAACGCTGGCTGGTTCAAGCATGTATGTAGCTGACTATAATTATTGTTACATGCCTGAACATTGAACCAGAGCTAAACTTTATTTAAGTAGCCTAGTTTGGACAAAAAAAAGTAGTAAACCACGGTCCAGTTACAGTTATAGTAGATGGAGAACTAACGACCTATATTCGACTAAATTGCCAGCCTTACATTCTAGTACCCCCAAAATGCTTTCATTTTTAGCCTGCGGGCTTAACACAATAAAATGCACTCCTGATTCGTACCAATTTGCTCTTGTAGCAAGCTCTGTGATTGAAAAAAATTATTTTTTTAAATATGTTCAAATGCGAAATGTATGAAATAGCTAAAAACTTGAAATGTCATAGTGTGTTAAATATTTGATTTAAATATCATACCAAAAGGTTAACAAAAAAAAAATAATCGTAAGAGCTGTTACTAGAGAAATCGATTTTTATTTAACAATAAATTTTAATTTTACAAATTTTAAGTACGTTTATTTTAAGTGGTAAATACTTTACTTTTCTTAAGATGACGCCCACAGCCGAGAATGGATTTTGGCCTCAACCACATGTATCTGCAGAAAGCTCTGTTCCTAGCTAGCCTCTTCCAATTAGGCACCGCAAGTTGGCAGAAGTCGTTTTCCAATTCCACTTGAGTGCGCCATTAAGGTGTCTTCCAATTCTGTTGTTAATAGCTTGTATACCATTATTATAAACCATTTTCCAAATATTGAGATTATAAAAAAGGAAAAAAATTAAAATTAAAATTAAAAATAAACTTTTTACTTATTCGAAGTGGGAGCGGGTCGAAATTCTGGCTTTGAAATTCTGCTTTTCAAAATTTTTCTCTTTTTTTTCATGGAGCGGGTCAAAATGCTTGCATCAAAATTCTGCTTTTTTTCAAGAGTGGGTATAGGCACCTAAATTCGCGTACGCAAAATAATTCTCCTACCTACCGATAGATGGCGCCACCATCGACTTTCGAAAAATTGAAATTGAAAATATAAACAGTTTGTGTATTTGATAAAGAGTTATTTTTCCCACAAGTAGGTGGTGCCACCATTGACAAAGGAGACAAATATAAATGTCATTGACAATTCAAAGCAAAATAAAAAAAAAAATATTCTTTTCAGCTCTGTTGTTCTGTGTCGAGTTGAGATTATTTTTAGTTTTGTCGAATAATTAAGTGCCGAGTTGAGATTATTTTTAGTTTTGTCGAATAATTAAGTGGTTTACGGCACGGAATTACCAGTATTACTACCATAAAAAAAACTTACTTCCAATGGACTTAAAAAATTAAAATCTGCAATTTTTCTATGGAGAAAAAAAAGAAATCAAGAAAACAAAACCGTGAAACAGTTTAACAGTTCCAACTTGGATCCAACTGTTAAAAGCCAAAGTTCGTACAGAATAGCAATAGAAAAGGTACATTTTAAAATTCACGCAAGGATCCCAAAAAACAGTAAAATTTTTTCAGACTTGCACCAGGAAGTGACTTTAAAATCAATCCACAAGATCTCGATAAGTCCATCGAAGTTATGGGTAGCTCGAAAAGGAGTTTTTGGGGAGAGTACGATAACTTTGGCGCCAAGAATTGATAACCGTTTTTTGTAGAACAGTTTAATACAAGCATTTTTTGCTATGGGTGGGGGGGTCTATCTCCCTCCGTTTGGGCGGGAGGATCAATTTTATAAAAACAAGGCTAAACATTTAAAACAAATATTAAAAAATAACGGTAATACTAACAACTAAGTTTTATATTTTTTTTTTAAGCCAATACTTTTTTCTATTAGATGTTTTTTAAATCAAGTGAAACCTATGCATAGTCTTTGAAAAACCGGACTTTAAACTCAAAAATTGTGAAAAAAAAGTTAAAAAAAAACTTTGAAGTGTGATTTTTCAAAACTGTAAAATAAAATACTACTTTTTTTATAAAATTCTTTGCTCATATTAATTTGAAATCATAAACTGAAAACAAAATGATTTTATGTTTTCTGGTTTTTGAGAAAATGTAAAATTACTAAAACTACTTTCTTATAAGAGTTTTCTTTTTTTTTTGGTATACGGTGAATGTTGTACGTAGGTTCGTTTTTGTAATGATGCTTGGGCATCTTCAAATGCAACAGAAACTTTGCATACACCCAACCTAGCACCCACCCCACCTCGCACCCATCCCAAATCCTATAGTGTGTCCAAGCAGGGGGTTTGCAGGGGGGCAGCATGCCCCCCCCCTTACATACCTCACTGTTTAAACACTTTAGTAATTTTCCATTTTCTCAAAAACCAGAAAACATAAAAGCATTTTGTTTTCAGTTTATGATTTAAAATTAATATGAGCAACGAATTTTATAAAAAAAGTAGTATTTTATTTTACAGTTTTGAAAAATCACACTTCAAAGTTTTTTTTTACCTTTATTTTCGCAGTTTTTGAGTTTAAAGTCCGTTTTTTCAAAGACTATACATAGGTTTCACTTGATTTAAAAAACATCTAATAAAAAAAAATATTGGCTTTAAAAAAGATATAAAACTTAGTTGTAAGTATTACCGTTATTTTTTAATATTTGTTTTAAATTTTAAGCACTGTTTTTATAAAATTGCCCCTCCCGCCCAAACGCAGGGAGATAGACCCCCCCACCCATAGTAAAAAATGCTTGTATTGATCTGTTCTACAAAAAACAGTTATCGATTCTCGGCGCCAAAGTTATCGTACTCGTGCCAGTTTTTTTTCTACCTGGACGTTGCAAGACTTTTATTGCAAAAGCTACAGCTAAAAAATCAGGTATGAGGTTCATTAATTTGGATGTTGCAGTTCTCACTGACAAATGGTAATTTTAAAGCGGGAAGAACCAATTCCCTTATTAATTTTTTTCAGACTTTCCATCTGCGCTGCGTACTGCCTATGATGATGATGGTGAAGACTGATTATGGTGGCATTGTTTCTGCTCCATACCTGAAACTTTTAGACTTCCATATGTGTCGGGCTTAGACTTGCTACTTTTTTAAATTAGCGGTGTGTGCGGCAAAGCACCATATCGTGTCTTGCCACTGGTGCCGGCTATGGGACGTATTTTGGGCATCCAATGTTTCGGGTTGGGCGTTGTGCGCCTATGTGAAGCGTTAATATGAATACTGGGAGTCACATTATTTAATGAAAAGTACATGGCAATTGGGTCTTTCGGCGACATGCACGACTTTTCCATCGACAGTGTTTCGTTTTTTCCGCACAAAACTAAAGGACAAAAGACTTCTGCTTTATTTATTATAGTAAAGAAAGAAAATATAACAAAACTATTAGTTAATTTGTTTGTAGAAATTGCAAATATTTTAAGAATAAAACCAAATAAAAATTTGAAAACAAAACAATACGATGCCATGTTGTTTGTTTACATACCAAACTCACTTCTTTATGGCTAATATCCTGTTATGCATGACATTTTTGCCATCAGCTGCTTTCACACGGATAGGAAAATGAGAGCGAAAATGAGAGACCGGAAACTGTCAATTTTTATATAATCTGAGGTAATGAGGGACGGGCGGGGTTCCGGTCACGCATCTAGGTATATTTAATCTATGACTTAGCCCAACTTTCAGGGTGTAAGAAATTGAAAGATTCTGGAAGAGAGATATTCGCAACGAAAATGGTTTCCATTTTTTATCTTCCGTAGTTTCAGGCATTTTTGTTTTTTTTATTTTCAATAAAACTTTTACCACTGCCACCATGTATTATTTGCAAAGAGTGCAAAATTAAACGCTTATATATTTATTATATAAAATCAAACTTTATTTAAATACAAAAAGAAAACGTTCACAAGATGCGTGTCAGACTGAGAGTGGTAGTTGAATTCAAAAATATATGACGCAAAGGACATTTCATTGTTTACATGCTCTTTATGTTGATTGCGTTGGTGCGTTCACTTTGATCCTAGCATCTGGTCCAACGTTGGCCTTTCTCTGATGCCATACCTTCGTTGATGCTGTTCCATAAAGGATTTGCCGGCACGAGTACGATAACTTTGGCGCCAAGAATTGATAACTGTTTTTTGTATAACAGATCACCAAGTGGCAAGGCAGTGTTTGATTGTACTATTCCTATTAAATAATGAAATTAATCGTATTTTTCTCAAAATTATAAATCTAAATACCTTTTTGAAATGAAAGCAAATAGTTTTTTCCGACTACCCGCATGCTGCGTACCATTTCTGTCATGTTATTTAGAAACACATTTTGGGATTCTAAATTAAGTCCGTAAGCATGGACTCTCTCCCTCGAATCACTATATGGTGATCTAACATTCATGACGTCAACGAGTCATTCGTCTGAAAACGACCAATATGATAATCAAAAGTATTTATTTAATTAATATTCAAGTTTTTTTACTCACATATTTCAACAAATTATAGCATTCTTCCCAACTTTCGTCTTGCAGAAGACCAAGACTAACTGCTCTTGATAATGCTTTAGCAACTGTGTGGGAGAATAATTTTGTTGCCAGTTTAACCTTTTGCCTTTCCGCTTGCACAACATTAAGATTTTTCATTGAAATCTTATGAGTTATGCTCAACTCTTCGGACGTGAGAGAAAGCAGTTGGGCTATAATTTCTTTTTTAACAACCTTTCCGTTGAGCATAAAACCATGATCGACAAAATGATTCCTTATTAGTTTTATTAAATGTGGAACATCAGCGAATACATAAATGTTTGTTTCTTAAAAGGTGAACCTAAAATAATGATATTGATTATTAATGGTAGTAAGGAAATTCAAAATTCAAAGGCGGTCATCCATCAGACGAATAGGGGGAATAACATGTAGCATACGAAAACATGCACGTGCCGTAACTATTCGGGACTGATGGAAGTGTGATCATAGCCTCTTCGCGGCGGCCGCTAGTAACAAGCCTTTTGAAAAAAGGTTTGGCTAATATGATCAGGCTAGTTCCTCAGGTTGGCAACAGGTTAATTCCCTGTTCCGTAAAAATTTCGAATTACGAGACCGACAACAAGCCTCGGAAACGGACTGATCTCACGACGACAACCTACGCAACGAAAACGGCAAAACGATTTACGAATTTTCTTATGGAACGTACGATCGCTCTATAGAGCTCGAGCTGCTCAGCAGCTAGCTGATGCCCTGTCAAAATATAAAGCTGACATAACAGCACTTCAAGAAATCAGATGGACAGGGAATGGTGTTTTACAGAAGAAAGAATATGACGTATACTACAGCTGTCATACAAAACACCATGTGCTCGGGGTAGGCTTCCTAGTCAGCGAAAAAATGAAGTCTACCATCATCGGCTTTAACGCTATAAGCGAAAGGCTATGCACCCTTCGCGTGCGAGGCAAATTTACGAACATTAGCCTCATTAACGTTCACGGACCTACGGAGGAGTCCTCAGACGAAGAAAAAGAGACTTACTACGAACAAGTCGAGAGGACCCTCAATGCCTGTCCAAGGTATGACGTAAAAATCATCCTTGGGGATTTGAACGCAAAAATAGGTCGGGAGCCGGTATTCAGGCATTACGCAGGCACCCATAGTTTGCATGAGAACACTAATGACAATGGACTTCGAGTCTTAGAATTGGCAGCATCGAAAAACATGGTCGTTGCGAGTACCAGGTTCCCGCGAAAAGATATCAACAAAGCCACCTGGGTATCACCTGATGGAGTCACTCGTAACCAAATAGACCACGTGTTGATAGACCGTCGCCACTACTCGAACTTGATAAGGCGCCAATATCGACTCGGATCACTATCTTGTTGGTATGGTCTTCCGAGGGCGGATTTCCTTGCGAAGACGTATTGCATCCGCCGATCAAGTTCGAATCAAAACGGCTGCCCTGCGCAATGAAAATGCCAGTAACACCTTTGGTAATGCGTTAGGACTCGCCCTAGAATCGCTTGATTTAGGGAGAGTAAGTCCTAAGTATGCTGGGCGTAGATGAGAAGTGGACACGCCTTAAGAATACTGTCATTAGTACTGCCAACTCCATCTTAGGCAGCAGTCGTAGAAATCGGAACGACTGGTTTGATGATGAATGCAAGCTAGCGACTGAACGTAAGAATGTTGCGTACCGAGCAATGCAATAATCTCATAGAACGCGGGCACGCGAAGAAGAATATAAAGAGCTCAGAAGAATAGAAAAACGGCTTCACAGACAGAAAAAATCAGCCTGGGAGAAGAACTTAATCTGTGAAATAGAAAAAAGCCAAGAGCGAGGTCCGCACCAGGCGCGGAAGTTCTACCAATCCGTCCGAAACATGACGCAGTACACACTACGCTGCACATACTGCAAGGACGGAGAGGGAAATCTGATCACCGATCCACAAAGCATACTGGAGCGATGGGAAGTGTACTTTAATGAATTGCTAAATGGTCAACTCACTGCTGAAGTGGAGGCTCCACTGCTTCAAGACGAATACCCTATGTTGCCGTCACCAAGCATAGAAGAGGTTGAGAAGGCTATAGGCCGGCTAAAGAAAAACAAAGCCCCGGGAGCTGATGGTATACCAGCCGAATTATTTCAACACGGTGGACCAGCTCTACGTCAGGCAATTCATGATATTATAGTGCACGTGTGGGAGCATGAAGAAATGCCAGAAGACTGGTGAAAAGGTATAATATGCCCCATACATAAGAAAGGAGATGTCACAACGTGCAGCAACTATAGAGGTATCACGTTGTTGAGTACCGCCAATAAGATACTCTCCTCTATCCTACAAGACCGGATAACCCCATACGCTAAAACCATCATCGGACAATATCAGTGTGGTTTCATTCCAGGCAAATCAACAACTGATCAGATCTTTACCCTTAGGCAGGCGATGGAAAAATGTCTAGAATTTAACATCCCAACATACCACCTGTTTATAGACTTTAAGGCCGCCTATGATAGCATAGCCAGGGTAGAACTTTACAAAGCCATGAGAGAATTCGGCATCCCAAATAAATTGACAGGACTATGTAGGTTGACCATGACCAACGTAACAAGCCAAGTTAAAATAGCCGGATTGCTATCCAGACCAATCAACATCTTTAATGGACTCCGACAAGGGGATGGTTTGGCCTGCCTCCACTTCAACCTGGCGTTGGAGAAAGCAATCCGTGACTCTGGCACGGCAACAAGAGGGACCATCGTCAACAGGTCCAGCCAGATACTGGCTTACGCAGACGACATCGACATCATCGGAAGAACCGAGCAAGCTGTACACGATTCCTTCATCCAGATCGAGCAGGCGGCACAAAATCTGGGGCTGCACATTAGTGAAGGTAAAACAAAGTACATGGTTGCGTCGAATGCGAGAGGAACAGTTGGTCAAACAATCAAGGTAGCGGAGCACGAATTGGAAGTCGTGCAATCCTTTAAATACCTTGGGTCAATAGTAGCAGCCGATAACAATATAGAAGAAGAAATACGCGGGCGGCTTCTCAAATCCAACAGAGCCTACTACAGTCTGTCAAAGCTCTTCAAATCCAGAAATCTCACCATAACTTCAAAACTACTGCTGTACAGGACCATGGTCCTGCCAGTACTCACATATGGATCCGAGACTTGGGTGCTTAGCAAAAGGCACTCTGACCTCTTAGCCGCGTTCGAGAGAAAAGTCTTAAGGAGAATTGTTGGCCCCATATGTGAGGAAGGACGATTCCGGAGACGGTACAATCATGAATTGTACGCAATCTACCTTGAAGCAGATATCGTGACAAAAATTAGGCTCGGTAGACTTCGGTGGGCAGGGCACCTAGCTCGCATGAGCGAAGAGGAACCTGCTCGGAAAGTTCTTTGTTGTACATTCTATGGCAGACGACAGCGTGGTAGACCATGCTTGCGCTGGAGAGATGGCGTAGACCAGGACGCCCGGAGCCTTGGGGTGCGCAACTGGATGGCATCGGCTCAAGACCGGGATAGGTGGAGAGACTTGTTGAAGGAGGCCAGGACCGGACCCCGGTTGTCGAGCCGATGATGATGATGATGAAGGAAATTCAAACCATCAAAGTATATACCATGGTTTATCCATACTGACTTCGAGCTCAGTATTCAATCCTCTGTTGGAGCCACCCAAATCACTTGTGATTGCAACAGCAGTAAAACCACACTTTTTTGTATTTTCTATTATGTCGAATAATATGGCCTTTGTCATCCTGCAGTCAAAATTATAGAAAATGGGCTGTTTCCATTTCCCGACTAAACCTGTTGCAATAAAAATAGATCCATGTATGTAAGTTATCATTTTACATAAAATAATATAATCTTTTTGTACCTCTAAGCATCCCAACTTGCACATAAGACGCTGGTTTAAGTGTTGTGTCAGACGATCTGTCATAGCAATACGCTTCTTTGATTTTCATCTCGTCAAAACTGAAAACACAATGTTTTTGATTCACTGTCAGCTCCTGAGCTGCTTACATTAATTTAGTTATAGGTTTTATAATTCCCGGTGCTATATCTAGTTTCATTGCCTATGTTTGAAGCGTTCGGACAGCAGGTAGAGGAAAATCTTTTTTCTTTAGCAATTTGTATGCTCGCGAACTTGAAGAGTAGAGCGTTATAGATCTTGCTATGTCGTCCTCCGACCATTTTTGTCTACCCGTTTTCAACTTTTTTATTTGCCCACGGGTAAATATTCCGAGCAATTTGCTTTCCAAGTTGGACCTTTGGAATTCAGCTTTCTTGACTTTAATTGTCAACGACTGGATTTTATTTTCATTTTATTTTTTTGCAAGCTCTGATTTTCTTCCTGTAAAGTTTTTCTAAAAAAAATGCAGTAAATATGTACTGTTCGGTTAAATACCTATTTTGGATCGACAAAAAAAAAACATTTGATATAATTACATAAGTACTTACATTTGTTCAAATAAGTCGTTAGCTTCAGCTGCACTTCCGAAAAGCTCTGGATGAGACACATCATTCGCCAAGATTTCATTTTCATTCGTATTTTGTTCGTCGTTAGAGGGCACTGAACCGATTCGTGCAACAACTCATTTAGGAGTTTTTTTTCTTTTTTAACTCCATCCTGTTCAAACGTCCTTTTGAATCACATTCCGAGCTTATTGGTTTATTCAAATGGACAGTAGGAACTGCATCTGGTTTCAAAAGGCGCAACTGAGCAAAACCTTTAAGATAAGAAAAATAAATTGTTAAAGAACACTTCCATCAAAACCTAGCTACATTTTTTACTTACCCATTTCAAATTTTATATTATTTATGAAATCATATTTGACAAAGTGTAAACTGCAAATTCTTGCAGTTTGACACCCTTATTACGGTTGTCAAAGATGAATTGTTTGATAGACGATAACATTTATCAATGAAACAAAATTTTGGTATTATGATTGTCGTTTGATAAATTTTTGATCTATCGTGAATGATTAACAAAATTCTCTTGTGAACGGGCATTTTGTTTGACGTTTCAGTTTTCTATTCTTTTCATTTGTGATTGGATTGCGTTTTTTTTATTGTTTTAATTTATTCTCGAGTAAATGAAGTAAATATCATTGGTTTTTTTTATTATTCTAGGTATTTGTGTTGTAAAAAAGTGAAATAAAAAAGTGATAAAACATTTTGTGGAAATAATGGAACAGGCAAAGGAAATGTGCATTATGTAGGTACAATGTACGTACATACATGTACCTCCTATTTGGACACTAAACAACAAAAAGAAAAACAGTCTGTGCAACTGAATTTTAATAAAAATAAGTTAACCAAACAGTATTAATTGTATATTGTATAAATAAATATAAAAGTGAACAATACACTGCGTTTTCTTACAAAAAAAAAAACAATTAGTTCTAGCAAAATTATTTACCAACAGCGAATTTGCGTTTGACTGAAAATTGATAAACACCAATATTTTTGACAACGATAATACCAAGTTAGTCAATAATACTATTTACAATAGATCTGAAATCTGAGTGGCACTCACAGTTTATCAAAAATTTTGATAATTGACAACGATAATACCGATGGATCAATTTTGTTGAATGACATCAACTATCGTTTTGATATTTGACAACCGTAATGGGGGCTGTTGATATTATATTAACTGCAAATTCTTGCAGTTTGACACCCTTATTACGGTTGTCAAAGATGAATTGTTTGATAGACGATAACATTTATCAATGAAACAAAATTTTGGTATTATGATTGTCGTTTGATAAATTTTTGATCTATCGTGAATGATTAACAAAATTCTCTTGTGAACGGGCATTTTGTTTGACGTTTCAGTTTTCTATTCTTTTCATTTGTGATTGGATTGCGTTTTTTTTATTGTTTTAATTTATTCTCGAGTAAATGAAGTAAATATCATTGGTTTTTTTTATTATTCTAGGTATTTGTGTTGTAAAAAAGTGAAATAAAAAAGTGATAAAACATTTTGTGGAAATAATGGAACAGGCAAAGGAAATGTGCATTATGTAGGTACAATGTACGTACATACATGTACCTCCTATTTGGACACTAAACAACAAAAAGAAAAACAGTCTGTGCAACTGAATTTTAATAAAAATAAGTTAACCAAACAGTATTAATTGTATATTGTATAAATAAATATAAAAGTGAACAATACACTGCGTTTTCTTACAAAAAAAAAAACAATTAGTTCTAGCAAAATTATTTACCAACAGCGAATTTGCGTTTGACTGAAAATTGATAAACACCAATATTTTTGACAACGATAATACCAAGTTAGTCAATAATACTATTTACAATAGATCTGAAATCTGAGTGGCACTCACAGTTTATCAAAAATTTTGATAATTGACAACGATAATACCGATGGATCAATTTTGTTGAATGACATCAACTATCGTTTTGATATTTGACAACCGTAATAGGGGCTGTTGATATTATCTTTCCTTTTAAAAAATAATATCAACTGTTTTGAAAGTTTTTTATTTCCTTTTGGAAATTTATGGAAACTAGTTTCCGTTGTAATTTGTTTTTCGTTTGTTGTTATTACACTCAAAAACTGAGCAGACACCCATTTTAAATATTAATAAACCACTTTAACAATTATTATATAATACACAAACACTATTTTATCACTTTAATGACTTTAAACTCAGTTTCAAAAATAAACCTTCCAGCACAGAACAGGAAACAAAGTGAATCAAACAAAATTGCGCCAAAACTAATTTTGTTGAGTGTCGGTGACGTCACTCCATTTTGACAACCAACCCGTGGCATGCGCAGAGCCATATCTTGAGTAGTTGTATCATGATCACAGGGTGTTTATTATAAACTCAGATCGGAATATGATATTAAATCAAATATTTTTAAGGTAATTGTTTGGTTTTTGAAAGTTAATTCATTGTTTAATAGTTTTATTTTACATTATAGGGATTAAAATAAGCCTACGACCAGAAAATTGTAGTTAAATTAAACAAATGCATTAAAAAGGGCGAATCAAGAATAAATATAAAATTTGATCGTACAATTTGTAACAGAAAAAAATTTCTCCCATCACACATCATGCCGTGGCAACAGGAACCGAAACTTCAAAATCAAAAAGTTATGAATTCAAAATTTTGTCCTTGCGAAAATTTTCACATTAGGGAAATCTCGTTGTTCCACATTGGGTTGCACAATATGTAATGGAAGAATTTATTTGATAACACGAAACCAGGAGACTTAAACTCAAAATACTAAATGAAACTGAAACCCTAAAGACCTATGCTGTGCAACAAAAGAAAGTTATTTCTCATGTGAATCATGAGAATACGAGTTTTGGTATTATCTATGTTAATAAGATTCTTCGTTGACAGATCAGACTTCGTTATTTCGGACATTAGAATTTTCACTTGGTGATGCTGTTGTTACTCGAGTTGTAATTGTGGGTAGAAAGAATTCTAACGTCCCCTTAATTCTACACATAAAAATTTTGGAGACGATACTTCAATGAATTAAGTGGGGGACAGCTTCTATTCCCCCTTTGAGTAAGTATAGATCATTCAAAGGGGGGTAGGGTCGTTCCCCAGTCGATTCCTCGAAACGTCGTTTCCTGTATGCTTAGATGTCGTACACACTATGTACCAAAACCTTACCAATTTTTTGGAACTTTAATAATTTATCTACCTATCCCAGATAAGTAGGTCCACATAGTCGTTTTCTGATGTCATCCTCTCTGAGAAAAATAAGGCCCATGCTATAACGTATTAGTGGAAGGTGTTTAATCCCCCTGACCTCACTAGAGATTGAAATTAACAATTGGACAAACTCACTCAAAAGAGACGATAAAAGAAAACACAAAAAGATAAGCCATTTCCAGAAGTCGTCGAGAGAAAAGCGAAGAAAATCCTAGACATCGTACATACTGATTTGTGCGGCCGATTAGTGTACCGACTCCATCTGGAAATAGATATATCATGACCATGGTAGATGATTTAAGTAGGTATGCAACAGTCTATCTATTGAAGAACAAGTCAGAAGCAGCTGAGCGAATAGAGGAATACGTGCGTCAAGTTGAAAACGTTTTTGGAAAGAAACCTACAGTCATTCGGTCTGATGGAGGGGGTGAGTACGATAACAATCGTTTACATAATTTTTATCGTACTGAAGGTATCAAGGCTCAGTTTACAACTCCTTACTCGCCCCAAAAAAACGGCGTGGCCGAAAGAAAAAATAGATCCCTTATCGAAATGGTCACGTGTATGTTGTTGGATGCTGGTTTGCCGAAACGCTATTGGGGTGAAGCTGTTTTAACTGCAGCTTACATACAGAATCGAATGCCATCAAAATCTGTTACGAAAACTCCATTTGAATTGTGGAATAAAACTAAACCATCATTGCAACACCTACGAGTCTTCGGATGTAAAGCGTTTGTGCACGTTTCTGATGTGAAACGCCAGAAGTTTAATAGCAAGTCAAAGAAACTTACGTTCATTGGATACTCGGATCAACACAAGGGCTATCGGTTTGTTGATCTTGAAACTGATAAGGTAACGATAAGTCGTGATGCTCGTTTTTTGGAACTAAAGAAGAAAGATATCAACACCTTGCCAAATCCGAATGTTAAAGAAACATTTGATGAAGTCTACATGAGACTTGCTCCAGTTTCCGTTGTTCCAAGTTCAGACGAGAACCAATCTTCTGAAGATCGATCCGATGATGACGAGAGTTCCAGTGACGATGAATTTTTTGGATTTGATGATCCGACCCAAGAAGAGCCAACTGTAGTAAGACGTTCTGCACGAAACACGAAAAATAAATTGCCTGCACACTTAAATGATTATGTCGTTTATATTGCATCAATCACTTTGGATGACCCGAGAGATTTTAAAGAAGCTTTGGACACCCCAGAATGGAAAGCTGCAATGGACGAAGAGATGGAAGCCCATCGTGAATATCAAACATGGTTGCTCGTCCCTTTGCCTGCAGGCCGGAAACAATAGGTTCCAAATGGGTGTTTAAAGTAAAGCGAGACGAAAATAATTAGGTATCAAAGTATAAAGCACGTGTTGTCGCTCAAGGCTATGCACAGAAATTTGGTGTCGATTACGATGACGTGTTTGCTCCAGTTACAAGAATCACAACATTAAGAACTTTTTTGGCGGTTGCTGCTAAACAACAAATGTTTGTAAAACATTTCGATGTCAAGACGGCGTATCTGAATGAAGTTGTCGAAAAAGACCTCTTCATGAAACAACCACCTGGCTATGAGGTTCCTGGGGCAGAACATCTTGTGTGCCATTTGAAGAAAAGTATATACGGCTTGAAACAGTCTGCATATTGCTGGAACCAGACGCTGGATACATACTTAAGAGACCTGAGCTTTGAGGTTTCTACTGCTGATCCATGTTTGTACATGAAGAAGTTTGGAAGTCAGACTTTGTATCTTCTCGTTTATGTCGATGACATCTTAGCTGGATGTGTAGATGAAGGTAAAATAGACGAGTTTTATTTAAAAATTAAAGACAAATTTCAGATAACTTGTTTCGGGAATGTTCATCATTTTCTGGGGATGGAAATCGAACGATCAGCATCTTCGCTTCATATCTCACTGAAGAATTATACGAATAAAATGATTTCTAAATTCGGAATGAGCTGTGCAAAGCCTGCGAAGACGCCGATGGACCCTGGTTACCTGAAAATAGATGAAATACGACAACCTTTCTCCGATCCAATGTTATATCAAAGCCTGTTTGGGTCTTTGCTCTACCTTGCCGTCAATGCTAGACCGGATATTGCGGTAAGTACAGAAATTTTGGGCAGAAAATTTAAAGATCCGACAGAAAAAGATTGGACAGCAGCAAAAAGCGTGTTGCGTTACCTCAAAGGCACAATTGCATACAAACTATGTCTTGGCCAATCTTGTGATGACAAACTTGTTGGTTACTCAGATGCAGACTGGGCCGGAGACCAAGAAAGCCGAAAGTCCACATCAGGCAATGTATTTTTGTTCGGAGGTCCTATTTCCTGGACTAGTAGACGTCAAAATTGCGTTTTTCTTTCGTCGATGGAGGCTGAGTACGTGGCACTCAGCGAAGCTTGTCAAGAACTTGTATGGCTTCGACGATTATTAAATGATTTTGGGGAAATACAACATGAAGCAACCTTGATAAACGTGGATAACCAAAGTTGTATATCATTCGTTAACACTGAAAGTGTAACGGGCGGTTGGGTTGCACCCGCTCCATAAGAAAAATTATTAAAAATAAATGAGTAGTAGAGTAAAATATTGTAATTTGGCCGAACAGTCTTCACATTGCCTTGGTATAGAAAAAAAACCGACGAAAAGCGAAACTTGACTTTATCCGTTCTATATAGCCTCGAACCCAAAGAATGACTATTAACTCTATCATATCATCTCTTTATTCCTTATGCAACGAGAGTCCCTACCGGAGATCCTAACATAAAATTTGAGAACTGTCGACTTAAGAAAGAGAAACGATGGTAACTTCCTTTAACGGAGGGGGTCACTAACCCCATCCAGGATTGTTCCATCCTCTCTTCCCTATCTCAAGAGAACTCGACGTATGTAGGTGTATTATACGTTGGTTGAATCACACCATGGATCATCAAACTTGTGTTCATGAATTAAGAATGATGAAAATTTGAATTTATGTTGATCTTCATTGAAGTAGAATTCATCGTTCAAGTATTCGTGGCAAGTTTTGAAGAGGTATTACTTCTTCTACCTATTAAAGTATGTAGGTACCACTAACTGAACGATTATCCCCTCACTAATATCACTATAAAACAAAAAGGATCCTACACCTGTTAATCTATGTGACCTATAGTACCTATCGCTAGGCACGTCCAGGCCGAGATCAACAGGGTGACTATTGTTCGACTGCCGCTTCAGGTCTGCAAAAATTAGCTTTGGCCAGCTCATCGGTCCAAGGAAGTGGGTCATGCTGCAGGAACAAGTAGTCGGTGCTACAATTTAGTAGACCTGGAGTCTAGGTGACGGATGACTCTAATCACGATTTCAGAGCCTAAGCTAAGGAGCAAAAGGGCCATCAGGAGTATAACTTCGAAGAATTGATTGAAATAGAATAAAATGGTTCACTGGAAGAATAGTGACATGACACAGACAGGACACGATGTTCTTAGCCCGTTCGGATTACCTAACCCATAACCCATCCTTATGTTCCTAATCATCCGAATAATTTGTTAAGGAACCCTTACAAAGTTGGGAGAAACAGATGTTGTTATTTCCCCCTATTCGCCTACCTACCCTAAAAGTAACGAAAGGATACAACTCCCCCGAAACTTCCCAATTGATATACCTACTGACGATATAATAATGTAGGTACATCCCTCTAAATTGAGTGAAAACTCAAGTGTCTACTTATGAACTCATGTCGAATGAAAGGAAAATTCACTCCCAACTCCTTAAAAGTCGCAGTGAATTTTGTGGTTGTCGTAGTTGTTGCTGTTCTGGTTGTTGTTGTGTTGTTGAACGAGATAGATCGGCTTCAGTTAACGCATGTCGGACTCCAGTCACAACCCCATCTCCTTACGAGTTTTTAACTCCCATCCTACTCATTAATTTTAGAAAGTGATCAAAAGAAATTTGCTTCCCCATGACGAACAACTAATTTGCTTCAAAAAAAAGTGAATCGTAACTTAGCGAAAAACAAGTTAATGAAAAAAGTACAGATGTCTTTTCATTGCTATACTCATAATATTTATTGAATAAATCTTACATCTAACAATATGTATTCATGAAAAATAACTAAAATTAACAAATTAAATATGATCACCGAACAAGTCTGATAATCATGTTATCGTTTCGGATCAAAAAAAAAATAAACTAAATATTAACTCTAAACAGTATCTCAAAGTTGTATTACTTAGGAACTTTAAATATTCTAAAAATTATTTCTGTACATCTTTTTTTTTTTGATCGAACAATTCTAAACTTTCAATAAACAATATAATAGAAAAACTCATGAACCCTTGAACCTTCTTTGTCTAATAAGACTTAAGCAAAAATTAATAAAATTATCAAAAGTTTATGAATTTATAACGAAAAAAATTTAGTTATCTTTTCAGACAACTTATGAATCGAGGATGGAAGTTATAACCTCCCCTCTTTTCGCGCAAACTGGAAATATTTCGTCAAATATTTCCGATAACCGGACAAAAAGTAAAACTGATAATACAAACGTATATAAAAATGAAAATGTTCCGTTGGACTTGTTTGGCAGCCGCTTAACTCCGCAAAAATTTTCATTTGAGCCAGTTAAGGTAGAACGTACGAATGGCTTTAAGTCCAATTGAACTTTGTCTTTAAACCGACTGACTATTTTAGAAATCAGTATAATTGAGTTTGTTAACAAAAAAAAATATTTTTTTACAACGATCGTTACTACAATCTGAACAACAAAAGTTCTCATATACGAAGTTTCTTGATGCCCGAAAGAAAACTTCAAAAATGTCACGACAGTAATGATGAACACTTAAAGACAAATTGTCTATACTCAAAAGTTCCCTTCCCAAAACAAACGTAAGAAAATTTTCGATAAAAAAAAACTTCAAATAAAGTCTTTTATCCTTCATCAAAAACAATATCAATCAATAAGTATATTAAAAATGTTATAAATGATGATAAAAAATGTAAATATGTTTCAATATAGTAGTACCAAAAAAAAAATTTTTGTTATCAATATGTTAAATATGTTTCTAGTAAAGGTACGATGAATAAAAAGGTGCACCCTGTTATAAGCCTCCCCAGACAATATTGGATTTTTCATAAAAAATAATAATTTTGAATTTTCAGGATTCTCTATGGTTTTACAAAAAAATAATTTTCTTCCTTGTTTTAGATAGTAGTTATCAGTGTAATAGGACAATAGTCGAACACCGATATGTAGGTATATGACGTAGGTACTGATCATGTACTTAGGGTATTGTATGAAATCGATATCGCGAATTGTAAATATCGTGTTTTTTTGACGAACAAAAAAAAATTAATTTATGTAGGTATACTATCGAGGTAGGTATACGCAAGTATTATCTTTCTTTCTTCTTTAAAAGTTTATTTACGCTTTTTATTTTTATAGCTACACACGAATTGAAAGTATTTTTGAATCTCATAAGGTTTACCAGGTCGCTGTAATTCTTTACAACAACAAAATAATATATTGACATAGGTAACTACTGCCAAAAAGATTACCGTACTAAGTCTCTGACAATTTTTTTTTTCTTTTTGACTTAGATATCTCATGAACCTTTTTAACGATGAATCTCTTTACGTTTATATTTCGTATTATTGGTAGAGAAAAAGCTAATTTGTATTTTTGGTTGGTATGAGTATAAACTAAAACGATTAAAGTTACTATGGTAACCTATTAACTGTGGTCGGAGACCAATTACATATATTTTCATATGATAAGCAAAAAAAAAATCTTTCTCTTTGAAATTTTCAAGAGTTGCAAATTTTGACTTTAATTAAAACAAATCCAATAATTAAAGATGAACCCATTAATATGAAAGTAAGTATCCTAGCGGATTTAATAATTAATATTTTTGTTTCGTTTTACAGGGATATATCAGTCACAATTTTAATGGAATTTTCAAAAATATAATTATGTTAATATATGTATAACATCATACCTTACATCCGTTGAACAAAAAAAATGACATGTGTACTTAGTTTGGTTTTTTTTTAAGTTCATGTATTCATGAAAAATAACTAAAATTAACAAATTAAATATGATCACCGAACAAGTCTGATAATCATGTTATCGTTTCGGATCAAAAAAAAAATAAACTAAATATTAACTCTAAACAGTATCTCAAAGTTGTATTACTTAGGAACTTTAAATATTCTAAAAATTATTTCTGTACATCTTTTTTTTTTTGATCGAACAATTCTAAACTTTCAATAAACAATATAATAGAAAAACTCATGAACCCTTGAACCTTCTTTGTCTAATAAGACTTAAGCAAAAATTAATAAAATTATCAAAAGTTTATGAATTTATAACGAAAAAAATTTAGTTATCTTTTCAGACAACTTATGAATCGAGGATGGAAGTTATAACCTCCCCTCTTTTCGCGCAAACTGGAAATATTTCGTCAAATATTTCCGATAACCGGACAAAAAGTAAAACTGATAATACAAACGTATATAAAAATGAAAATGTTCCGTTGGACTTGTTTGGCAGCCGCTTAACTCCGCAAAAATTTTCATTTGAGCCAGTTAAGGTAGAACGTACGAATGGCTTTAAGTCCAATTGAACTTTGTCTTTAAACCGACTGACTATTTTAGAAATCAGTATAATTGAGTTTGTTAACAAAAAAAAATATTTTTTTACAACGATCGTTACTACAATCTGAACAACAAAAGTTCTCATATACGAAGTTTCTTGATGCCCGAAAGAAAACTTCAAAAATGTCACGACAGTAATGATGAACACTTAAAGACAAATTGTCTATACTCAAAAGTTCCCTTCCCAAAACAAACGTAAGAAAATTTTCGATAAAAAAAAACTTCAAATAAAGTCTTTTATCCTTCATCAAAAACAATATCAATCAATAAGTATATTAAAAATGTTATAAAAGATGATAAAAAATGTAAATATGTTTCAATATAGTAGTACCAAAAAAAAAATTTTTGTTATCAATATGTTAAATATGTTTCTAGTAAAGGTACGATGAATAGAAAGGTGCACCCTGTTATAAGCCTCCCCAGACAATATTGGATTTTTCATAAAAAATACTAATTTTGAATTTTCAGGATTCTCTATGGTTTTACAAAAAAATAATTTTCTTCCTTGTTTTAGATAGTAGTTATCAGTGTAATAGGACAATAGTCGAACACCGATATGTAGGTATATGACGTAGGTACTGATCATGTACTTAGGGTATTGTATGAAATCGATATCGCGAATTGTAAATATCGTGTTTTTTTGACGAACAAAAAAAAATTAATTTATGTAGGTATACTATCGAGGTAGGTATACGCAAGTATTATCTTTCTTTCTTCTTTAAAAGTTTATTTACGCTTTTTATTTTTATAGCTACACACGAATTGAAAGTATTTTTGAATCTCATAAGGTTTACCAGGTCGCTGTAATTCTTTACAACAACAAAATAATATATTGACATAGGTAACTACTGCCAAAAAGATTACCGTACTAAGTCTCTGACAATTTTTTTTTTCTTTTTGACTTAGATATCTCATGAACCTTTTTAACGATGAATCTCTTTACGTTTATATTTCGTATTATTGGTAGAGAAAAAGCTAATTTGTATTTTTGGTTGGTATGAGTATAAACTAAAACGATTAAAGTTACTATGGTAACCTATTAACTGTGGTCGGAGACCAATTACATATATTTTCATATGATAAGCAAAAAAAAAATCTTTCTCTTTGAAATTTTCAAGAGTTGCAAATTTTGACTTTAATTAAAACAAATCCAATAATTAAAGATGAACCCATTAATATGAAAGTAAGTATCCTAGCGGATTTAATAATTAATATTTTTGTTTCGTTTTACAGGGATATATCAGTCACAATTTTAATGGAATTTTCAAAAATATAATTATGTTAATATATGTATAACATCATACCTTACATCCGTTGAACAAAAAAAATGACATGTGTACTTAGTATGGTTTTTTTTTAAGTTCATGATGAAATGAAATGGAATCAGCTACTGCTACTTGGTCCAATCCCACGTTGAAAGATAAAGTCAGCCGCATGACTTTAGGCTTCCCACGTTGAGTTAGTCTTATTGGACTGACTATTTTCTGCAGCAAGTAGTCCCTTTTGATGCTAGATGTATTTCCAAGATTACCACCATAGGTGCTATTGGTACATCCACCAATTTGAATAACGCTCATTGGATTTTTATGCCCTGTCCAAGTAGCCAGACAGGCAATCTTCAAAGAGGGTGACAGTGTTTTGGGAGAATGGTTCGTTGAGGTGGACAATTTCGGTTCTTTTTGCCACACTTTGACCATCATCCACCAACTATTTACTGTCACTCCTTTTTTGTGTCGTGATGTCTACCTGTAGGTGATCAAAAAAAGTTTTAGTACATAATATAAATGAGTTATTTCTAGCTACAGTAAATTCAATGCGTTACAAAGCCAAATAAATTTGTCTACATCTTAAGCATTTTGACTACTGCAAAAACTAAAATCATGATAGCTACTATAATTTCTACTTAAACTCATGGCTACATATATTTTCTGCATCAACGCTTTTGATGCTTTTCATACTAGGACAAAAACCTACCCTCGTACACGCGTACTATTTATAAGGGATTTTCTTAATTTTTTTGGTATTTTATACAAAAAAATTTACTTTTCATTACCTGGCTTTTCTATTAGTTTTTCCTTTGGAAATAGGTACTTCGGTATGGGTGTTACTTTGAAGAGTTTCTTTCTCTGCCTGATTTTTTCTTCTCCTGGACGCTTTTCGGCACCAGGCGCACTCTGGAGTTGCCTCGAATGGTGATATTTTCGGAAATTTTCGCTTTTTCTTTCACAATCCCTTATCGAATCGTTCGGGAATTGTAGCTTCCAATAGGGCTACGTCCCTGCACGATGTCTATAGACTTTTGATGAAATTTTAATTTCACATGTGTAAAAAAAATTTAGATGTTACTAACTCGATCATTTATGGTGCATAAGGCACTGTCGACTACCTCACATTTCTACTTTTTCTTTTTTTAATTATTTTAACTAATTTCTATTTTCTTACCTCGATTTCCTCTAGTTCTTTTTTTATTGCTCCTTTTTATTTCTGTAGCCCTTCTTTTTTTATCCTTTTTTTTCTGCGTAATCGTTGCTTGTTTTTTCTTCGAATTTTTTTTTTCCTTAATTTAATTACTTTTAGTTTATTTATCCGACGATACTTCTTTATTTTTCTGGACTTTCGCGTTGGGGGTGGAATTTAAAAAAGAAAGTTGTAGCCAAATTAATTTTGCACTTCGGTTCGGTTGCCAGTTGGAATTTGTTTCGTTACGAAACTTTAAATTCTCGTCAAGTGCGAACATAGATGTAGATAAGTTTGCTCCTCCTACTTTTGGATCTATTACAGTAGTGGGTTATTTTATCGACTCGCTAAATATTTACACGGAGCGTCACGTGAAGTGATGAAAATATTTATTTCATGAGTTATTTGTAATTCTCATAATTAATAGTAAGTTATTTTACTGAAGACTTTTGTTTACCAATATATTCTCATTTGACATACGGTAAGTAATGAATGTTTTGTTTAAACAAAAATTTTTGGTTATTTTTATTTTCTTTACGCTTGAGTCTTATAGGTGTCTTTATGCTGAGAATCAGGTAAGTCTTACAAGTTTTATTAAAAGAGATTTTTCGTAAGAAAAATATATATGTACTTGAATAGAACAACTTTTACCATTAAGGTATGTAGATGGAGGTGTCAAAGTTTTTCTTTCACGCTTCTGGATTTATTTTCACCTTTTCGTGAACGTGTTGAAAAATCATTATTTAGCGAGATTTAAACTGTTAGGTACTAGCTTTCCTTATAGATGATTTATATCCGAGAGTTCTTCTTATATCTTTAACAAGATTATTATTGAAACTAATATTTATGGATTTTCATTTGTGAGAAGTACTCATTTGACCGGCTTAACCAATTTTTGTTTATCTAATTTTTTTTTGTTTTGACCTTTTATCTTGGTTAGATGATGTCTACTACCTACTTCTCTTCTATCTTTGAATATTATTTCTCATCTACATTCGTTCTCTTTCATTTTTCGTTCTATTTTGACTTCTGACCTTATTATTTTTTTCTCCATTACTCTAAAAAAACTACCTATATTTTGATCATCATTTTCATTTTCACAAACTATTCTTTCTTCCTATGTCTTTTAATAACTGTTTATGCAACTAAAAAAAAATTTATGAGGCTTTGACACGCATATACATTTTACCACGGACTAGGGTACGACTCATTTACAGTCCATCATTATGTAGTACTTTTTTTGCGCTGTACATTTCCATTCGTGTTCGCCATTTCGTTCAGTTCTGGTTTCTCATGTTGTCCCCCTTTGCTATTATGATGTTGTATGTCTCTAAAAACGTTTTTCTCCACTTGCTCCATTTAGTTACCTGCACCGTGTCATCGCACTTCATACCAATACAGATCATACCTATACACGCATTCCCCAGCCACAACTTCCCCTTACAGTTGATACCAAGGGTCACGATTGTCCAGGACATTTGATCCCAATATGGGGATGATCGGATGAACAACAGTCAAGCTAATGAATTGGTATGATGAATTTGTGTGCTTATGTATATGGTATCTTAGAGCTTATTGCGTTGATTGGGCTCAATGAAATAATTATATATTTGGAAAACAAAATAAAGATTGAAACAAAATGGTGGTGAGGTAGGTGGGGACTATAGGGACATAGTTTTTTGGTAGGTATTATGAATAAAAAATAGTGAAGGCATGGAAGAAGAAGGTACCTATTCAATGAATGGTCAACAAATGGTTGGTAGATTATTTTACGTGCAATACGTAGGTATAGGTGGATACGTATCGTTTCCTCTTTCGTTATTCTTATTAACGATAAAAATAGGTATTTCGGTGTTCAATAAATAAAATTAAATGTCTTTCTGACTAGGTAACTTGCGAAGAAAATGCACTTCATTTTATGAGTGTTTTCTTCATTTTTTAGGGGTTTTAAAAAATCAATAATCAATTTCTTAAATCGATAATAAAATATGTTTTGATGTTATTTGGAACAATAATGCTAGATAGGTTTATTTAATATTTTTTGTGAGAAATTCATTTTAATTATTTTCCTGATAGATTTTCCGTATCTACCTACCTACCTACGAAAAGTTAAATTTCATCGCGAAAATAAATAAATGCATTTCTTGCATAAAATATTAAATGTAGCATAAGCAGTAGGTAGTGTATCTAGCTCAGGAAAATGAAACTGGAAAAATTTGGCTTTTGAGAGTTGATTTATAATTTAAATCGTTTATAGGTAGCTGAAAGTTTTGGTTGGAGCTATCAGACATAATGCGGCATCGAAAATTCACAATAGTATTATTATGTTGTATGTGGGCAGTTACCAACCTAATCAAACACATCGGTATTATTTGGGTTGTGAGCAATAGGAATTAGTTATGGCGGAAACAGAAAGGGACAGGGAAAAGAAGAATGGTATTTGAGTGGCACATTTTGTAATAAAATGCATACTTCTTTTGTTTTTGTGTTTTTTTGCATTGTTTTTGCATGTAGGTGTGTGTGGTTTTTTTTTATGGATTAGGTGTTTTGAATGCATTGATGTAGATGTAGATACATTGGCGAGTGTCTATATTAGGTTAAATGGTGAGGGCAGAAAGGGAAAGATTTTTTGGAATGATTTAACTTTGATTGGTTTGGTTAGGTTGATTGTAAATCATTTCGGTCAACTCTAAAGATGTTTTGTGTGTTTTTTTTATGGTTAACAGAAATATATTTACCATGAAATTAGGTGGTTTATTGTAGGTTGTAAGTAAGTATAGAAACTAAGTTCCTTGATTGGTTGATGAGAGGGGGATTAGAAAATGGCGTACAGTTAAAAGTGAATATCGTAGTTTGGAGTGTGACTTTATTAGGTAAATAGTTTTTAATGGAATGATATACTGGTGATTGTGTAGAATAGGTTCCTATTAGGCATAGAATAATTAATATTATAAGGTTAATAGAAGAGGCGGGAAAAATTCATCCGAATATTTTATTTCTATTGGTTTGATTTTGTTGATTGTAATTTTTGCTGCCAACTCGGAAGGCATAATGTCATCTGTTTGTTTTTTGTTTTATGGTTGAGAGAATGAGATGGACCTTGATGGTAGGTACCTTTGTTATTGTAGCTAATTTTCAATTTTAATTGGATTCTTTCATTGTGGTAGGTAGGTATAAGGACTTTTTCATAGTTTCGTGCTGAGAGGGGCATTCTATATCTACTAGACTGGCGTTCTATATATGTATGTACCTATATACCTACTACAAACCCAATGTTATAACCTAAGTATACCTCCCTATGTTCCTACCTAGATACATAGGTATAGGTGTTGGAAGTAAAAATATACCTACCAACACAGCAGCAAACTATATGTAAGTATGTAGATATCTATACCTATATCTGCCAATCAACCAAAACAAACCAACCGAATTTAATCTTCACCCATATTTTATCCGCCTCCCTCTTTCATCATTAACCTATTAGGTACCTATACAATCGCTATGCACTAATAACACGTAAAAAATAAAAATCTACACACTCCAAACAAATCCATACAAAAAGAGTAGCAATTACTGTAGTAGGTATATAGGTACATACATATA
Organism: Baccha elongata; assembly: GCA_951217065.1. Taxonomy (NCBI): domain Eukaryota; kingdom Metazoa; phylum Arthropoda; class Insecta; order Diptera; family Syrphidae; genus Baccha; species Baccha elongata. The sequence continues at coordinate 229,540 of CATNUY010000256.1, forward strand.
TAGAACGCCAGTCTAGTAGATATAGAATGCCCCTCTCAGCACGAAACTATGAAAAAGTCCTTATACCTACCTACCACAATGAAAGAATCCAATTAAAATTGAAAATTAGCTACAATAACAAAGGTACCTACCATCAAGGTCCATCTCATTCTCTCAACCATAAAACAAAAAACAAACAGATGACATTATGCCTTCCGAGTTGGCAGCAAAAATTACAATCAACAAAATCAAACCAATAGAAATAAAATATTCGGATGAATTTTTCCCGCCTCTTCTATTAACCTTATAATATTAATTATTCTATGTCTAATAGGAACCTATTCTACACAATCACCAGTATATCATTCCATTAAAAACTATTTACCTAATAAAGTCACACTCCAAACTACGATATTCACTTTTAACTGTACGCCATTTTCTAATCCCCCTCTCATCAACCAATCAAGGAACTTAGTTCCTATACTTACTTACAACCTACAATAAACCACCTAATTTCATGGTAAATATATTTCTGTTAACCATAAAAAAAACACACAAAACATCTTTAGAGTTGACCGAAATGATTTACAATCAACCTAACCAAACCAATCAAAGTTAAATCATTCCAAAAAATCTTTCCCTTTCTGCCCTCACCATTTAACCTAATATAGACACTCGCCAATGTATCTACATCTACATCAATGCATTCAAAACACCTAATCCATAAAAAAAAACCACACACACCTACATGCAAAAACAATGCAAAAAAACACAAAAACAAAAGAAGTATGCATTTTATTACAAAATGTGCCACTCAAATACCATTCTTCTTTTCCCTGTCCCTTTCTGTTTCCGCCATAACTAATTCCTATTGCTCACAACCCAAATAATACCGATGTGTTTGATTAGGTTGGTAACTGCCCACATACAACATAATAATACTATTGTGAATTTTCGATGCCGCATTATGTCTGATAGCTCCAACCAAAACTTTCAGCTACCTATAAACGATTTAAATTATAAATCAACTCTCAAAAGCCAAATTTTTCCAGTTTCATTTTCCTGAGCTAGATACACTACCTACTGCTTATGCTACATTTAATATTTTATGCAAGAAATGCATTTATTTATTTTCGCGATGAAATTTAACTTTTCGTAGGTAGGTAGGTAGATACGGAAAATCTATCAGGAAAATAATTAAAATGAATTTCTCACAAAAAATATTAAATAAACCTATCTAGCATTATTGTTCCAAATAACATCAAAACATATTTTATTATCGATTTAAGAAATTGATTATTGATTTTTTAAAACCTCTAAAAAATGAAGAAAACACTCATAAAATGAAGTGCATTTTCTTCGCAAGTTACCTAGTCAGAAAGACATTTAATTTTATTTATTGAACACCGAAATACCTATTTTTATCGTTAATAAGAATAACGAAAGAGGAAACGATACGTATCCACCTATACCTACGTATTGCACGTAAAATAATCTACCAACCATTTGTTGACCATTCATTGAATAGGTACCTTCTTCTTCCATGCCTTCACTATTTTTTATACATAATACCTACCAAAAAACTATGTCCCTATAGTCCCCACCTACCTCACCACCATTTTGTTTCAATCTTTATTTTGTTTTCCAAATATATAATTATTTCATTGAGCCCAATCAACGCAATAAGCTCTAAGATACCATATACATAAGCACACAAATTCATCATACCAATTCATTAGCTTGACTGTTGTTCATCCGATCATCCCCATATTGGGATCAAATGTCCTGGACAATCGTGACCCTTGGTATCAACTGTAAGGGGAAGTTGTGCCTAGGTAAAACGTGTATGGGTATGATCTGGTTTGGTATGAACTGTACCTAACCCCTTCACCACGACCAGCCGTTGCTGTTTGTTTTCCGTCGGCCAAAGTAACGTGAGAGCCATCAAACAGTGTCAAAGAAGCAAAGAAACTTCTATTGCATGTCATATGTGAACTTGCGCCGCTGTCAATCAACCACGAACCAGGTTTCTCACTTCCAGCTACAAATTCTACGTTAGTCTCATCAACAGACTTAAGATGACTCTTGTTTTTGGAGGACAAATATTTACGACAGTTGGAACGAATGTGTCCCACTTTCTTGCAATAAAAACATGTTCGCTTGGAATCCGTTTTCATTGCTTTTTCTGGTCTCGACGATTCCATTCTGTTGACTCTCCGTTGGTATTCATCAATAAGTTTTTGCTTGATGAATTCCACGGTCACCTCCTTATCGGACATACTGTCGAAAGTGGAAACCAGGGTTTCAAAGGAGTCCAGGAGGCTTTGCAGCATCATGCATATTTGCGTATCCTTATCTAGGACATGTCCAGCAGCAGCCAGACGGTCAAAAATCTCTTCTATTTCCAAGAGATGTTTTTCGACATTTCCATGTTCTTGCAAACGCACGGAGCACAACTTTTTCAGAAGAGCAACACGTGTAGACCGGGATATGTTTTCGTGATGCCGGCACAGGACATCCCATACATCCTTCGCATGCACACAATTCTTCACCAGAGACAATTGGCTATCTCCAAGGAAAAGAATAATTGTGCCCTTGGCCTTCCTGTCGCCCGTCTTCCACTTTTCAGTCTTGGCTTCGTCAGCCGGAATCGCATCCTCGATATATGTAGTCAGGTCGTCTCGTGCTAGGAAACTTTCTACACGAATTTTCCAAACTTGCCAATTCGTGGCATTCAACTTCGGGATGCACACTCTGTTGTCCATAATACCGCCTGCTGGGCCCATAACCTGTTGGACAATCTCTTTAGTTGCAAAAGAAAAGAGCAAAAGTTATTTTGGACAAACTATTTATTTTCAGTCTAAGTAATAAGCAAAAGGTTATAGTGAAGTGAACAGTTTGAGATAAAAGTAAAATGTAAAGGCGTTCTTTTTAGGCAGCTTCTAACGTCTCAAAAAGAACGAAGTTGGTTGCAGTTGTGTTCATTGTTTTAGTAGTGTTTTAGTAGTAAAAGTTTGTTCGCTCAACACTCCTCCTCAATGAACCATCACGTTTAAAATAGATTTAATTCTTTGCAAAAACCCAATTGTTTCACGGGTCCAAGTGGCTTGGTGAATATATCCGCTAGCATCGAATCGGTTGGACAGTATTGCAGATGAACTTCGTTTTTGTTGCACAATTCTCGTACATATCGCTCCCTGGTTTCGATATGCTTCGATCTTCGACTTAGCCTTTTGTAGGAAAATCTACCATACCTACCTCGACAGTAGGCAACATAAAACTTCATAATATCAGCATCATAGTTTCATTCAGAAACCCGAACAATTTAAAAAAATTTTTTATCAAAATCATCACCAACCTATGTTACCGACTCAATTGTCGATATAATAAAATCCATTTGGTTCGGACACAACATGGTAAGATAGTTAAAACACAAACCATACATTGGCTTTCGTCACTACATCTGGCGGAATATAAAAGCTAAAACTCAACCGTTTAAAAATAAGAGTATCTCACGAACAAAAATGTAAGAATGTCATGTGCAGGTAACTAAATGGAAGCAAGTGGAGAAAAACGTTTTTAGAGACATACATCATAATAGCAAAGAGGGACAACATGAGAAACCAGAACTGAACGAAATGGCGGACACGAATGGAAATGTACAGCACAAAAAAAGTACTACATAATGATGGACTGTAAATGAGTCGTACCCTAGTCCGTGGTAAAATTTATATGCGTGTCAAAGCCTCATGAAATTTCTTTTAGTTGCACAGTTATGAAAATACATTAAAAGACATAGGAAAAAAAAATAGTTTGTGAAAATGAAAATGATGATCAAACTATAGGTACTTCTGACCTTATTATTTTTACTTCTCACAAATGAAAATCCATAAATATTAGTTTCAATAATAATCTTGTTAAAGATATAGGAAGAACTCTCGGATATAAATCATCTATAAGGAAAGCTAGTACCTAACAGTTTAAATCTCACTAAATAATGATTTTTCAACACGTTCACGAAAAGGTGAAAATAAATCCAGAAGCGTGAAAGAAAAACTTTGACACCTCCATCTACATACCTTAATGGTAAAAGTTGTTCTATTCAAGTACATATATATTTTTCTTACGAAAAATCTCTTTTAATAAAACTTGTAAGACTTACCTGATTCTCAGCATAAAGACACCTATAAGACTCAAGCGTAAAGAAAATAAAAATAACCAAAAATTTTTTTTTAAACAAAACATTCATTACTTACCGTATGTCAAATGAGAATATATTGGTAAACAAAAGTCTTCAGTAAAATAACTTACTATTAATTATGAGAATTACAAATAACTCATGAAATAAATATTTTCATCACTTCACGTGACGCTCCGTGTAAATATTTAGCGAGTCGATAAAATAACCCACTACTGTAATAGATCCAAAAGTAGGAGGAGCAAACTTATCTACATCTATGTTCGCACTTGACGAGAATTTAAAGTTTCGTAAAGAAACAAATTCCAACTGGCAACCGAACCGAAGTGCAAAATTAATTTGGCTACAACTTTCTTTTTTAAATTCACGACATGGGTCATATTGCAAACATAAACAATGCTGACCCATGGAGTGCAAGTATGTCAATAATAACATATGGTGCATTCGTTGTTTAAATAAAGAAGCTGTAACTGTGTCAATGCAAGTGAAGTAAAGTAGAATGCGTGGTTGACCTGGAAGTGGTGATCTAGGTTTCGGAATAGGTAACGAAGGAAATAATGAACAGAGTTTGAGTCACTCTCATTTTAACAACCAAAAAGAAAAGTCGTTTTACTTGCTTTCGCGGAACATAACATTTGGTGGCAGCGGTGGGATTTTCAAATCAAAGCATCTGATTTGAATCCCGAAAAAAAAACCCGGTTCTAAATTCAAAGTAAATATTTATACATACAAAGAAAAAGTGCTAGATCAAAAACAAAATTCAAAATTCAAACAAGAATTCAACATAAAAAAAAAAAAAGAAAATATAGTGCCGGAAAATAGTGAAAAATAAATAAAAGAGTGAAAAAAAAGTGTACAATATCCCACAGAGGTAAGCGATTTCCTGTGGTCGAAAGAAGGAAGGAAGGAAGAAATTGCCACGCCGAGGCAATCAACATCAAAATCAACATCAACATCAACATCAACATCATTTCAACACATCAAGAGGCATCAACAATGTTATTGTAAGAAATAATAAATATTATTTATATAAAATTATTTATTTAATTTGTTTTTGACGTACTTATATTTATATATTTTTATTCTTGACATTTAAATATTTTTGTTATTGATGTAACCAGTTTTTCTTTTGGTACCTAATTAATTTATACACTGTCCCTTTTCCTTATCCTCATACAAATCTGGTACAATTTCGTTTAAATTCGTTCAAATATATATGTCTGAATTGAATTTAAATATTTCATTAAGAACTAGAAAAATTCCGCGTACCCGAAGATCATCAGAAAGTGATCTTCCTAGGCTCGAAACAAAACATAAACCCATACCGCCTCTCACCCCGATTGAGATTAAGTCAAATTCTATCTTTTGTCCACCCAAAATAATGACTTTCAGATGAGCCCAAGCCATAAAACTCATACCTGAGTTTAATGGAAGTGCGAAAGATTTAGATAGGTTTATTCAATTAGTAGACCTGCAATCAAACAAAACCTCCACGGAACCCGACTCAACCGATAAGGCTGAGCTTCTTGATATTGTCAAATCGAAATTAACAAGCCGGGCATATAATGTTATAATCAAATATAACAATTATAATGCCTGGGCAGAGTTAAAAGAGGCTCTTATCAAAAATTTCCGAAAAACTAGGTCTGTACAAATTATACAGACTGAAGTTTTTCAATTCAAACAGGGTTACAAGGAATCTGTGAGCTCTTACGCAGAAAGAGCTTATGCCTTGTTTGATGAACTGAATAATGCCAATGCCAGTACGGGGGACAACGCTGCTTATACAGCCATCAGGAGTTTAAATACAAAAACTATTCTAAATAGTTTTTGCAATGGGTTGATACCACAGTTAAAAACTTTGGTGAAAAGCGCCAGATGCAATGACTTAGACGAAGCTCTAGATATTGCGATGGAAGAAGAAAAACTCCTATCTAATACCACTGTTGACAACAAATATTGTCACCACTGCCGAACGAAGACACACAATACAACAGAGTGTCGTCTTCAGCCAAGGGACAATAGAACTTACAGGTCGAGTCCAAATACCAGTCAGCCTGTGAGAGTCAATAACGTACAAAATAATATTTCATGTCGTTACTGCAAAAATCTGGGTCACACGATAGACCAATGCAGAAAAAGACAATACAACAACAGCAGGCAAGACAACCAACGCGGAACACAAAATTCGGGAAACGAGCAAAGACCTGGCCCGACCAACACCCGGAACCAGGTAAAACACATGAATTAAGGTGTGGAAATTACTATAATACAACTAAAACTCTAAATCCACTGCGTCAAGAACCTCAAAAAGAAGGTTCATTTTCTCTGTATCCACTGCGTCAAGAATCTCAAAAAGAAGATTCAATTTCACTGTATCCACTGCGTCAAGAATCTCAAAAAGAAGATTCATTTTCACTGTATCCACTGCGTCAAGAATCTCAAAAAGAAGATTCATTTTCTCTGTATCCACTGCCTCAAGAATCTCAAAAAGAAGATTCAATTTGTATAAATACACTGCGTCAAAAATCTCATAAGGAAGATTCAATTCCTCTGAATCCACTGAATCCCCTTTCTCTGAATCCACTGTCTCATAGCCAAAAGTCCAATCCATTTCGTTCACAGCCTCAAAATGAAAATTCGAAATCAGAATCACTGCATCCAAATCCCAGATTCTCTATTCCAAATCCAAAGTCAACCGAAGACAACTCTTTAAAAAAAATATCTACATATTCCAATCCTTTCAGAAACAAAAACGTAGAGTTGCCAAATTTTAACCAAAAAAGGTATAATGTTCCTCCAAGTCCTAAGTATAACAATACGAAAAAAGCAAATATGATACTAAACCAAAATCACACGCAAAATAGAAGTACCGCGCAAATAAATAATTTGCAAGACTTCCTAAGCGGACCATTGAGCTCTGATCTAAATAATTATTATGACAAACATTCGCATACTCTTTCAAAATCGCAAAATTTTAACGAAAAATCCAAACCTGTTGCTCATATAGGATGTTTGAATAATGCTTCTAGTTTCAAAAGCGAAATTAATATAATTTCTAAAGATACTATCTCCAACCAAAACATTATGCTTTTAGACACAGGTGCAAGCCTGAGTTTAATAAAAATAAATAAATTAAATAAAGAGCTTTGGGTTCATACTAACAAAATTACTGAACTAAAAGGCATAGGTAATACTCCCACATCAACATTAGGCACACTGCTTCTGAATATAGAAATAACACCTGGAATTAATCTTAAATACTTATTTCATGTAGTGCCTGAACATTTTCCAATAACACAAGACGGAATTTTAGGTGAAGACTTATTTCGAAATTTTAATGCCATACTAAATTATAAAGATAATACTCTTATATACCACTTCAAAGGTAAAAGATATACAACAGATTTCATTAGTAAGCGAAAGTCTGTTACCATACCTGCTAGATCTGAAAAAATAATCAAATACGGACCTATCCGTGAACCTACAAATCAAATATATTTTTCACAAGAAATTCGCCCTCAAGTTTATACCTCTTCAGCTATAACTGAACCTTCAAACGGATATATATATATATCCATTCTAAATGCCAACAATGAAGATGTGTCTTACAAGACTTAAATTTAGAACTTGTAAATAGTAATGATTACTATATCTATAATCTAAATTCATTCGATACTCAAACTTATATAAACGACAGATTGAGTAAAATACAAAACCAACTTCCACTAGATCATTTAAATAGCGAAGAAAAGAAATCGGTGATTGATATCTGCCGTAAATATAATCATTTATTTTTTCTCGATGGTGATACCCTGTCAACTACCTCTGGGATTACACATCAAATAAAGACAAACCCAAATCTACCCGCAGTTAACATTAGACCATATCGATTAGCACAAATTCACACAAATGAAATAAATAATCAAGTAGACAAAATGTTGCAGGAGGAAATAATTAGACCAAGTTCAAGTCCATGGAATGCCCCTCTTCTAGTCGTGCCAAAGAAAGGAAAACAGAAGTGGAGAGTAGTAGTGGACTACAGAAAACTTAACGAAGTTACAATCGCGGATGCGTATCCAATACCTAATATCGAAGACATCTTGGGACAATTGGGTGATTCAAAATACTTTACAACACTGGACCTAGCCAGTGGATTTCATCAAATTGAAGTTAATGAGGAAGACAAAGCGAAAACAGCATTCAGCACACCAAACGGACATTTTGAGTTTAACAGAATGCCATTCGGTTTACGTAATGCACCTCCAACTTTTCAACGGTTGATGAATAAAGTCCTTACAGGGCTACAAGGTATAAAATGTTTAGTTTATCTAGATGACATAATGATATACGGAAAAAATTTAGATGACCACAATAAAAAATTAATTGAGGTATTTCAAGCTCTGGATAACTACAATCTGAAAATGCAGTTAGACAAATGCAAATTTTTAGAAAAAGAAGTCATGTATTTAGGACATGTCATCTCTGAATCAGGTGTAAAACCCGACCCAGAAAAGATCTCTGCAATACAAAATATCGAAGCTCCAAAAAACCAGAAAGATATTAAATCTTTTCTTGGTTTAGCAGGATACTACAGAAAGTTTATACAAAACTTTTCTAAAATAGCAAATCCCCTAAATAAACTCCTGCGCAAAGATGTAGTCTTCAAATGGGATGCATTTTGCGATGAATCATTCAAACAATTAAAACAAGCAATTGTCGAACCCCCTATCCTACAATATCCTTACTTTGAAAAAACTTTCTATAAAACAACTGATGCCAGTAATGAAGCAATAGGTGCAGTATTGTCACAGAAAGATACCTATGAAAACGATTTACCTATAGCATTTGCCAGCAGAATATTAAATAAATCAGAAAAAAACTATTCTACCATAGAGAAAGAAGCTTTAGCAGTTGTTTGGGCAGTAACTCATTTCCGACCATACGTTTACGGACGACACTTTGAAGTAATTACTGACCACAAACCACTTGTGTGGATGTTCAACCTTAAGGATCCTTCCTCGAGAATAATGCGCTGGCGCATTAAACTTGAAGAATATGATTTTACAGTTTCTCATAAAGCAGGTCGTTTGAACACAAACGCAGACGCTCTCTCCCGTATGAAAACAGCTGAAGTTAATGTGATAACACGTAGTAATAGCAAAAACTTACCAAATCAACAAGATGTAAGTCAGAACATTGTCGAAGTCTCTAGTCCAGAGGAGATTAAGAAAATTTTACATGAATTTCATGACACACCTTTAGGAGGTCATCAAGGAGTCAAACGTACACTCAAACGAATAAAAAAGACATACAAATGGAAAAATATGTATGAAGATATAAAGCATTACATTGCGTCATGTGAACTTTGCCAAAAGAATAAGTTGTATGCACGTAACAAACTACCAATGGTCATCACAACAACAGCAAAAACTCCATTCGAAAGAATAGCTCTCGATATAGTGGGACCACTTCCTATAACAGAAAATGAAAACAAGTACATACTGACATTCCAAGACGATTTGACAAAAATTTGCACAAGCCATAGCTATACCAAATCAAGAAGCAAGAACTGTGGCCGAAGCACTTGTAAAGAAAATAGTTTGTACTTATGGAATTCCCCAAACCATTCTCACAGATCAAGGAACTAACTTTACTAGTGAATTATTTAAAAATGTTTGCAAAATTTTAAAAATCAATAAAACTCAAACTAGTCCATACCATCCACAATCAAATGGTGCCCTCGAAAGGTCACACAGAACATTAGGTGACTACCTCAGAAACTATGCAAGCAAGGATCAGTCGAACTGGGATAATTATCTGGAGTATGCTATATTTTGCTACAACACAACCCCACACTCCAGCACGAACTACAGTCCATTCGAAGTTCTTTTCGGTTTTGAAGCACCAATTCCTTCTACGCTGAATAGAAGCGTACAACCAACCTATAACTACGATGATTATGTCTCAGAAATGAAGGCGAAAATGCAAATCGGTTATGAGTTAATTCGCAGTAATCAAATTAAGGCTAAAGAAAAATCTAAAGTGTACTATGATAAAAACTCTAGTCAGATAAGCTATAAAGTAGGTGACAAAGTACTAATGGAAATCAAAAATCGATCTAATAAAAAGTTATCCCCAATTTTTGAAGGACCATACGAAATAACTGAAGTATTGTCCTCAGAAAACTCAAGAATAAAAGTAGGCAGAAAAGAAAAACTTGTTCACAATAACCTCATAAAACACTATATCCAAAGAGATATAACACACACAACAATTTAAACACAAGCACACTCAATTTACACTCACACACACTCACAAAAAATAAGTACAACACTCAAATACTTATACAATATCGGTGTTGTTCTCATTTCTAGTAATATCATCATAACCATCATAACAATGTTAGCAACATTTTTAAACACATGCAAGGCAGAAGTTATGGTACAACCTCTAAATAGAACCGGAGTATACCTGGAACCAATCGGAATTCTAGAAAAGTCCCTCACAAAATGGACCTTTCTCTTCAACATTAATAACACTAATATTAAAACTAACACAAAGTCATTAGAGAAAAACCTAAACACCCTTTCTGATTTATGTATCCTAAGCATAAAAGAATATCCTTTAGATCATTGCAAAATTACCCTAAGACTTTTACAAAATTCCCTCAAAGAAATCAATTATAATAACGAAATCCTTGATAGTATACCTACTATTTAAAAACAAATTTTCAAAAAGAAGCATAGTAAACGGTGGTCTATTCAATGGAGTAGGGATGGCAGAGAAATTTTTATTTGGAACAATGGATTCTGAAGACGCAGAAAAAATAGATGATTCATTGAGATTAATTCAAGAAAATCAGAATAACTTGCATCACATAACAGAGAACCAAATGACAATAATCACTGACGTGTTAGACGCACTGAATAAAACAGCTGAAAACATAAATAATAATTTTAACTCTGTTACTGAAGAAATTAGACAGAACACAATAAAACTCCAGAATCTTACTAATTTCGAAAAAACACTACATAACTTCGATCAAATATCCAATTTAGCTTCTTCATTTGCTACACAAATTCTCTCAAAACAATCACAAATTCTTGACATTTTACAAGGAGCAAAAGTGAATAAGCTAGATAGTAGATTCCTCAATTCAGAAGTATTTATTTCTACATTAAAAGATATCCAATTAGAATTACCAAACAATATAAGATTCCCAATAAAAATATCTAGAATGAATCTTCCAATCATAGACAAAATCACTACGACGAGTCCGATTTTCGTAAATCAAAATCTCATGATACAAGTTACTATTCCATTGGTAGATGAAGAATTTAACTTAGTAAAACTTACACCATTACCTTCAAAATACAAAGAAAACACGTATAGTTTTGTCTCAATATATAGTGAGTTTGTAGCTATAAATGAAAATTATAGGCGATATATATTTTTGAATAGCGAAGATCTAGATAAATGCACTAAAACAGACTCAAATCACTTCATATGCGAAAAAAACTTCGTAGTTCATAACCATAATACAAACAACTGCATTATCCAATTAATATCAGGAATGCAAAACTATGCTAATTGTGAAACAAAAATATTTGCGCTTGAACAAGAAGTTTGGTTCAATCTAATGAGTAAGAATTCATGGTTGTATGTTATGCCAAAGCCAACAAACGTTAGGATTTTGTGCGGAGACGAACCAAAAACGATCACAATATCTGACAGTGGAATTCTGAGTGTAGACCCATTTTGTAAAGCAATAACAAAAGAAGTTTACCTCCAAGCATCAAATACCATACAAAATAAAACTCCTATTTCATACTTTTTAGAAGAACAAACCATACCTAAGAACATAGTAATTCCCACAAATTTATCCCAAATTTCACCCCATACCACCCATATAGAAAAACTGGATTTAGATAATTATAGCATAAGTATTAAAGATTTGTTAAAGCAAAATAATTTGTTATTCCATGTCACACATGAACATGCTCAATTTTCTGTTTCCATTATTTTTCTTGTTCTTGTAGTTCTAGCTTTATACGTAATATTTAAAAAAATAATTAAAATAAAATGTACATTTAACAAAAAATCAACAGAAAATTTAAACGATACTGAATTGAATGTAACACCTGACCTTGAAGAAACATCGCAGGTATAATAACTTGTAAACAAACAAAAAACAAAACAAAAATGCAACCTAAACATTATAAAAAAAAAAAAAAACAAAACTTATAAAAAAAAAAAACGTCAACAAACAAAGAGAAAGCAAAAATTGAAAAATATGTATGTATTAAATTATAAGTAGGTAAAAAGAAAAAAAAAAAACAAAATATTGCAATTTAATAAATACAATGTTGTGATAAAGACCTGTGAATTATTTACTTCCGCACCTGAAGCCGAAAGATCTCACTCGTCAGCTCGTACGCCTTTCTTATTTTAGGGGGGGAGGAGTGTTGTGCCATTAAACTGGAGACCACACACAATTCCCAAGAATCGCTTGCAAGACACATGACATAGTTCGATTATTGCTAAAGGTTCCTCATGTGTCATATGTTACACTTTAAAGAGAACAGCAAAGGTTCCTCATGTGTCATATGTTACACTTTAAAGGGAACAGCAATCGAACTATGTCAACCAAACAGTAAAACAACGACATGGGTCATATTGCAAACATAAACAATGCTGACCCATGGAGTGCAAGTATGTCAATAATAACATATGGTGCATTCGTTGTTTAAATAAAGAAGCTGTAACTGTGTCAATGCAAGTGAAGTAAAGTAGAATGCGTGGTTGACCTGGAAGTGGTGATCTAGGTTTCGGAATAGGTAACGAAGGAAATAATGAACAGAGTTTGAGTCACTCTCATTTTAACAACCAAAAAGAAAAGTCGTTTTACTTGCGTTAGCGGAACATAACAGCATCACACTGGATGTAGAAGTGTTTGGAAAAATCTGGGTTAGTTAGAATTGGTGCTGTCACTAGTGTCGTTTTAAGTTTTTCAAATACTTGTATTGCTCCACTGCTCATAGAAAAGGTCTTTCCATTTTTCAGGCAGTCCGCTGATATAGACGCAAAATTATACCATCCCGTCATGCCTAGAAACCGACGGAGTTGCTTAGGAGTTGTTGGAACTGGAAAGTCTTTCACCGCTGAAACCGCTTATCTGGGTCTGTTCTTAGACAATCATCGCCGACGAAGTAACCAAGATACTTAATCTCCTTGAAGCGGAATTTGCTCTTCTCCACGTTTATGGTTAGACCCGCTTCACGTAACCTTTTTGCTTCTTCTTTTAGGGATTTGATGTGGGTGTCAAAATCTGGAGAACAGATCAAGAGGTCGTCAAGGTAGACAAAGACATACTCTCTCAAACGGGAGGGTATGACTTTTTCCATCACTTGCACATTCTCTGAGCGGCATTGCTTAACCCAAATGGCATAGCCGTGAATTGAAACAATAGACGCCCAGGGATTGTGGAAGCTGTTTTCTCTCTTGATCTGAGCTCCAGAGGAATCTGCCAAAATGTATCCTTTAAATCGATGCTGGGAATGAACCACGTATCTTGTAGTCGGTAATTGGCATCTGGCTGCTCCGTCAGAGATGGTTGATCCAGTGAACTAATAATATTAGGAGCAACCCTAAGTATAATTTTTGTTGGAGACTGGGCACTATCAACTACTCTAACTCGTGTGAAATGCCACCCCATGAGACTCTAGTGTTAAATCTACCTACAATTTGTTGTTGATTTCCGTCTTCTGTACCTAAACCAGTGTTAATTTTTGTTATTTTGATACTATGTTTATTAGTAAACTCAATTGCACCTTTCCCGAGACAGCTGATAGACGCTGCACTATAAAATAGACCCAGTATCCCCAAGTAACATTTTAAGCTCGTTGTAAGTTCTAACAGCGCTTGTAAAGCTATTTTTCGTAGCTACATGTTTCACAATTAACTCTATATACGCTTCTAGAGCCACTGTACGACTTATTTGGAGTCAATTTCATGAGTTTGAGAGCACTATTTTGCTCCTTATCAACTCTAGAAAAGCAATTTTATTAACTGTATGCTTTAATTTCAGCTCTAGAAGTGCTTCTGAAGCCGGTGCCTTGCTTATTTAAAGCCATATGCATATTTGACAGTTGTTGTTTACCTAGTTCTTTTCATCATTAAATAGAAGTTTACAGTGTAATAAATATTTTGTGTTAGTATATGTATAAATAAAGATAGATAAATTATCATCGTCTGTGAAAAAGAAGTTATTTGTGTTTGTGATAAAATTTACCATCTATTAAATCGATTTCAAATTAAGACATAAAGTGAATTAGATATTAATAAAAATAACAATACAGATTCTTCCAAGGTGATTTCTCAGTGCGGTTTTGATTTTTCCACAAATGTTTGTAAAGTACTAAGCAAAACTACAACGCGCCTTCGAAATTTTTACTATTTGGATATAAAATAATAAAAAAATAATTACAAATTACGAAAAAAAACGAGAAATCACTTGGAAAAAAATTCATAAATTCTAAATAAAAAAGTGATAATGAAAACATCTTCTTATTGTTTTGAATAAATAAAATAAAAGTAAAAAGAAGAAAAAACTTTGTTGTTTGTATTGTTTCATCCAGTTTTGTCGCCATTTTTTGTTGAAGAAAATTAATACTTTTTGGAGCTCTTATATCGCCGAAAGACTTTGTCTTTTGTTGCACTAGAGCTGTTTGATGACATCAATGACAGCTCAATAATAAAGCACAGGGTGTCACTAGTAGAAACTAGGTAATACAAAATAAGAGCGTTTCCTTTTTTTTTTGCAAGTTGAAGTATTCATATTCGTGAATACTTGTGAAGAATACTAACGCCCGATTAGTAACAAACGGACAGGAGTATAATATAAGACACATGTATAAAAGACTTGATTCGCTTAGCGTGGCAAAGCTCTTTTCTACGCTATGAACAACAAAAAACGGCATGTACCGCTCTTGTCTGAAGCACCCCAAATTTAGTTTAACTTGTATAGAAAGCAGCTGAATAACACGAAACTGGTTTTAATGTGTTAGAAAAAAGAACAAAAACTACATACGGTAAAACAAATGGCAAGGGACGTCCTAAGGGCAAGCATAAGTTTTGCGTTAACACAGATTTCCAGGTTTTAATCAAACCATGACATTACGATGACAGAAAAGCCTAAAAAAGAAGGTGCCGTCATGCCGTCTGTCGTTGTGCCTGTGCGGATGTGGGTATGTGCGTATTTGCATATGTGCACTGAACTGCACATCCTATATAAGGGTATTAATCTTTCCTTAAGTTTATTGTTTAACACAAAATAGCATTTAAAGTTTCTAAGTAACCAAACTTTCTCACGTTTATGACATTTGCTGATGTTTTCCCATTTGAACCAAGTTTATTTACCTATTCAAATTCTTCGAAATCCTTTGTTTGTAAAATTTGCTCGCATGCAACCTATTAGTTCTCATATTTAAGAAAGTAGTAATTTAAGTAATATGCTGTTATTGATCAAATGTGTAAGAAACTTTTATTAAACTTTTTTATTAAAAAAAAAAAAACTAATATTCGTTTCTTTCAAATGTAGGTACCTACACCTTGTAAAAATGTACCCACATTTTCAATTCTTATGAGAAGAAATTTATTAAAAACAAAAAACATACAACATGCTTTGTAGAACTCTTAAACATCTTAATAAGAGCAAATAGACCGTAAGTAGCAGTGGATTGTGTTATTATAAAACTACAAACTCGATTTAGAACTATAATTACATCACTGTAGAGCTGTTGTGTTTTAAACCAACTCTATAAAAGTACCTATGTACATAGAAAAGACACATACAATCCATAGACAAAGCAAGCATTCACCTGTCAGTTAACAGATTTATTAGAGCTGTAAAAGAACTTTTTAGAAGCAAAACCGCCAAGAAAACATAAACAATGCAAATTTTATTAAAATTTCAACCAAAAACTATTTTATTTCTTATGAACTAATAAACGCTCAAACTTATATCGCCAGGAGAACTCTATGTACATAAAACATAAACAATATTAATATTAATATAATTATTCAAAAGTTAAATTTTTAAACATTGGTTTCAAACAATGCGAGAGTGTGTTAAACAGCTGACGATTTTTCAAAAACAAACAGTTCCATTGAGCCTCTAAAAGAACTCTATTTGCTATTTAAAAGCTTCTCTACAGCACAAAGACGTTGAGTGCGTAAATGCTTTTATAGTGTCATTTAAAACGTTGTTAAGGAGCATATTTTTAGAGCCAAATGCTTTATAAGATAATAGAGCTGCAAGTTGTTGTCGAACTTCAATATAGAGACGGTCTTTTAGAAAAAAACGCCAACAGCTGCAAAGGTTTTCGAAATAGAACCGAAGCCTTGAGATTAATATTTTTAGAGCTGTTTAAAAACTTTTTAAGTACTTGCAGCTCCAACGATGTTACTTGGGTCTCTTCCCCAACGATACTCACTTTTGTGTAAGGGTCGTCAGAAATTGTTATCACAGAAGCTATTATACTCCTATTTCCTAATCTATTTTTGCACATTTTTCTCTTAGTTTTGAAATTTTTCTATAACGTGTTTATATTTTTTCAAATTGGCATTGCTCGAGTTCTTCCCCGAAAATTCGCTTACGTGCTTCTTGGTATGCCTGTAACCTCTCGTGCAATGATTTCCGTTCAGGAATTATGTTCTTGGGAAAAGCTTCTTTGTCTTTTATTATACGTTTGAGAATAACTATTTCTTTTGATAGTCCGGTTTTAATTCCGGGAGAACATTCATCGTCGGGATGGAAACCCCGAAGTGAAGTGAAAGCTTTCTTATGTCGCTGTAAAAGTCATCAAACGAATCATGGGGTAGCTATCTCCTATCCATTATTTGACGCAAAATCTCATGGTCTCTTCTATTGTGTTTAAATTGTTTAAGCAGCTCTGTTTTTAAGTCAAAATAGTTAAGCATTTCATCTGCCGAATTTTCTTCTAGATATTGCCGACTCGATTCTGCCCGTCAAATTCTCTTTTGTTATTTGCGGATAAAATCCGAGTCAACCTCGAGATTTTGACGAGTTTGCATAACGTTGGTTGGGGACGGAAATCGCATATAGTTTCGCTGTATGGTTGATATGTCAGCATGAATATTTTGTTCTTCTATTTGGATTCTGCGTATTTCCTCTATAATATTTTAAATATTTTCTTGACCGTGTAGGCCCGCATTTTGACCTGACTCGTCGCATTACTGAGTGATACATCTCTCGGAGATTCATGTCTAATTATTCTAGGAGGTGGAGTAGGACTTGGTCTGCCGACCCTATAAGCCCCCGAAGGATTATCACTAAATTATCTCCCTATATTACCTTCTTGGTCGTTAAGACCATTGTTACTACCTAAATCGTTTAAGTGAACTTGTTGAAAAACAACTCCTCTCCCTGATCCTTTACTACCAGAGTTTGAAGACAAAGTACTCATCCCATTTGCCACTGAAGGATTTTCCTTTAGGGATATTCTCATGTCTTCCCCGTTGAGGGTTGACATAGCAGTTGGATTGTCTACATAGGCTCCTTCGTTAGCCTGTCTGGCATGGCTTCTAAGGAAGTTCCTATTTTGGTTAGGCACAGGAAGCGTACCCTTTGGAACCACGCCCTTGTCTTCGCCTATGCCTGCCATTTTATTTTTGTTTTTTGCTACTTCTAAATTGGTTGGTTGTTAAAGTGATTCTGATGTGACTTGGGCTTAAATGAAAGTTCATAAAATTTCAGTTGGTACTAACAAATGTTTACCTATATGAATAGTAGCTGGTACCTGTTCATCATCATCATCATCATCGGCTCGACAACCGGGGTCCGGTCCTGGCCTCCTTCAACAAGTCTCTCCACCTATCCCAGTCTCGAGCCGACGCCATCCAGTTGCGCACCCTAAGGCTCCGGGCGTCCTGGTCTATGCCATCTCTCCAGCGCAAGCATGGTCTACCACGCTGTCGTCTGCCATAGAATGTACCACAAAGAACTTTCCGAGCAGGTTCCTCTTCGCTCATGCGAGCTAGGTGCCCTGCCCACCGAAGTCTACCGAGCCTAATTTTTGTCACGATATCTGCTTCAAGGTAGATTGCGTACAATTCATTATTGTGCCGTCTCCGGAATCGTCCTTCCTCACATTGTTTAAATTCATTTTTATTTTCAATTTAACTTATAACTAACTTAAATGCTAGACAAAAACCTTAAAAACTAGCTTACAGAATAACTTAACTAACTAACTGGCCCCATATAGGCGCTCTAAATTATTCTATAACTATATATTAAAAATGCCTTTGGGCGTAAAAACTAGCTTAAATTAAAAATCAAAATTACTTAAAACTAAACGAGAAAATTTTTAGAAACTTGTTTTTCAAGACGTTTATTTTATTTAAAAACTTAAAACTACCCTTTACCTAAATAAAACTAAATTAACCTAAATAAAACTAAAATATACGTAAATATACGTACATAACTTAAAACTACTTAAAAATACTTAAAATAACTTAAAACTAACAGCCACCCGCAGCTTTTTTATTTTTTTTTTGGCGCAGCAGCCAATGCATATACATATATGCACACACGCTAAGAAATATGTATGTATTAATATATATACATATTAAATAGCGCCAAATGCACATACACACCAACAAATGCAGTTTATGTGTTTTATATTTTTTTTGGTGCCACCACTGTCCTACATAAATATACCTATTATACTTAAAAATACGTAGGTCGGCCAAGGCAACAACTTTGACTAACCATCAATATAAAGGTGGTCACCCAACCACTTGCTTATAAAACTCCTTTTTGTCCCGAAGGGGCACAGCTCTTCTGAACCGCAGACGCTCTGCTCTGTTCCCAGAGTCGACGTCTCGACCGTACAGGATTCACCGATCCACAGTTCTACGGCCGACATGGTAGATTAACGGAACCGCCAATCTATCCTGTATCAGCCCGACTGTCTAAATAGAGGAATGTCTCGGGCGGGATAAAACCGTTAAGAAAAACGCTCTCACTATGTTCTTCATTGGGGTAATAAGCCCCGAAAATCAGTCCATTGGCTGAGGTCATCGCTCTTGCAATGTGACCCCGAATCAGCTTAATTAAAAAGTTATCTATCCTGTTTATATTGGCCCCGTTGTATAAGACCTCGTTGGCATAATACAAACATTATTATGCCGACTCTGGTGTTCTGTGTAATCCAAGACAGGTCCTAAGACACTACCTCTCAAACACCCGAATCTTTTCCATTTGAGATGGGGCAACGTTAAACCACACAGGGCACCCATAGGCAATCATCGGCCGGATGAGGGCCATGTAGCAAATCACCTTCACCCTGTTTTCAAGGCGGCTGCTATAAAACAACCGTCTTGTCAGAGCAAACGCTCCCCTAGCTCTGGCCAGAGCAGCATCTATATGTCGATTGAAATATAGATACTGATCTAGCCAGATACCAAGGTACTTTACTACATCTTTACTCGCCAGTGGATGTCCACTTGGTCCAACGATCACTAGATTTCTCCAGTTCTTTCATGTATCCCTAGAAGCCTTAGACAAAGGGGTTCTAAACAGGATAGTTTCTGATTTCTGAAAGTTAATTTTTAACTTCCAGTCATCACAATATCGTTGAATCTTGTCGAAGTCACGCTGCAAGAGAATTCTGATGACTTCAACTTTTGGACCCGTCCTGTACGCTACAAGGTCATCGGCATACGCAATCGCATGAGTGAGACTACCTATCAGATCGCTGGTGTAAATACTAAAAAGAATCGGCGAGTTCACAGCTCCTTGCTGTAGACCGTTTTTAATATTAAAAGTTGTGGCGGAAGTTACATTGCCACTTTTGACAACAAACTTTCTACCATTGAGCATGTCATGAAGCATATATAACAGTGCTTTACTTATGCCAAATCTAGTTAATTTCAGATAAAGACCCTCTAACCATACGGTGTCGAAAGCCTTCTCTAAATCAACAAGAACGGCACCTGTGCATTGATTTTTCGCTTTGTTCCATTGAACATCAGAAACTAACTTAGACGCGGCATGAATAGTGTCATGTCCTGCCTTAAAGCCAAACTAATTGTCTGGAATAATATTCTTGTCCTCAGCCCACTTGAACAGAGCTCTATTGAGAATCTTTTCGAATACCTTACTGATACTTATAAGAAGACTTATCGACCGAAGATTTGCCGGATTGGAGCTGTCCTTTCCTTTTTTGGGGAGAGGATGGACCACAGCTGTTTTCCAACTCACTGGATAATATGCATTATTCAATGCGTTGTTGAACAGTGTGGTATAAATGTCTATTGCTTCCTCAGGGAGATGTCGTAACACGTATACCATCGACCCCCGCAGATTTCTTTTTCTTTAATGTTTGAAAAATTAACTGAAGTTCTACCTTCGAAATTAACAATGAACTGGGTCCATTTCGCTCGATGATGGTGGCGTTTGCCAAGTTTTCGTCATTGAACCCGGTGAAACCAGTATTCTCAGATCGCCATTGAGTTATGTTACTTTCAAGATAGAAATTGTGCAGCAAGGCTCTGTTCTCCAGGTCATGATTCGGACGAATGCTAGCATTCACCTTATACACTTGCTGGAAAGCAGCCCCTACAGTTTCTACCTTTTTCTGAGGATCTTCTATCATATAAAAATTATCATCGAAAACGGCACCTTCCGGATCAATTCCCGCAATCGTTAGTACGTCTTCGTTATCTGTTGTCCTCTGGAGTTTAAGACATGGAAGATCGTTCTGATCATTTCTTCTAAATATCTTATTTATTTGGGGAAACATACTTGGGTTCCTAGAATTAACAGCCCGAATTCTGTTATCCCAATATAAATTAATAGATAATCTATAGTTTGGTTTAATCAGAACGTTAGTGTTTTTAAACGACAACTTCAATGTCCTAATCTCCAGATCACGTGTGTCCGTGAAACGTCTGTAAAGAAGTTTCAACCTAGTCAGCAGTCCACTTTTTTGTCGGTGTAGTGCGTCGATTGTCGCGTTCTTGTATAAACCAGTAGGGTCTTGTTCCTTATATTTTGGGATTGTTTTGTCCATGGAGTCAGGAACCCGTCGATCTCGAGGTTCGTCAGGTTTCTGTCATTTGGTGGAGAAATATCATCGGAACGTATTTCTCTTGCCAAGGCGTTGGAGAAGCGTGGCCAGCACGTCTTACTGAACTTGTAAGAGTGCACTGGCACATACTCATCCAATTCCACAAGTTCGCTCGGAAGCTGTATTACGGTGGCAAGTCCGCAGTGATCGCTGTCGTATTCAATTGTTCGTAAACAGTTTCTTGTCTGTTGATTTGTTGCGTCAGTTATAATAAGTCGTGAGTCAAGCAGTTAAAGATCCAGAAAGCCACCGCTCCTAGGAAACGAAGGTATATCTGTCGCAAAAAGATCGATCATACACTCAACACTATGACGACCCATCCAATTAAATAAATGGTACCCTCTCGGATTTTGAATTTGATTTCCCCAATCTTCATGTTTGGCGTTCAAATCTCCTGCCATTAGATAATAATTTTCATCCAAGTGCAGTCTTAAGCATTCGAAAAGTTTTTCGAGTTCTGCGATAAAATTAGCAGGCTGAGGTGCTTTGGGTGCGTACGCCGCGATCACGTACATTCTTTTCCTCTGAAGGAGTGGAATGCAAATGAAGCAGGCTTCTAGCTGCCCAAATCTTCGCACTTCACTATTATATATAACCTTATATTTAATGCCCTTTCGTATGAAGATTGCGACCCCACCCCCTTGAGAGGAGTTAGGCCGATCCCTTCGCACGATATTGTAATTATTATTAGTCAATTTGTGTTTCTGGGTAAGCTTAGTTTCGCTAGCCATAAACACATCAGGACTTTGGTCTTGCAGCAAATGAAAGAGATTTGCTCTACGTTCGGTCCTAATCAGCGAATTTACATTCACAGCTAGGATCTTAAAGGGTCGCTCAGGCAGCGCGCCTTTAACCATTTCGCTTTGCCGGCAGAATAGAGTAGAGGTAATCCACCCTAGCCGCCTGCTCCCTGATCTGTTTTTGCACGTCGGTTAACTGACCATGAATGGTCATCAACACCTGCATCAGATCTGCCTCTGGCGCAGGAGCCGTATGCACTTGGACCTGTTTGGCTACCTGTGGTTGAGGCTGTACCGTGTTTCCCTTTCCAGACGCGATTTGGGCGTAAGAAATTGCGGGATTGACGGAAGTTGTTTTCTGGCGTACTTCAGGGCGTCTCACCTCAACTGTTTTCTTTTGGGCTTTGTTTTGCTTTATCTCCTGAAACTTCGGACATCCTCGATAGTTTGCGGGGTGCCCGGAGCCTCGGCAGAGCGCACATTTTAACTGGGTCATATCTGTGACCCTATCTTGCCCGAGTTTACACTCCACTGTTTTGTGGGTATCTCCACATTTAACACAGACTGGGTCCATACCACAGTTAACTGCAACGTGTCC
Organism: Baccha elongata; assembly: GCA_951217065.1. Classification (NCBI taxonomy): domain Eukaryota; kingdom Metazoa; phylum Arthropoda; class Insecta; order Diptera; family Syrphidae; genus Baccha; species Baccha elongata. The sequence goes on from CATNUY010000256.1 coordinate 252,211, forward strand.
GAACCCTTGGCAGTTCATGCATTGAAGCATGTCTTTCTGTTTATTTAGTTTTTCCCATCGTACAACTTGGTAATCCAGGACTGTTATATTCCTTAGACCACTCAATTTGCTTTGGGACGAGAGTTGAACTAAGAAACATGGTAAATTCCGTTTCTCCCGTCTGGTTTTGACTGTGGTGAACGGTCTGACCCTGATAAATTCGAGATCGGCGCTCGCCACTTGACGGAGCTCAGCTAAGAGCGCCTGCGGAACCGTAGAGGATTCGATACCCTTCAGGAGGACTGTTTGAAGCTTGTCTTCCTTCGGGGTGAAACTATAATATTCTGTTCTAGTTTGAGACAGAAGGTCTCTTACTTTTTTGTAGTGCTCTTAAGATGAGCACTGAATGGAATGCCTGTCTGCGTTTAGCCGCTTAATTATGAAATTGTTGCATATGACCCACCCACATTTTTCAATAGTGTCTTTTATATGCATTTTATAAGTATTAATAGGTGGCACCTTACCTTTCTTTGCTTCTGGCTGTTGCTGTTGTTGCTGTTGTTGTGACTGCTGCTGTTGTCTCTGCTGCTGTTGCATCGGCTGCTGTTGGGTCTGCTGCTGTTGTGACTGCTGCTGTTGTTGCTGTTGCGGTTGTTGCTGTTGCTGTTGTTGCTGCTGCTGTGGCTGCTTCTGTGTCTGTTGTCGTTGCTGTTGTGGTTGTTGTTGTTGTTGTTTTTGTTTTGCTTGCTGTTGCTGAGGCTGATGCTGTGGTTGCTGAGACGGTTGTTGTGGCTTATGAAGCTGTTGCTGTGGCTGCTTCTTTGACTGCTGCTTCTGTGGCTGCTGCTGGTCTGGGAGTGGTTTTTGTTCCTGAGAAGGCTGCTGTTGTTGCGAAGCTTGCTCTTGGAGCGCTTGTTGGCTGGTGCGCTGCTCAAGAGCAACTATGAGCTCCTTCTCCCGTCTTGCCTCCTGCTTCTTCTTGAGCGCTTCAACAAGCTCTATGAGCGAAGAGATCTGCTCCGTCAAAGCCTCAATTTGCTGGTCCTCTTCCTCGTCAGACAGCTCGACTATCTCGCCACTGACGTAACTTCCTTCTCCTTCCACTGACATGTATGAGATGTTATCAGCATCTGCGTCAGCGGCGTTTTCTTCGCCTGTTAGTCTGGCGTCCTGATCGTTTGGCTTGTCGGCGGCGATCGCTCCATCAGCCTCTTCGACGTGCCTGTCATCCACCTCAGCTTCATCGTCGCCTTCTTCGTTGTCGTTGCTTTCGCTATTGTCCTCATCATCGTTAGAGGAGCTATCTAGCTGCCTCTGTATTTTGGCCTGAGCCGAAGCCTTGGCTGAACGCCCGCGCCCTCCTATTTTCTTGGCTGCTTCTATATCTGAGGTACGCTTCTTAACTATTTGGTTTGGTTTGTACCTAATATAGCGCCTTCTCTTCAGAGGATCTTGTTCATCGACACATGCCGGTCCTGGCTTTTTCCCTTTAATAGGGCTCGATGTCTTTGCAGTTGCTATGCTGCTGCCTCTGTGGCTGCTGCTGGTCTGGGAGTGGTTTTTGTTCCTGAGAAGGCTGCTGTTGTTGCGAAGCTTGCTCTTGGAGCGCTTGTTGGCTGGTGCGCTGCTCAAGAGCAACTATGCGTTCCTTCTCCCGTCTTGCCTCCTGCTTCTTCTTGACCGCTTCAACAAGCTCTATGAGCGAAGAGATCTGCTCCTTCAAAGCCTCAATTTGCTGGTCCTCTTCCTCGTCAGACAGCTTGACTATCTCGCCACTGACGTAACGTCCTTCTCCTTCCACTGACATGTATGAGATGTTATCAGCATCTGCGTCAGCGGCGTTTTCTTCGCCTGTTAGTCTGGCGTCATGATCGTCTGGCTTGTCGGCGGCGATCGCTCCATCAGCCTCTTCGACGTGCCTGTCATCCGCCTCAGCTTCATCGTCGCCTTCTTCGTTGTCGTTGCTTTCGCTATTGTCCTCATCATCGTTAGAGGAGCTATCTAGCTGCCTCTGTTTTTTGGCCTGAGCCGAAGCCTTGGCTGAACGCCCGCGCCCTCCTATTTTCTTGGCTGCTTCTATATCTGAGGTACGCTTCTTAACTATTAGGTTTGGTTTTTACCTAATATAGCGCCTTCTCTTCAGAGGATCTTGTTCATCGACACATGCCGGTCCTGGCTTTTTCCCTTTAATAGGGCTCGATGTCCTTGCAGTTGCTATGCTGCTGGTACCGACCTCGGCACGTGCCGATGACGATGTTGTTGTAGTTGTCGTTGCTGTTGGTGCTGTTGTTGCCACTTTGGGCTTTACTGGTCCTGCTGCTGCTGCTGCTGTTGTTGTTGTTTTTTGGGCTTTGGACTGCCCTCCTACAGTTGCACTTTGAGCTTGGCCTGATGGCCCTGCTATTTGACTGTCGGATGACACATCACCTGATGCTCCAACTGTCTTCCTTGTTGTTGGGGGACCATCTTTCGATGTCCCCGTTGGTTTTCCCATCTCTCTTTCTAGGTCCTCTCTATTTCTGGTCACCTTTTCCCAGAATTGGTTTTAAAAAAAGCCCTGACCAAAGTGGGACTCGAACCCACGCTCTCCAGATCCGTCGTCTGCCACTCTACAACCTAGGCTAACTTGCCACTAGGAAATGGTAGGTTGAAATAACTTTTTAAGTCACTCGCGTCTCTATATTAAAATGATCACTGTGAAAGCCGCCAACGATCTGCACTCTTCTATGGTTGCTGAACGACTCGTCCTTCCTCACATATTGGACCAACAATTCTCCTTAAGACTTTTCTCTCGAACGCGGCTAAGTGGTCAGAGTGCCTTTTGCTAAGCACCCAAGTCTCGGATATATATGTGAGTACTGGCAGGACCATGGTGTTATGTATACTTTACATAAACATATCTTTTAATATAAATCTTCTCATTGCATCGTTGCATTTTATTGAATACTCTGTATGATACTTTATACTTTATCTCTACTCTACCCACTCAAACTCATTTCCACACAATTCCAATTTCGTGCACACAGCACATTCTTTTATTTGTTCTTTGTTACTAACGCTTTGCTATAATTTTATTAAGAATAAAATATCATTCCTGTATTACCCTCCAAACAAGAGTGTTTCATTTTGATTTATAAAATACTTCACAATGGTCCTGTACAGCAGTAGTTTTGAAGTTATGGTGAGATTTCTGGATTTGAAGAGCTTTGACAGACTGTAGTAGGCTCTGTTGGATTTGAGAAGCCGCCCACGTATTTATTCTTCTATATTGTTATCGGCTACTATTAACCCAAGGTATTTAAAGGATTGCACCACTTCAAATTCGTGCTCCGCTACCTTGGTTGTTTGACCAACTGTTCCTCTCGCATTCGACGCCACCATGTACTTTGTTTTACCTTCACTAATGTGCAGCCCCAGATTTTGTGCCGCCTGCTCGATCTGGATGAAGGGATCGTGTACAGCTTGCTCGGTTCTTCCGATGATGTCGATGACGTCTGCGTAAGCCAGTATCTGGCTGGACCTGTTGACGATGGTCCCTCTTGTTGCCGTGCCAGAGTCACGGATTGCTTTCTCCAACGCCAGGTTGAAGAGGAGGCAGGCCAAACAATCCCCTTGTCGAAGTCCATTAAAGTTGTTGATTGGTCTGGATAGTAATCCGGCTATTTTTACTTGGCTTGTTACGTTGGTCATGGTCAAACTACATAGTCGTGTCAATTTATTTGGGATGCCGAATTCTCTCATGGCTTTGTAAAGTTCTACCCTGGCTATGCTATCATAGGCAGCCTTAAAGTCTATAAACAGGTGGTATGTTGGGATGTTAAATTCTAGACATTTTTCCATCGCCTGCCTAAGGGTAAAGATCTGATCAGTTGTTGATTTGCCTGGAATGAAACCACACTGATTGTTATAATAAGAAGTCGACACGTTGGGATAAGATTAAAGACTGATTTATTTCATGGCATTTAGCATAACCGAGTTGTATTATATACACTTATACTTATGCATGATGCATTTATATACAATACATAATGTCATACTACAACATCTTCCGCTCTTAATCTTTTTTTTTTTTTAAGTAATTAATACAAATTCAGGAAATATTTATTCAAAAATTTATTCAATTCAAAATTGCAAGTTAGCATCTACATTCTGCAATTTATTTAAGAAGTTTTTAGATAAAAGAGATTGATTCTTATGCTTTGATTTTAATTTGTGTATAATAAACGTTTAGGTGGGTTCTTTTGTCGTGTAGATCTTCGAAGTTCTACAGTTGGTGGTGCAACAATATCAGTAGGTTTATCACTACTCCTTGCATTATCTTCTGAGTTATGTTGACTGTCCGATGATTGATTTGATTCCAACGATCTGTCAGTTATTTCGGGAATCGGTGACACTGTGGCTGCCATAGATGATGATGAGCGTGGCTGATTCTCTGATGTTCCAGTTTCATTACCGTTGGTAGGCGAAAGTTGAGATGGAGTACTTTCATCTTTGGACCTTGATATAATAGATCTTCGATCTCGCAAGTATCGCTTGTTGTTGACCTCGACGATCGCAGACCTATCAGAAGGAGTTTCAATTACCTTACCTTGTGTCCATTTTCTATCAGCTGATTAGGGGTATACGTCTACCATCACGTCTTGCCCATATTCCAGCCTTGGGAGTCTACGGCTTCCTTTGTCATGGTAAAATTTGGCACTTTGTCGTTGTCTTTCGATCTTCTTCTCGACGTTGTGTTGAACTTCCGGTTTGAGTTTAGAGGTAATTGGTGGTATGTCGCATCTAGTTTTTCTTGAAAACAATCGTTGAACGGGGCTTGATTCTATGTTATAAGTGGTGTTTCTCCATTCCAACAGCATTCTTCAAAAGTATTTCCCAGATCGGTCAGCTCGCTTTAAAAGATTTTTTGTTATTTTAACAGCAGCTTCTGCTTTTCCATTTGCCTGCTGATGGTGTGTGGCACTTTTTGTGTGTTTAAACTCCCATTCTTTGGCAATTTGAACAAATTTGTGATTAACGAAACACGTTCCTCCATCAGTTGTTACGATTTGAGGGCAGCCATGACGGCTAAAATTTTGTTTACAACATTTAATAACGATATCAGCCGTTGCGTTTTTTATTTCGTTCACTTCAAAGAAGTCAGAATAGTAATCGACAGTGATTAGAAAAATTCGTTTACTTCCATCTTGATTATATTCGCATATGTCCATGCCGACCCTTTGAAATGGATACTCAGGTAGTTTTGGTGTCTGTAATGGTAATTTTCTTTGAGTTACATGATCAGACAAACATACCTGACAGCTTTTGCAAATATTTTTAATTTGATGACTATAGCCGGGCCAAAACACAGCATCTCTCGCTCTTCTAAGACAGCTTACAACGCCTTGGTGACCAGAATGTATTCTTTTAAGAATCTGGTTTTGTAGTGCTGTAGGTATAACGACTTGGTCTTTTTTTAGAATAATTCCATTATGGACGGATAATTCATCTCGGTAATTCCAATATGTACGTACTGCCTGCGATAATTTACTTTTGTTGTCCGGCCACCCATTTATTATTGTATATGTTAATGCTTTCAGCGTTTCATCTGTTTGAGTAGCCGCTCTAATTTCCTCTATACAATCTTCTTGTATGTGTACGTCTGGCATTACATTTGTTTCCGATATATCTAATAGCAACGCTTCCACTGCCTCGTTGGTATACACCTCATAATCTATAGATTGTTGATTCGATTCTCCTTGGCATGTAGCTCGCGATAACGTGTCTGCCAAATACATTTCCTTGCCTTTCTTGTAGAGCACTTTGATGTCATATCTTTGGAGTGCGAGTCTCATGCGCTGTAGACGTTTCGGTGACAAAAGTATAGGACGTTTAAAAACTGTCTGCAATGGTAAATGATCTGATTCTACAGCAATATTATGCTTCCCCGCCAAATACTGGTCAAACCTTTTGCACGCAAAAACAATGGCTAAGCACTCCTTCTCAATTTGAGCATATTGTTGCTCTGTTTTTGTCAAGGTCCGCGACGAATATGCCACTGGATGTTCATCCTGCATTAGTACAGCTCCTAGCCCAAAACTACTAGCATCACATTGAATCGTCACTGCTTTCTTTACATCGAAATAACGCAATACAGGAGCTTTTGTTATCATTTGTTTTAACTGACAAAAAGCGTTCTCTTGTTCCCTTCCCCAACACCATTCTACGTCTGATCTGCATTTTCTTCGTAAGGGTTCTGCTACTGTGGCGATATTAGGAAGGAAATGAGAAAGATACATGCACAGTCCAACAAATCGTTGGGTGTCTTGGACATTCAAGGGTTGTGGCAGTTCTTTTACGGCTTTCACTTTTTGATCGTCAACCTGCAATCCACTATCAGTTAGCAAATGACCAAAGAATGAACCTGATTCATTCCAATTTAATTTTTTTTTAAATTTTATTTTGAATTCTGCTGCCTTAATCTCTTCAGAAGATTTTCCAAATTAGTATCATGATCTACTCGAGCTATTTCTTTTGTGGAACCGCAACCGTACACCAAAATATCATCAGCTATGACTTCGACACCTTTCAAACCGTTTACTATATCGTGTAGCTTTCGTTGCCAATTTTCTGGTGCAGGTGCAATACCGAATGGCATCCGGTTCCATACATATCGCCCAAATGGAGTCCAGAAAGTTGTCAAGTCTCGACTGTCTTTATCGAGGACTATTTGCCAAAATCCATTTTTAGCATCAAGGGTGGTAAATATCTTTGCCTGTGAAAGGTTGGGAAGTATTTCATCTACCGTTGGTATCTGATAGTTCTCCCTTTTCAAAGCTTTGTTAACATGCAATGGGTTTAGGCATAGGCGAAGTTTGTTGTTTCTCTTCACTATGATCAGATTGCTGATCCACGGAGTGTGATGATGCACTTTACTGATTACACCCTTCTGTTCCAACTCGGATAATTTATATTTTAACTCCTCTCTCAAGGCGACTGGGATTTGACGAGGTTGTTGTTGCACGGGAATAGCTGACGGGTTTACTTCTAGCTTCAGATGGTTTTGAAGAGTACCATCACCATCAAATACGTCGCGGTATTTCCTAACAATAGATTCTGTATTATCTTCTGATTTACCTGTAGTATACGAAGGTCTTGTGAAGATCTTGCTCCTATTATCGGGTTCTTTGCATTCTTTACAATTTGGAATGTTAGAATTTCCGTAGCATTATGATAAGTGCATTGTAATCTGGTACTTCCAAGTGGCTTTGTGATTCCACCAGCGAAAGATCGCAATTTAACCTGCGACTTCTTGAGGTCTTTGAGCTTGCCTCCTAGCTCTTGAAAGTCATTTAAACTGATTATATTACAAGATGCTCCCGTATCTGCTATACAATCAATTATCTGAATCACAGTTTTCGATTTAAATTCAATTTTTTTCTTCAAAATTTCACCGCGCGTTGCGAATGTTAATATATTCTCGACTGTCAAAACATCTTCCATTTCGCTCTCCGTACTACTATCTTCTTCTTCGCACACTTGATTTACTCTTTGCTTGCTTTTACACATTTTAGAGAAATGTCCTATCTTCCTGCATTTGAAAAATCGTTTACCTAATTTCAAAAAACCAGAAATCTGCGAAGTCCTGACCCATACACTCCAACCTACAAATGTGTTTTACTACATCGTGACATTTCCCTTGCGAAGTCCGACAGACCGAGAAAAAATTACAAACAGCTTGAAAGACATCGTAAGTGAATGCAATAGGACAAAACTTTCAACCATTGCCTTGTCGTTACCCATAAGTAACCAACCTCAAGACGAACTAAAAACATTAATATTTGAAGCTTTTAAACAGGATACATTTAGTACACATCTCCATATCGATTCAAGAATATTAATAGAAAAACTTGAAGATATAGTAAAAATATTACACGAAAACAACGAGAACTGTTAAGGCAAAATTCACAAGCTTAGGCACACTAGCAAACTACAACCTAGCACAAATCGAAATCAACGAAATCGTAGTTAAAATTTTAACACAACTTCAATCCATTCAAACGGTCCTATCAAGATTTTTCACCCTTATTAACTTTCTCCAACAACACAAATTACACCCGCTCCTACTCAGATCAAAAGATTTAAGACAAATTTATTCAAATATATCCCATTATAATAATGTAAACCCATTATTACGAGACCCACAATATATCAACGAAATAACTAATGTTAAATCAATTGAATTTCAAGATCAAATCATAATTAAAATTACAATCCCCTTATGTTATTCAAATACATTCAAAATTTATCAAATTCACCTATTCCCGGTAAAATTCAACCAAACCAGCTATGGCCTATTAAATATAAACTTTGAGTATGTCATGAGAAATCCAACAAACACGCATCTTACTTTTACAACAACAGAATTTAATAACCTTTGTTCTAGAATAAATATCTACCATGAATCTCTATTTTTCATTTGTAACCAAAATAAACCTTTTTCAGTTAACGAAAATTCACATGATCTTTGTTTCAAAATTCCTGACAGCAAAATTTACGCACATACATCTTGCAATTTCATTAAATCTACAAGTTTCCTGAACAATATTATTAAACTCAAAGCTCCTAATAATTGGTTGTTTGCGTTCCAAGATAAACAAATTATCTACTCCCAATGTGGCACAACAATATCTCAAAAATATTTAGAAGGTATCGGAATACTCCATTTATGAAATAATTCTTCCTACACAATTTCGCATTGGAAACTGCCCACAGAAAATAATGCTGACCTTACCATACCCGACTTCATAAAAAACATCTCACTGATAAATATAACCCAAAATAACACACTTTATTTTAATAACACTACGTTGGAAAATTTTCCAGACATTCACTTGTCCCAAATTTCTTTCAAAGAAAAATGGACCCAAATTAAGCAAAATTTGAGGACACTTGAAGACGATTTACCTTTTACTAAACCTTTCCTACAATTCACACCAGAACTAGTATCTTACACCAACTCAGGAGCCTTAATTATCATAATAATTTTATCATTAATCATCTTTACAAAACTAAGATATTCCAAAAAAAAGCCATCAAATACGCCGGAAACATCAATAAAAGTATGTACAATAGAAACACAAAATCCTTTACCTGGAAAATTACCCGCGGACTTTAAAGAAAAACCCAAGAACATTCCGCCTCCCCCACCTTTACTTCGTGCTTTACCAAATATTATCATTTCTCAACCCATACTTAAATAACGGTTGTACCTTCTACACCACAAAAAAAGGTCGTACCCCACTCTCCAAATCCTACAACTCGACAGACAAACAAATTAAAACAAACAACTATAACTCCCACACCACAACGAAAAATTGTACCTCACCCTCTAACTGTTACAACTCTACAGACAGACAAAGATATCAAAAAAGAAAATAAAGGGCATACAATTTTCACTTGATTTTACTAGGAGATTGAGTTCTAGAAAATATTCTTCGCGTTGTTCACACCAAACAAATTAACGAATTAATGAGTTATTATCAAAAAAAAATTTTTGTAACCTCTTCAAGGAAAAACAAAAAATATATATAAATTGTTGCCTCTTCAAGGAAAAATAATATTAATAATATGTAAAAAAAAAAAAAAAAAACTTTGGTAACCTCTTCTAGGAATAATAAGAATATGTTTACTAAACTTCCTGTACTTTTTAAAGAAAATTAACCTCTTCAAGGTCAATTTTCTTTCTCGAAGGGGGGAAGGATGTAGTGATCGCACTACATTCCAACCTCCCAACAAATACATTTTGCTCTATTTCCACGCATTTTCCCAAAACACTTCAACCACCGATACTGCACCAATAATAAAATACCATAACATACTGACTCATAAATAAATCGTCACCAGGCCATCATAATGCTCACTCGCCATAGTTACGTCAAAACCCATAAACTGCTATGAGTAATGAATATCCAATGTCCAACGGATTGTAAACAAATCCAATGCACAAATTGCAGGCATTGATACTAAATTCTGAGAATGCATCTTAGCAGGGGTAAGCGGCGCTATGAGTGAATACATGTGAAATATGATGCAGCGGCACTTTTGTGAAGAACAGTTGGGAAATATTTATATTAAATAATTCCAACTAGGTTACAATATAAAGGAAATATTACCAATTGGAATAAATTATGTAATAATCGGTTGGTGGATATATGGTTGGAAAAGTGCGTGTGGATTGGGGTAGAATTTGTAGATTGAAATAGTATAAAAAGACAGGAATATTTAAAATTCGAGACAGAACAAAATTGGAAATAAACATAACTTATTTGGTCGCAGCCTAGCTAAAGACAGCGGGCCATTTAAGTATTTAAAGTTTAAAACAAAAATCTATTATTTTCTGTCCGCTTTTCGAGCTCTTCTCCCATAAGGAAAGCACGGCTCATAAGGTGTTACAACAGGTCCAACAACCAATTTCCTTGAGCCTGTAAGCATTGCAAGATACTAAATATTGTATATGAAAGTCGAGAGAAAGATGTAAAATAACTTTTAAATGTTTTGTTGCCTTAACTCCAAGTTTTTGCGTTTTGTCCTAGTTTGATGGTGGGCTCATCAGCTAGATGACATCAAACCTTCTCTAGTACGCAATAATTGTCGATGATTACCGACTGCTATATAAAATTTACAGAGAAAACTCACTGTGAATTTTATTTTTCTAAAGAACTTTGATTAAAGTTAGACATTAGAATTAAGATGTTATGCTCGTGGCCAAGCGAAGTGCTATATAAAATTTACCACCATCAAACTAGGGCGAAACGCAAAAACTTGGAGTTAAGGCCACAAAACCTTTAAAATTGAATTTCATTCATATATCACTCCACTTAATAATATTTAATTTGGCTATTTGTAGTCTTTTTATTGTTTATTTTTTTAAAACGATGTAAAATAACGCTCAGGGTATCGGAAGTGCAGGATCGCAGCGCTCCTGTGGTCAATACGCTAACTGTTCCTTGTATCTCTTTGAGCTTACCGGTATTGTAGGCTTTGCTTAGGGTAGGCCACCATACAACCGATCCATAGGTAAGTATGGGTCGTACTACTGCAGTGTTCGTCCATAGCGCTAACTGTTCCTTGTATCTCTTTGAGCTTACCGGTATTGTAGGCTTTGCTTAGGGTAGGCCACCATACAACCGATCCATAGGTAATGTTAACCTACTGTTAGCATATATGAGATTACGACTGTGAATTATAATAAATTTTACCTATCTAATATGAGTGGTCTACTGTAGAGATAAAGAGTGATGAAATCCCGATCACTCTGTTAGTATATAGGTAGAATAGGGGTAGGACTGCATATGCAGCTCGACTGAGTGAAATTGGTGGTTGAACGATCTTACGTCATTCCATATCAATGGTTACGGGCGCTCGGTCGAGTTCGCGATATTGTGGTTTATATTTATATATATATTGTGGTTAAAAGTTGATAATTAGTTAGTAAAAACAAGTTTGTGGTTTATATTTAATCAGAAGCGGGATTCAATCCAAAAGTGAATACTGTGTGAGCAAATAAAACAAAATAATTGTGCGTTGTGCAAAAATAAAAACATCACATCAGTAACGGTAAATGTGTTGTGATCGTCGCGTCACGTTGCATCCCTTTCGAATTCCGATTCGAAATTGTCAGTAACCTACCCCTTTTGATACCTACATACACTTTCTGTATATTTTGTTGTATGGCCCGTGCTATAATAGTGTTCATTTGTTCAAAGTATTGATTGCGAGTGCGGTTCGCTGTCGAATCTGGAAAGTTCATCGAGCTGTTGTGTTGGTCTTTTTTTTTTTTAGTGTGTGATTTTTTTTTATCTTTGTCTGTCGTTTACTTGAAAAACGAAAAGGACGCAAGTTTGTGGTCTATCTTGATGCGAGTGATCTGTTACTCCGATCCTTGTAGTAGTGAATAAATAATTTTCCGCTGTATTGGTCTTTTTGAGTGTGGTTGGCGTTGGTGATTTTATTTGTGTTTTTTTATTATAATAAAAATGAGTCGATTAAGAAAAGAGTTAGAGGATTTGAAAAAAAGGAATATTGCTCTGGAAAATGAAATGGCGGTCATTCGCCGAGAGCGAAACCAGAGTGCGGAGTTGTCCGTTGACTCTTTTGGCTCGGGAGGTCATGCTGTTTCGTCGGCAATACGACTCGGCAGTGACGAAATAAAAAAAATCATCCCTAGTTTTAACCCATCCTCCAGTGTCGGTTTTAGTGCGTATGAGTGGGTGCAAATCATGGACAACTTAAGTCATCTGTATGAATGGGATGATAGATCTACGTTGTTTTATGCCTCCTTACGAATGGAAGAGGCAGCAGCACAGTGGCTGACAGCACAGAGGGGTCAGATCACTAGTTGGACTCAATTTAAAACCAATCTAGTGACTGATTTCCCCTCGATGTCAGATGAGTCAGATGCCCTGGTAAGTCTAATGGAAAGAAAAAAAAAACCAGATGAAAGCTTTGAAAACTATGTTTATTCAATGCTGGCAATCGGCAGGCAAGGTAAGTTTGGCATAAAAACAATCATAAATTCCATTATTTCGGGTTTGGGACAGCGAGCGCTTATGGATAACGTGACTATGGCAAAATGCGCAACTATCGGGGAATTATTGGAAATTTTAAAAACGCTATCAAACGCTCAAGCCGACAGCCGTGAAAATTTTAAGGTCAACCAAAAAACTTTGATTCGGCACGAAAAAAATTACGAAATGCCAGGACCGTCTAGACTTTCGCGGGGGTATGCAAGTGATAAGTCTATAACTTGTTATAAATGCCGAACTCTTGGTCATTACGCACGTGACTGTAATAAGCTTCAATTGACCAAACCGAAATTTAACCCCACACCCCATTCGCAGCAAATCTGCTATCGCTGCAAAGAACCGGGACATTTCGCCAGGAACTGCCGTGGAACGAAGCGTCGACCGCTTGCACCGTTAGATGGGCCACCAAATAGGATACGTCGGTTGTTGCATAGCGGAAATGAGGGTGGACTAATGAAAGATATTAGAGTTGGGAACTTCAACATCAGGGCATTTTTGGAATTAGGCGCAGATTGTTCAACGTTAAGGTTAGAAGACGCGAATAAAAACAATTGCAGACGGGAGTACTGCAACGTTACTCTTAACGGGTTTGGAGGTGGAACCACAAGTGCATCGGAGAAAACTCACCAAACGGTTAGTGTGGGGGAGGTTACTACGTCAATTGACATTTATATTGTTGATAATGATTCTCAGGACGTCCCCATGATTTTGGGACGAAATTTCCTTGATTCCCCTCGCGGTCGCGTTATCAAGGAATTCGGTTCACTTGAAGTGAAAAACATTGAAACCGCAAAGTGACTAGAACCAAGTTCTAGCGCCCATGTAAAAAAGTTACCTATTTCGATTACAAATTTAGAACTTTGTGATAACCTAAACAGAGAGGCGACTCAAAAACTTTTAGACATTCTTAATAAATACCGTGACTGTTTTGCTATGTCATTAAGTGAGCTAGGAAAAACGGAAGTAATTAACATGAAAATAAATATAAAACCAAACCAGAACGCAGTTATTCGATATAAACCTTATAGAATAGCTTTCAACGAGTTGACGGAACTTAAAAACATTATAAATGAGTTGCTTGAAAACGATATAATAGAGGATTCATCATCGGAATATGCAAGCCCAGCCCTCCTTGTGAAAAAGAAAAACGGTACCTATCGATTGTGCGTTGATTACAGGCGTTTAAATGAAATAACGGTGCGCGAAAATTTTCCCACTCCAAATATCGAGGAGCAAATAAATCAAATGGTCGATGGTAAGATTTTTATTGTTCTTGATATGATGAGTGGATATTATCAAGTCCCCGTCAGTGAAGAATATCGACATTTAACAGCTTTTGTCACCCCACATGGACATTACCAGTTTAAACGTGTGCCTTTTGGGTTAACCAATGCCCCGGCCACTTTTATGCGATTGCTTTATTTAGTTATGCGACGTGAGCGGTCAGAAAATATTTTAGTATACATGGATGATATTGTTCTATTCGGCAAAGACATTGATACGATTTTTTTTACCCTTGAAAAACTTTTGATAGTGTTAAATGAATTCAATTTGACTTTAAATCTTTCTAAATGTAAGTTCTTTTTGAAACAAATGTCATATCTTGGGCATGAAGTAAGCGGAGAGGGCATTAGGCCTGGAATTTTTAAGGTAGAATCCGTTAAATCATTCCCTGTTCCTACAGAGACTCGACACGTTAGGCAATTTTTAGGGTTATCGGGTTATTTTAGACGATTCGTGCCTAACTATGCAAAGATCGCTTCCCCGTTGCATAGCTTGCTTAAAAAAAACTCAATATTTTCCTGGACTGAATCTCATCAAACTGCCTTTGAAACGCTTAAGTCCAAGTTATGTAAATCACCCATTCTTGTGATGTATAATCCAAATCTTGAGCACGAACTCCACACAGATGCTTCTTCTCTAGGCCTTGCTGGAGTTTTATTCCAAATCAATAAGACGGGTGAAAAACAGGCGGTTTCCTACTATAGTCGGGCGACTACCGAGTTAGAAAAAGCTTTTCATAGTAACGAATTGGAAGCATTGGCTGTGGTTGAAAGTCTTGAACGTTTTCGCTACTATCTGTTGGGAAAGCAGTTCACGATCTTTACCGATTGTAATTCCCTGAAAATGACGCAAAGTAAAAAAGACCTTATACCTAGAATAGCTCGTTGGTGGCTGAAAATTCAAGAATATGATTTTAAGCTGGAGTATAGAACCGCAACCCAAATGCAACATGAAGACGCTCTCAGCCGAAATCCAAGTGGAAAACCGGTGGAAATGGAAGAAGTCGGACTTAACATCAATATTGTGGGGATGAATGATACTGATTGGGTGGCAATATTACAATACAAGGATCAACAACTAAATGAAATTAAGCAAACGTTAACAAGCTGCGATAAAAAAGACGCGAAAAGGAAGTCACTTCAGAAAGAGTACTGCTTTAAATCTGGCCGTCTTTTTAAAATAACACCCGATGGACCACGTTTTGTTGTGCCACATGGCGTACGCTGGAGAATTATCAAAACCTCTCATGATGGCCATTGCGGTGTAGATCGTACCATAGAACATATCCGAAAAAAATACTGGTTTCCGAAAATGCGGCGTATCGTTGAAAAATATCTCTCCAGCTGCGTTCCTTGCCTTTACAACCAACGTTCCAAAGACGAGTCAAGATACCAAATTCACCCGATTGAAAAACATCCAGTTCCATTTTTTACAATACACATTGATCATCTCGGGCCATATGTGAAAAGTTTAAAGGGCAACTCGTACGTTTTGGGCATAGTTGATTCATTCAGTAAGTTTGTGATCCTTAGAGCTGTGAAAGATACCACGTCAAAAGCTGTGGTTAAAATTTTGGCAGATTTAACACAATTTTTTGGGACACCATCTCGCATCATTTCGGACAAAGGAACGGCGTTCACCTCAAAATTATTTAACAGCTACTGTAATGAAAATGGAATTAAAAACATCACCACAGCAGTATGTACTCCGCGGGCGAATGGCCAAATTGAACGGTATTTCCGCACCGTAGGAACAGCTATATCTACAATGACGACGAGACCAGATGGCAGAGATTGGGACGCTCAACTTCCTTCAATACAATGGGGATTAAACTGCCTAAAACATCGCATAACGAACCAAACACCACAAGAAATTTTATTTGGCTTCAAACCCAAGAATTCACTGGGAAACCAACTGAACATCGTTTTGCAAGATGACGATTCCTATGAAGATGAAGAAAATATTCCACTAGCCGCTTTGAGAGACCAAGTAAAACGTCGAGTTGATACGCTGCAAGCAAAGCAAGCGGACAAACATAATTCGACGCATCGGGAACCTCAAAAATACAACGTTGGAGATATGATTTTGATTCGTGCAGCTTATACAGCTACTGGACAGTCGAGAAAACTGCTGCCGAGATTCAAGGGGCCGTACGAGGTCAAGTGTGTGCTTCCAAATGATAGGTACCTAGTTGGAGATTCATCATCAACGCAAGTATCAACCAAACCCTATGAGTCTGTCCATTCAGCAGATCGCATAAAGCCATGGTGCTCCTTGGATGATTGTAATCTGAATGGTTTAGATGAAGAAGAAGTTTTTAGTAACGATTCTGAGATTGATTAACACATATTGTTCTTATCTTTGTTTTTTTTAGTTATATCTAATCTTGTGTTAATTGAGTACGTTAAAAAGAAAATATTATTTTTAGTCATCGTTTTTTTTTTTGTTTGTTTTTCGTTTAGTCTTATCGAAATATGAAATTATTTAAGTTCCTCGTTAAAAAAAAAAATGTATAGGTATACTGTTAATTATTCTTCTTGAAGTTTCTAAATAAGTATGTCGAAAAAAAAAATATATGCTGTTTTATTTAAAAATCGAATATGGTGTTAAGAAACAAGTAGAATGCAAGAACAAGGTAATCTGGTGATTTACATTTCAATGTAAGAGATGGTTGTTGGATCATAAATCTATGTATTGAATGGATACGTCAACACGTATTTTCTGTTTGAGTCTGTTTGCGAGGTAATATTTGCTTTAGGCTGTGATCATGCCGACTAAAGTTTTAAAAGGCTGTGAGCATGCCAGGGCAAGATCTCCTTTGGGCTGTGATCATGCCGTGGTAGGACCTTGAAAAGGCTGTGATCATGCCGAGGTTGGAATTTGTTTCGAGGCTGTGATCATGCCAAAGTCTACATTTGTTGAGGCTGTGATCATGCCGCGGTTTGAATTTTTTTTGAGGCTGTGATCATGCCAAGTTCAAAATTTGTTGAGGCTGTAATCATGCCGTGGGTTGAATTTTTGTTTGAGGCTGTGATCATCCCAAGTTCAAAATTTGTTGAGGCTGTGATCATGCCGTGGGTTGAATTTTTGTTTGAGGCTGTGATCATGCCAAGTTCAAAATTTGTTGGGGCTGTGATCATGCTGAGGTGTGAATTTTTTTTGAGGCCAGGTAGAAATTTAGGTGATCAAAAAAAAAAAAAAAAAACAATCACTGAGGGCAGTGAAGCGTCGGATGGCCGAATTGTTAACCTACTGTTAGCATATATGAGATTACGACTGTGAATTATAATAAGTTTTACCTATCTAATATGAGTGGTCTACTGTAGAGATAAAGAGTGATGAAATCCCGATCACTCTGTTAGTATAGGTAGAATAGGGGTAGGACTGAATATGCAGCTCGACTGAGTGAAAATGGTGGTTGAACGATCTTACGTCATTCCATATCAATGGTTACGGGCGCTCGGTCGAGTTCGCGATATTGTGGTTTATATTTATATATATATTGTGGTTAAAAGTTGATAATTAGTTAGTAAAAACAAGTTTGTGGTTTATAGTAAGTATGGATCGTACTACTGCAGTGTTCGTCCATAGAACCAGTCTTTAAGATCATAAATAGGACTTTTAAATGTTTATAATAACTTCATACCAAATCTGTCAGCTAGATTATCACCATTATACAACCTTTTGAAATGGTTATTGAAAAACAATTTACTCACTCACTATGACGCAGACAAGAAGTTAGGCATGGTTTGCGATGCCAGTTCCTACGGAGTGGGAGCTGTTTTATTCCACATAGAAAATAATGGCGAGGAAAGGCCTATACAATTAATATCCAGCTCTTTATCTGATGCTGAAAAGCGTTACTCAAATATCGAACGGGAAGCATTAGCTGTAATTTTTGCAGTTACCCGATTCCATAAATATATATATAGAAACAAATTCAACATTTTTAGCGATCATAAACCACTTATGTGGAAACAAAAAAACTAATGAAATAGCTGCTCTCAGAACAAGACGTTGGGCAGTTACACTTTCACAATATGACTATGAAATTGTATATTTTTTTTTTTTTTTTACACTATCAGATCTTATTCAAATGGAGCTTAAAGCATGCATCAGCAGATGAAAGAAGATTTGCCAACACATATAATGTGTCCCACTGGCTTAGTGCAGGTGTTAGTTGTTAGTAGGCACAATGCAACAAAAACAAAAACACATGCACATAAAAACATGAAAACATATAAAGACAAAATTAAACAAAATTACACAGAAACATTTAGGATCGTGGAGCACTGGTTCTGAAGATAGTTTTTAAATTACTTTTATTTAAATTAAAATCCAACACACCATTGTTCAAGTTATATAACTTACTCATCCGCGTGAGAGGCTCATGCATGCCATAATTGGTTCTGTGATGTTCAATATTAAAAAGCTCAGAACTTCGAAGGTGATACGACCGTCCGCGGAAGTTAAAACCAATTAATGCTAACAGGTCCGACGAATCAATTTGTCCAGAGATAAGTTGATGTAGAAAAATTAAGTCATTGTTTTCTCTACGTTGATATAAAGATTGTATCTGCAAAAGCCTTATCCGATGCTCGTATGGTGGCTTTATAAGGATCAGCCCATGGAAGGCCTTTAAGAGCAAAGCGGACTGATTCAATACGTTTCTTATGGATTTCATAGAAAGGGGTCCATAATTGTGAGGCGTACTCAAGATGCGGCCTAACATAACAGTTATACAAAGAGAGGGTAACGTATGGATCGTAAAATTCCTTTGCCCACCGTTTTATGAATCCAAGCATAGAGTTCGCCTTTTTTACAATAAAGTTAACATGTTCAGAAAATTCCAGATTAGCACTGAAATTAACTCCTAAGTCCTTAAAACTAAAAACGCGACTAATTTTATTTTGTGTTATACAATATTCAAAATTACTTGGAACTTTTTTCTTTGAGAAAGTAATAGTTTGGCATTTTATAGGATTAAGAGTTAACCCAATTTTATTACACCAAATACTGAAACTATCAAGATCAGCCTGCAAAAGAACATGATCATTGGGAGATTTGATTGATTTATAAATTTTCATATCATCTGCAAATATGAGAATCTCACTAAAGCGTATAAAAGAAGAAACGTCATTTATAGCAAGAATAAATAAGAATGGACCCAAATGGCTTCCCTGGGGTACGCCTGAATGTGTAACGAAAGTATTAGAAAGGGAATTTCTAAATTTAACCTGGTTAGTTCTTTTTTTTAGGTAGGATTTGATCCATGATATAAAAAGAGTAGGGAAACCGTATGCTTGCAGTTTAAAAACAATAATATTATGACTGAGTTGGTCAAATGCTTTAGAAAAATCTGTGTATATACAATCAACTTCAGAACCACCTTCTATTGCATTTGAACAATTATGTAAAAAGGTAAGAATGTTTGTAACAGTAGACCTTTTCTGCACGAAACCGTGTTGCTGTTTACATATAATATTCTTACCAAAGAACAAAAGGCTTTCACATACAACCTGTTCAAAAAGCTTAGGGATACAGGACAATTTAGAAATAGGTCTAGTTCTTGATGTAAAATTTGTCTCCTTTTTTAAAAACAGGAGTGAGAAATGATTTCTTCCAGAATGACGGAAATTTCCCAGACTTTAACGAAAGCTCAAATAATAATTGCAAGGGCTGCACTAATACACGACTACACTATTTCAGAACAATTGGGTGTATACCGTCAGGGCCAAAGGAGCAATCGTTATTTAATAATGACAAAAAGTATAAGACCCTATCTTGTTCCACAGGAATAGTGTTAAAACTTACTTGCGGGTAGGTGTTCACGTCTTTAAAAAAATCTTTATCAACACTTACATGGGTATCAACAAAGGAGTTTAAAAAATTATTTGCAAACGCATTGCAAATATCACTGGGATTTTGTATCGAAGAGTTTTTATATATAAAACTTGCTGGGAAGCCATCCGAATTTGTCTGCGAGTTAACAAAATGCCAAAAGCTTTTAGTTGGAGTATAAAGCTTTTGAAAGATTATTAAATTTTTCAAAAAGGGTTATATACTGTTCAAAGATTATTGGAAAGGATCTCAAAGGAAAGGATCTCAAATGGTTAATGCTGATGGCCTCTCAAGGTTGCCATTGCAAGAAAATACAAATCTTCCCAATAACTTTAAAATTTTTGTTAATATAACTGAAGATTTGCCAAAAGATAAGAACGATATAGCTCGTGAAACCGTTTCGGATAAATATTTATCCAAGGTCTTAAAATATGTTCATGGCGTATGGCCTAATTCTTTTAATGACAAAATATTGCAAAAACTTCACAACAAACGGCTAGATTTATCTGTTGTTGAAGGGTGTATTATGTGTAGCGTGGCAGTATGTAACCACACGAAAAGTAGTAGCCCTTTTATCAGAGTAGATCTGGACAAAAATAATAAAAACAAAAAACGAATACGTGAATCATATATCATACAGAAACAACAACCCCTGCAATGCACACTTAAATCGAATCCTAAAGATACCTACTCAGCTAATAGTCCCATCCTCAATAGATGTTAATCACCTACGACTAAAGTCGTGCAACACCTGTTGCATTTAAAAATGAGGCAATGTGCCTTACAGACTCATAGTTAAAATATTATTATTATTATTATTATAACTAATAAACCCATTCACAAAACTCGATATACATAGGTACGCTAAGTAGAATAATCGTCAGATCCATAAGTATATCTATCAACCATGCACATCAATATAGATACATACTTACGTTCCGCTGAGTTGGGTGAATAAGTAAACATACACGCTTGTAAAAAACAACCATAAAGTAGGTATGTCAAGATATCCCTACAATTTATCAAACTAATAGTCATATACACCGAAGTTACATTATGTACTGACACAACAAATGGTATAACAACTAACTGTGAAACTCGAAGACGAATTGAGAATTTAAAACTTTTAATCTGAAATCCATTTATTAAGTTTGTATATATGTATTCGTAAACAAACCCAAATTTTCTTTTTACGATTCGAAACTACCCGTGATATAATATGGAAGTTAACCGAGACTGGTTGAAACGTCTTATCACACACGAAAACGAACTGATGACTTTATAAAGTAATAATAGTCATTATAATTTAAATTCAAATCAATCAAAATTTAACTTTTATCATTCTAAATATATGATATAAAGTATCAAATCAAAAATCTTATAGATAGAGGTTATATATACATAACCAAATTTTTTTATACATCAGCAGCAGTCCTATGTTAAAATAAACACTCTTACTTGGATATCCAGTATACGAAGCGAATAGGGGATGCACTGGAAAATCTCCTGCATCGGCAAACATAAGACACTTGAGCTGGTGTCATGTATTAACGGGCTGGTACTGATGATCTCGTGTTCGCTGTGGGAATGATTAAAACCCGATTCCGAATAATTTTTTTTGCGTTCCTAGTTTTGACCTTGCATAGGATGAGCATGAAGGACTGATGTTAGGTTGAATTCGAAACAATGATGATCACCAATACCTATGTATGTACATCAAGAGAATAATTGTTACTCGTGTTGAATGAAAGTTACATTTTTATACATACGAATAACAGGATCATTGAAATAAAAGGATGTTTGTGGAGGTCTAATTAATACCTGAAGGGAGTAAACTTTTGATGCACTGAACGTGCGCAACATTATGGGTGGATGATGAAGGGGCTATTGAATTTTTTTTCTTTGGTGGTGTTCGGGGTTTCTGGGATAGCTAAAAGAAGAAAAAGATTCAAATAAATATAAGGAATTAATAATAATTTTATTACCTACAACATCTGCAGTTCTTGACACATTTTTGTGATAATTTTGTTTGTTTCTTTTGGCAATACACCGACGACAATTTTACTGACTTGTGATGAGAAATCCTTGCAGTATTTGGCTTCGAATTTTCTCTTGTTTCATTGTTAGTGAAATATAAACTTTTGAAAAATAATAAGAAAAAGCATTTAATGGAAAAATTAATGAAAAAGAAAGAAATATAAACACGAGAAACTTACCTCAAGTCGCCGGCTGCCATGCTGGTTGATGTTTTATGGAATAATAATTTTTTTTATGTATGTATCTATCTCTGTCGGAATAAAGGGCTGAGATAGATGTTGAATAGTGTAGACTGGAAATAGGTTTGTTGATTCGATACAGGAAAAGGATGTTGGATGGGATGGGATAAGTAGAATTCGTTAAATTTGAAAACAGATGGTGCGATAGAAGAATTTGCACACCAAAGCGAAAACTATTAAATATTTTTACTGAAATTATTTATTATTATTTGGAAAAGATATCATACCTATAAACTGAATTTTTATTTTTTTTTTATATTTTTCAATACTTATTATTTTTCTTAAATCTATATTTATTTTTAATTCTATATTTTATTTTATTTTTTTTATATCTATTGAATTCTATAGCATTCAAGAAATCCGTAATTCTTATTACAATTGTTTTATTTTTTGTATATCTATTGAAGTTTATAACATTTCATAAATTCATATATTTTTTGTATCTGCTTCTTTTTATCTCCTTTTAAACAAATTTACAAATATATAACAGGCTTGGCGGTCAGCCATCAGACGAATAGGGGGAATAACATGTAGCATACGAAAACATGCACGTGCCGTAACTATTCGGCATGTGCCGTAACTATTCGGGACCTCTTCGTGGCGGCCGCTAGTAACAAGCCTTTTAAAAAAAGGTTTGGCTAATATGATCAGGCTGGTTCCTCAGGTTGGCAACAGGTTAATTCCCTGTTCCGTAAAACTTCGAATTACGAGACCGACAATAAGCCTCGGAAACGGACTGATCTCACGACGACAACCTACGCAACGAAAACGGCAAAACGATTTACGAATTTTCTTATGGAACGTACGATCGCTCTATAGAGCTCGAGCTGCTCAGCAGCTAGCTGGTGCCCTGTCAAAATATAAAGCTGACATAACAGCACTTCAAGAAATCAGATGGACAGAGAATGGTGTTTTACAGAAGAAAGAATATGACGTATACTACAGCTGTCATACAAAACACCATGTGCTCGGGGTAGGCTTCCTAGTCAGCGAAAAAATGAAGTCTACCATCATCGGGTTTAACGCTATAAGCGAAAGGCTATGCACCCTTCGCGTGCGAGGCAAATTTACGAACATCAGCCTCATTAACGTTCACGGACCTACGGAGGAGTCCTCAGACTTAGAAAAAGAGACTTACTACGAACAAGTCGAGAGGACCCTCAATGCCTGTCCAAGGTATGCCGTAAAAATCATCCTTGGGGATTTGAACGCAAAAATAGGTCGGGAGCCGGTATTCAGACATTACGCAGGCACCCATAGTTTGCATGAGAACACTAATGACAATGGACTTCGAGTCTTAGAATTGGCAGCATCGAAAAACATGGTCGTTGCGAGTACCAGGTTCCCGCGAAAAGATATCTACAAAGCCACCTGGGTATCACCTGATGGAGTCACTCGTAACCAAATAGACCACGTGTTGATAGACCCTCGCCACTACTCGCACTTGATGACGGTACGAACGTACCGAGGCGCCAATATCGACTCGGATCACTATCTTGTTGGTATGGTCTTCCGAGGGCGGATTGCCTTGCGAAGACGTATTGCATCCGCCGATCAGGTTCGAATCAACACGGCTGCCCTGCGCAATGAAAATGCCAATAACACCTTTGGTCATGTGTTAGGACTCGCCCTAGAATCACCTGATTTAGGGAGAGTAAGTCCTGGAGCCAGTATGCTGGGCGTAGATGAGAAGTGGACACGCCTTAAGAATACTGTCATTAGTACTGCCAACTCCATCTTAGGCAGCAGTCGTAGAAATCGGAACGACTGATTTGATGATGAATGCAAGCTAGCGACTGAACGTAAGAATGTTGCGTACCGAGCAATGCAAGAATCTCATAGAACGCGGGCACGCGAAGAAGAATATAAAGAGCTCAGAAGAATAGAAAAACGACTTCACAGACAGAAAAAATCAGCCTGGGAGAAGAACTCAATCTGTGAAATAGAAAAAAGCCGAGAGCGAGGTCCGCACCAGGCGCGGAAGTTCTACCAATCCGTCCGAAACATGACGCAGTACACACCACGCTGCACATACTGCAAGGACGGAGAGGGAAATCTGATCACCGATCCACAAAGCATACTGGAGCGATGGGAAGTGTTCTTTAATGAATTGCGAAATGGTCAACTCAATGCAGAAGTGGAGGCTCCACTGCTTCAAGACGAATACCCTATGTTGCCGTCACCAAGCATAGAAGAGGTTGAGAAGGCTATAGGCCGGCTAAAGAAAAACAAAGCCCCGGGAGCTGATGGTATACCAGCCGAATTATTTCAACACGGTGGACGAGCTCTACGTCAGGCAATTCATGATATTATAGTGCACGTGTGGGAGCATGAAGAAATGCCAGAAGACTGGCGAAAAGGTATAATATGCATACATAAGAAAGGAGATTTCACAACGTGCAGCAACTATAGAGGTATCACGTTGTTGAGAGCCGCCTATAAGATACTCTCCTCTATCCTACAAGACCGTATAACCCCATACGCTAAAACCATCATCGGACAATATCAGTGTTGTAGTATGACATTATGTATTGTATATAAATGCATCATGCATAAGTATAAGTGTATATAATACAACTCGGTTATGCTAAATGCCATGAAATAAATCAGTCTATAATCTTATCCCAACGTGTCGACTTCTTATTATAACTTGGTGTCAGATTTGTTTTCCTTAAGTAAAGAATAAAAATAAAAAAAAAATATAAGAACATGAGTGCATCAATTCCATTACCAAACGCGGTGAAAGTAAAAGGTAATTTGGTAGAAAACTGGAAAATATTTAAAAGCCAGTGGGAAAATTATGAGATTGCCGCAGAATTGAACACTAAAACTGAAGCAGTCAGAATTGCAATTTTGAAGGCATGCATAGGAGAAGACTGCTACCGCGTGCTCATGCAGCTTAAAATAAGCGAGACAGATAGCAAAACTGTAAAAGGAATATTAGATTCACTAGAAAACTACTATAAGCCCAAGTCCAACAAGCGGTATGAACGATATGTCTTTAACACTGCGAAGCAAGAAGAGGGTGAGAGCATAGAAGCGTATGTTTGTAGGTTACGTGATTTAATAAAGAGCTGCGAATATCCATCTGAATATGAAGATGATTACATATGTGATCGCATAATTCCAGGTATTAACAACAATAATATGAGAAGAAAGCCTCTGATGGAAAAAGATTTAAATCTGGATAAAGCAATCGAAACTTGTAGAGCCATTGAACAAACAACAATTAGAATGCATGCATTGACTGGTAGTGTTAGTGAAAGAGACGACACAATCTATGAAACAAACAAAGTTTCACATCAAAAGAAGAAGCAATATAGTACGAACAATACAAATAGAAAAGGTAACATGAACGAAACAGAAAATCACAATCTATGTAAGTACTGTGGCAACACACATGAAAAAAAAAATTGCCCGGCATACGGAAAGAAATGTCATCATCTTCATATTCAGATGGATATTCGCAGCTCTTTATTAGATCACGTAACCTACAAACATACGCTTCTATGCTCTCACCCTCTTCTTGCTTCGCAGTGTTAAAGACATATCGTTCATACCGCTTGTTGAACTTGGGCTTATAAAAGTTTTCTAGTGAATCTAATATTCCTTTTACAGTTTTGCTATCTGTCTCGCTTATTTTATGCTGCATGAGTTCGCGGTAGCAGTCTTCTCCTATGCATGCCTTCAAAATTGCAATTCTGACTGCTTCAGTTTTAGTGTTCAATTCTGCGGCAATCTCATAATTTTCCCACTGGCTTCTAAATATTTTCAAGTTTTCTACCAAATTACCTTTTACTTTCACCGCGTTTGGTAATGGAATTGTTGCACTCATGTTCTTATATTTTTTTTTTATTTTTATTCTTTACTTAAAGAAAACAAATCTGACACCATGTTATAATAAGAAGTCGACACGTTGGGATTAGATTATAGACTGATTTATTTCATGGCATTTAGCATAACCGAGTTGTATTATATACACTTATACTTATGCATGATGCATTTATATACAATACATAATGTCATACTACAACACTGATATTGTCCGATAATGGTTTTAGCGTATGGGGTTATCCGGTCTTGTAGGATAGAGGATAGTATCTTATAGGCGGTTCTCAACAACGTGATACCTCTATAGTTGCTGCACGTTGTGAAATCTCCTTTCTTATGTATGCATATTATACCTTTTCGCCAGTCTTCTGGCATTTCTTCATGCTCCCACACGTGCTGCGAAAAACACTCAACTTCACGACACGACTGACTTTTAACAACTAGTTCTAGAGAAAAAACTTTACTGCCGCTTTATTGTCCCGTTATTGTAGATAATCATTGCATTAAAAAAATTGGTTTGTTTAACCCTGAAATTTTGACTTTTGACCTATGGGTGAAACCACTGTGCGCCGTAAACTGAAACTACTTGTTTAAATTCAATAGAAGTTTTGCATTCTAGACTTGTAAAGTGAAATACTTCAAGAAACTTGTAATATGGAAAAGGTATGGCAAAAGTACACAATCGAATGTGAATTACCACCATATGGCCACATGGTTCACATTTCAGTGATGGTTTTAGTTCAAATTTGAAAGTGAATTCAAGCCATATTTGGATTGTGTCACTTTCGCATTTAAAAGTGAACCATTATGGCGTTAGTTCGTATGGGCTTCGTTCACGGCACCTACTCAACGCCCCCTTACACAAATAGCTTATATACTTTGTCAAAAATCACTTTAACTTAAATATGAACTTCCTGCATTTTTGACATTTAATATACGTCTTACTTGTACCTAACTTAACGTGGTTGCTTTATTTAATCTCTGGATATCTGCTTCCGTAACACTGGCATTCTTTTCAATGGTGAGAACTATTTAACATGGGGAGTGGAGAGGGAGGGGATCCTTCACAAATCAAGGTATTTGAAGATAGTTCACGGAATTGACGAACGACCAGAGGAAACAGTTAAGAAACAGGAAGCATGGGACAGCAAAGATATAGATGCGTGGAGCGAGCTCTTATTATAAATGGAACCACAAACCGTAGCGCTGGTAAAAATATGCAAAGATCGAAAGAAATATGGGACTCTCTTGAGTCGAGCTATAACAGAAAGAGTGAACGCCAGAAGGTTTAAGAGTTTAGGAAGCTGCTTAATATCCACATGAGCCCTACACAATCAATGGATGAGTGTTTAAGAGATTTTTTTTTAATAATTAGTTGGTTATTCTGTTATTAGAAAGTATTGATGAAAGTTTTAAATATGTACAAGCTGATTTTGAGGCACAAGAGGGAGGTCCAAAATTAGAAACTGTACGAATCAGATTGATGGAAGTAGGCGATAAGAAACGAGAACCATGCGAAAACAACGCATTAGGTTAGGTTAGGTTTGCGGGTTGCTGTAGGAGAGCCAATAGCTCAGCCCAAGCGCACTTAGGTCAATGTAGACCCATTGTGATGCCCATTTGAGGGTTTACCAATTCCTCCTCTTACCATACTCGTAGTCCATGTTTAGTTCCTTAGTATCATCCCGGGGTGTTCAACCATCCGTTTTCTCTTGCGAATCGATATAGATTTGATATTGGGCACTCTGATAGTTCTTTGATGCTTTCGAAGAAGTATTTCCCCAGAGTTTTATTTCTTAGATGGCAGAGACTGGGGCAGTGACAGAGGTAGTGGGTTATATCCTCATGTTCTTCCTCGTCACTGCAACCTCTACATAGATCGTTTTCAGTTAGACGTAGTTTTTTGGCGTGATATCTTAGCATGTTATGGCCAGTTAAAACACCTACCAACGTCGATACTGACTTCCTGTCTTTTTGAATGATTGCATTTGTTCTATTTTTATCGTACTGCGGCCACAGTTTCCTAGCTACCTCACAAGTGTTTAAGTTTGCCCATCTCGAAAAAAAAAAAAAAAAAAAAAACGCATTAAAAGTACGAGGTAATTTTAATCGTCATTATTACAACAATAAAACCTTCGATGTTCGAAGCGCATTTCTATGGTGAACAAAGAGATGATACGTGGGAGTTTAAGTAAAAATGTCGACGACGTGTCAAACAGGGGCACAAGGCAAGGGACTGCTGGAGTTATGGTGGAAAGGCAAAACAGGTATATGACGAGACTGAGAGTGGATTTGTAATGCAGGAGTCCTTTAGTTTATCACAGTCTACCAAAGCCTTGGGAGTTGCTAGGGACATTTGCACAGGTAAAGAAAGTTGGTGGTGTGTGGATAAAGGTGCTACCTCCCACATGTATTTTGAAGAAAAATTATTTTCTAACCAGTCAGAAAATCACATGGGGTATGTCAAATAAGCTAACGATAAGAAGGTTGAAATTATGGGTATTGGTTCTGTAACTATTGTAAATAAAATAGATAATAAACCTCAGAAATTAACATTTTATAATACTTTGTATATATTTGTGCAAAGAAAATTTATTTTCAATTAACAAAGCAACAAATTGCGGATTCAGTGTCTTTTGAAGCAGAATTCGCGAAAATTTCAAAGAAATCTGGAAAGGTTATTCTTAGTGCCAAGAAAAAGGAGGGATTTTACATTGTAAATCCGTTAAAACATTTAGTTTATCATCATCATCATCATCGGCTCCACAATCGGGGTCCGGTCCTGGCCTCCTTCAACAAGTCTCTCCACCTATCCCGGTCTCGAGCCGACGCCATCCAGTTGCGCACCCCAAGGCTCCGGGCGTCCTGGTCTACGCCATCTCTCCAGCGCAAGCATGGTCTACCACGCTGTCGTCTGCCATAGAATGTACCACAAAGAACTTTCCGAGCAGGTTCCTCTTCGCTCATGCGAGCTAGGTGCCCTGCCCACCGAAGTCTACCGAGCCTAATTTTTGTCACGATATCTGCTTCAAGGTAGATTGCGTACAATTCATGATTGTACCGTCTCCGGAATCGCCCTTCCTCACATATGGGGCCAACAATTCTCCTTAAGACTTTTCTCTCGAACGCGGCTAAGAGGTCAGAGTGCCTTTTGCTAAGCACCCAAGTCTCGGATCCATATGTGAGTACTGGCAAGACCATGGTCCTGTACAGCAGTAGTTTTGAAGTTATGGTGAGATTTCTGGATTTGAAGAGCTTTGACAGACTGTAGTAGGCTCTGTTGGATTTGAGAAGCCGCCCGCGTATTTCTTCTTCTATATTGTTATCGGCTGCTACTATTGACCCAAGGTATTTAAAGGATTGCACCACTTCAAATTCGTGCTCCGCTACCTTGATTGTTTGACCAACTGTTCCTCTCGCATTCGACGCCACCATGTACTTTGTTTTACCTTCACTAATGTGCAGCCCCAGATTTTGTGCCGCCTGCTCGATCTGGATGAAGGAATCGTGTACAGCTTGCTCGGTTCTTCCGATGATGTCGATGTCGTCTGCGTAAGCCAGTATCTGGCTGGACCTGTTGACGATGGTCCCTCTTGTTGCCGTGCCAGAGTCACGGATTGCTTTCTCCAACGCCAGGTTGAAGAGGAGGCAGGCCAAACCATCCCCTTGTCGGAATCCATTAAAGATGTTGATTGGTCTGGATAGCAATCCGGCTTTACTTGGATTGTTACGTTGGGCATGGTCCACCTACATAGTCGTGTCAATTTATTTGGGATGCCGAATTCTCTCATGGCTTTGTAAAGTTCTACCCTGGCTATGCTATCATAGGCGGCCTTAAAGTCTATAAACAGGTGGTATGTTGGGATGTTAAATTCTAGACATTTTTCCATCGCCTGCCTAAGGGTAAAGATCTGATCAGTTGTTGATTTGCCTGGAATGAAACCACACTGATATTGTCCGATGATGGTTTTAGCGTATGGGGTTATCCGGTCTTGTAGGATAGAGGAAAGTATCTTATAGGCGGTACTCAACAACGTGATACCTCTATAGTTGGTGCACGTTGTGACATCTCCTTTCTTATGTATGGGGCATATTATACCTTTTCGCCAGTCTTCTGGCATTTCTTCATGCTCCCACACGTGCACTATAATACCAAGAATTGCCTGACGTAGAGCTGGCCCACCGTGTTGAAATAATTCGGCTGGTATACCATCAGCTCCCGGGGCTTTGTTTTTCTTTAGCCGGTCTACAGCCTTCTCAACCTCGTCTATGCTTGGTGACGGCAACATAGGGTATTCGTCTTGAAGCAGTGGAGCCTCCACTTCTGCATTGAGTTGACCATTTCGCAATTCATTAAAGAACACTTCCCATCGCTCCAGTATGCTTTGTGGATCGGTGATCAGATTTCCCTCTCCGTCCTTGCAGTATGTGCAGCGTGGTGTGTACTGCGTCATATTTCGGATGGATTGGTAGAACTTCCGCGCCTGGTGCGGACCTCGCTCTCGGCTTTTTTCTATTTCACAGATTAAGTTCTTTTCCCAGGCTGATTTTTTCTGTCTGTGAAGTCGTTTTTCTATTCTTCTGAGCTCTTTATATTCTTCTTCGCGTGCAAGCGTTCTATGAGATTTTTGCATTGCTCGGTACGCAACATTCTTACGTTCAGTCGCTAGCTTGCATTCATCATCAAACCAGTCGTTCCGATTTCTACGACTGCTGCCTAAGATGGAGTTGGCAGTACTAATGACAGTATTCTTAAGGCGTGTCCACTTTTCATCTACGCCCAGCATACTGGCTATAGGACTTACTCTCCCTAAATCAAGTGATTCTAGGGCGAGTCCTAACGCATTACCAAAGGTGTTACTGGCATTTTCATTGCGCAGGGCGGCCGTGTTTATTCGAACCTGATCTGCGGATGCAATACGTCTTCGCAAGGCAATCCGCCCTCGGAAGACCAATACCAACAAGATAGTGATCCGAGTCGATATTGGCGCCTCGGTACGTTCGTACCGTCATCAAGTTCGAGTAGTGGCGACGGTCTATCAACACGTGGTCTATTTGGTTACGAGTGACTCCATCAGGTGATACCCAGGTGGTTTTGTAGATATCTTTACGCGGGAACCTGGTACTCGCAACGACCATGTTTTTCGATTCTGCCAATTCTAAGACTCGAAGTCCATTGTCATTAGTGTTCTCATGCAAATTATGGGTGCCTGCGTAATGCCTTAATACCGGCTCCCGACCTATTTTTGCGTTCAAATCCCCAAGGATGATTTTTACGTCATACCTTGGACAGGCATTGAGGGTCCTCTCGACTTGTTCGTAGTAAGTCTCTTTTTCTTCGTCTGAGGACTCCTCCGTAGGTCCGTGAACGTTAATGAGGCTGATGTTCGTAAATTTGCCTCGCACGCGAAGGGTGCATAGCCTTTCGCTTATAGCGTTAAACCCGATGATGGTAGACTTCATTTTTTCGCTGACTAGGAAGCCTACCCCGAGCACATGGTGTTTTGTATGACAGCTGTAGTATACGTCATATTCTTTCTTCTGTAAAACACCATTCCCTGTCCATCTGATTTCTTGAAGTGCTGTTATGTCAGCTTTATATTTTGACAGGGCATCAGCTAGCTGCTGAGCAGCTCGAGCTCTATAGAGCGATCGTACGTTCCATAAGAAAATTCGTAAATCGTTTTGCCGTTTTCGTTGCGAAGGTTGTCGTCGTGAGATCAGTCCGTTTCCGAGGCTTGTTGTCGGTCTCGTAATTCGAAGTTTTACGGAACAGGGAATTAACCTGTTGCCAACCTGAGGAACCAGCCTGATCATATTAGCCAAACCTTTTTTTTAAAAGGCTTGTTACTAGCGGCCGCCGCGAAGAGGTCCCGAATAGTTACGGCACATGCCGAATAGTTACGGCACGTGCATGTTTTCGTATGCTACATGTTATTCCCCCTATTCGTCTGATGGCTGACCGCCAAGCCTGTTATATATTTGTAAATTTGTTTAAAAGGAGATAAAAAGAAGCAGATACAAAAATATATGAATTTATGAAATGTTATAAACTACAATAGATATACAAAAAATAAAACAATTGTAATAAAAATTACGGATTTCTTGAATGCTATAGAATTCAATAGATATAAAAAAAATTAAATAAAATATAGAATTAAATATAAATATAGATTTAAGAAAAATAATAAGTATTGAAAAATATAAAAAAAAAATAAAAATTCAGTTTATAGGTATGATATCTTTTTCAAATAATAATAAATAATTTCAGTAAAAATATTTAATAGTTTTCGCTTTGGTGTGCAAATTCTTCTATAGCACTATCTGTTTTCAAATTTAACGAATTCTACTTATCCCATCCAACATCCTTTTCCTGTATCGAATCAACAAACCTATTTCCAGTCTACACTATTCAACATCGATCTCAGCCCTTTATTCCGACAGAGATAGATACATACACAAAAAAAATTATAATTCCATAAAACATCAACCAGCATGGCAGCCGGCGACTTGAGGTAAGTTTCTCGTGTTTATATTTCTTTCTTTTTCATTAATTTTTCCATTAAATGCTTTTTCTTATTATTTTTCAAAAGTTTATATTTCATTAACAATGAAACAAGAGAAAATTCGAAGCCAAATACTGCAAGGATATCTCATCACAAGTCAGTAAAATTGTCGTCGGTGTATTGCCAAAAGAAACAAACAAAATTATCACAAAAATGTGTCAAGAACTGCAGATGTTGTAGGTAATAAAATTATTATTAATTCCTTATATTTATTTGAATCTTTTTCTTCTTTTAGCTATCCCAGAAACCCCGAACACCACCAAAGAAAAAAAATTCAATAGCCCCTTCATCATCCACCCATAATGTTGCGCACGTTCAGTGCATCAAAAGTTTACTCCCTTCAGGTATTAATTAGACCTCCACAAACATCCTTTTATTTCAATGATCCTGTTATTCGTATGTATAAAAATGTAACTTTCATTCAACACGAGTAACAATTATTCTCTTGATGTACATACATAGGTATTGGTGATCATCATTGTTTCGAATTCAACCTAACATCAGTCCTTCATGCTCATCCTATGCAAGGTCAAAACTAGGAACGCAAAAAAAATTATTCGGAATCGGGTTTTAATCATTCCCACAGCGAACACGAGATCATCAGTACCAGCCCGTTAATACATGACACCAGCTCAAGTGTCTTATGTTTGCCGATGCAGGAGATTTTCCAGTGCATCCCCTATTCGCTTCGTATACTGGATATCCAAGTAAGAGTGTTTATTTTAACATAGGACTGCTGCTGATGTATAAAAAAATTTGGTTATGTATATATAACCTCTATCTATAAGATTTTTGATTTGATACTTTATATCATATATTTAGAATGATAAAAGTTAAATTTTGATTGATTTGAATTTAAATTATAATGACTATTATTACTTTATAAAGTCATCAGTTCGTTTTCGTGTGTGATAAGACGTTTCAACCAGTCTCGGTTAACTTCCATATTATATCACGGGTAGTTTCGAATCGTTAAAAGAAAATTTGGGTTTGTTTACGAATACATATATACAAACTTAATAAATGGATTTCAGATTAAAAGTTTTAAATTCTCAATTCGTCTTCGAGTTTCACAGTTAGTTGTTATACCATTTGTTGTGTCAGTACATAATGTAACTTCGGTGTATATGACTATTAGTTTGATAAATTGTAGGGATATCTTGACATACCTACTTTATGGTTGTTTTTTACAAGCGTGTATGTTTACTTATTCACCCAACTCAGCGGAACGTAAGTATGTATCTATATTGATGTGCATGGTTGATAGATATACTTATGGATCTGACGATTATTCTACTTAGCGTACCTATGTATATCGAGTTTTGTGAATGGGTTTATAAGTTATAATAATAATAATAATAATATTTTAACTATGAGTCTGTAAGGCACATTGCCTCATTTTTAAATGCAACAGGTGTTGCACGACTTTAGTCGTAGGTGATTAACATCTATTGAGGATGGGACTATTAGCTGAGTAGGTATCTTTAGGATTCGATTTAAGTGTGCATTGCAGGGGTTGTTGTTTCTGTATGATATATGATTCACGTATTCGTTTTTTTTTTTTATTATTTTTGTCCAGATCTACTCTGATAAAAGGGCTACTACTTTTCGTGTGGTTACATACTGCCACGCTACACATAATACACCCTTCAACAACAGATAACCCTAGCCGTTTGTTGTGAAGTTTTTGCAATATTTTGTCATTAAAAGAATTAGGCCATACGCCATGAACATATTTTAAGACCTTGGATAAATATTTATCCGAAACGGTTTCACGAGCTATATCGTTCTTATCTATTGGCAAATCTTCAGTTATATTAACAAAAATTTTAAAGTTATTGGGAAGATTTGTATTTTCTTGCAATGGCAACCTTGAGAGGCCATCAGCATTAACCATTTGAGATCCTTTCCTTTGAGATCCTTTAAAATAATCTTTGAACAGTATATAACCCTTTTTGTAGAATTTAATAATCTTTCAAGAGCTTTATACTCCAACTAAAAGCTTTTGGCATTTTGTTAACTCGCAGAAAAATTCGGATGGCTTCCCAGCAAGTTTTATATATA
Source organism: Baccha elongata (assembly GCA_951217065.1). Taxonomy (NCBI): domain Eukaryota; kingdom Metazoa; phylum Arthropoda; class Insecta; order Diptera; family Syrphidae; genus Baccha; species Baccha elongata. The sequence continues at coordinate 286,618 of CATNUY010000256.1, forward strand.
AAAACTCTTCGATACAAAATCCCAGTGATATTTGCAATGCGTTTGCAAATAATTTTTTAAACTCCTTTGTTGATACCCATGTAAGTGTTGATAAAGATTTTTTTAAAGACGTGAACACCTACCCGCAAGTAAGTTTTAACACTATTCCTGTGGAACAAGATAGGGTCTTATACTTTTTGTCATTATTAAATAACGATTGCTCCTATGGCCCTGACGGTATACACCCAATTGTTCTGAAATAGTGTAGTCGTGTATTAGTGCAGCCCTTGCAATTATTATTTGAGCTTTCGTTAAAGTCTGGGAAATTTCCGTCATTCTGGAAGAAATAATTTCTCACTCCTGTTTTTAAAAAAGGAGACAAATTTGACATCAAGAACTATAGACCTATTTCTAAATTGTCCTGTATCCCTAAGCTTTTTGAACAGGTTGTATGTGAAAGCCTTTTGTTCTTTGGTAAGAATATTATATGTAAACAGCAACACGGTTTCGTGCAGAAAAGGTCTACTGTTACAAACATTCTTACCTTTTTACATAATTGTTCAAATGCAATAGAAGGTGGTTCTGAAGTTGATTGTATATACACAGATTTTTCTAAAGCATTTGACCAACTCAGTCATAATATTATTGTTTTTAAACTGCAAGCATACGGTTTCCCTACTCTTTTTATATCATGGATCAAATCCTACCTAAAAAATAGAACTTACCAGGTTAAATTTAGAAATTCCCTTTCTAATACTTTCGTTGCCCATTCAGGCGTACCCCAGGGAAGCCATTTGGGTCCATTCTTATTTATTCTTGCTATAAATGACGTTTCTTCTTTTATACGCTTTAGTGAGATTCTCATATTTGCAGATGATATGAAAATTTATAAATCAATCAAATCTCCCAATGATCATGTTCTTTTGCAGGCTGATCTTGATAGTTTCAGTATTTGGTGTAATAAAATTGGGTTAACTCTTAATCCTATAAAATGCCAAACTATTACTTTCTCAAAGAAAAAAGTTCCAAGTAATTTTGAATATTGTATAACACAAAATAAAATTAGTCGTGTTTTTAGTTTTAAGGACTTAGGAGTTAATTTCAGTGCTAATCTGGAATTTTCTGAACATGTTAACTTTATTGTAAAAAAGGCGAACTCTATGCTTGGATTCATAAAACGGTGGGCAAAGGAATTTTACGATCCATACGTTACCCTCTCTTTGTATAACTGTTATGTTAGGCCGCATCTTGAGTATGCCTCACAATTATGGACCCCTTTCTATGAAATCCATAAGAAACGTATTGAATCAGTCCAGCATAATTTTATTCGCTTTGCTCTTAAAGGCCTTCCATGGGCTGATCCTTATAACCTGCCACCATACGAGCATTGGATAAGGCTTTTGTATCTGCAAAAGCCTTATCCAATGCTTTATATCAACGTAGAGTAAACAATGACTTAATTTTTCTCCATCAACTTATCTCTGGACAAATTGATTCGTCGGACCTGTTAGCCTTAGTTGGTTTTAACTTCCGCGGACGGTCGTATCACCTTCGAAGTTCTGAGCTTTTTAATATTGAACATCACAGAACCAATTATGGCATGCATGAGCCTCTCAAGCGGATGAGTAAGTTATATAACTCGAACAATGGTGTGTTGGATTTTAATTTAAATAAAAGTAATTTAAAAACTATCTTCAGAACCAGTGCTCCACGATCCTAAATGTTTCTGTGTAATTTTTTTTAATTTTGTCTTTATATGTTTTCATGTTTTTATGTGCATGTGTTTTTGTTTTTGTTGCATTGTGCCTACTAACAACTAACACCTGCTCTAAGCCAGTGGGACACATTATATGTGTTGGCAAATCTTCTTTCATCTGCTGATGCATGCTTTAAGCTCCATTTGAATAAGATCTGATAGTGTAAAAAAAAAAAAAAAAAAAAAATATACAATTTCATAGTCATATTGTGAAAGTGTAACTGCCCAACGTCTTGTTCTGAGAGCAGCTATTTCATTAGTTTTTTTGTTTCCACATAAGTGGTTTATGATCGCTAAAAATGTTGAATTTGTTTCTATATATATATTTATGGAATCGGGTAACTGCAAAAATTACAGCTAATGCTTCCCGTTCGATATTTGAGTAACGCTTTTCAGCATCAGATAAAGAGCTGGATATTAATTGTATAGGCCTTTCCTCGCCATTATTTTCTATGTGGAATAAAACAGCTCCCACTCCGTAGGAACTGGCATCGCAAACCATGCCTAACTTCTTGTCTGCGTCATAGTGAGTGAGTAAATTGTTTTTCAATAACCATTTCAAAAGGTTGTATAATGGTGATAATCTAGCTGACAGATTTGGTATGAAGTTATTATAAACATTTAAAAGTTCTATTTATGATCTTAAAGACTGGTTCTATGGACGAACACTGCAGTAGTACGATCCATACTTACCTATGGATCGGTTGTATGGTGGCCTACCCTAAGCAAAGCCTACAATACCGGTAAGCTCAAAGAGATACAAGGAACAGTTAGCGCTATGGACGAACACTGCAGTAGTACGACCCATACTTACCTATGGATCGGTTGTATGGTGGCCTACCCTAAGCAAAGCCTACAATACCGGTAAGCTCAAAGAGATACAAGGAACAGTTAGCGTATTGACCACAGGAGCGCTGCGATCCTGCACTTCCGATACCCTGAGCGTTATTTTACATCGTTTTAAAAAAATAAACAATAAAAAGACTACAAATAGCCAAATTAAATATTATTAAGTGGAGTGATATATGAATGAAATTCAATTTTAAAGGTTTTGTGGCCTTAACTCCAAGTTTTTGCGTTTCGCCCTAGTTTGATGGTGGTAAATTTTATATAGCACTTCGCTTGGCCACGAGCATAACATCTTAATTCTAATGTCCAACTTTAATCAAAGTTCTTTAGAAAAATAAAATTCACAGTGAGTTTTCTCTGTAAATTTTATATAGCAGTCGGTAATCATCGACAATTATTGCGTACTAGAGAAGGTTTGATGTCATCTAGCTGATGAGCCCACCATCAAACTAGGGCAAAACGCAAAAACTTGGAGTTAAGGCAACAAAACATTTAAAAGTTATTTTACATCTTTCTCTCGACTTTCATATACAATATTTAGTATCTTGCAATGCTTACAGGCTCAAGGAAATTGGTTGTTGGACCTGTTGTAACACCTTATGAGCCGTGCTTTCCTTATGGGAGAAGAGCTCGAAAAGCGGACAGAAAATAATAGATTTTTGTTTTAAACTTTAAATACTTAAATGGCCCGCTGTCTTTAGCTAGGCTGCGACCAAATAAGTTATGTTTATTTCCAATTTTGTTCTGTCTCGAATTTTAAACATTCCTGTCTTTTTATACTATTTCAATCTACAAATTCTACCCCAATCCACACGCACTTTTCCAACCATATATCCACCAACCGATAATTACATAATTTATTCCAATTGGTAATATTTCCTTTATATTGTAACCTAGTTGGAATTATTTAATATAAATATTTCCCAACTGTTCTTCACAAAAGTGCCGCTGCATCATATTTCACATGTATTCACTCATAGCGCCGCTTACCCCTGCATTCTCAGAATTTAGTATCAATGCCTGCAATTTGTGCATTGGATTTGTTTACAATCCGTTGGACATTGGATATTCATTACTCATAGCAGTTTATGGGTTTTGACGTAACTATGGCGAGTGAGCATTATGATGGCCTGGTGACGATTTATTTATGAGTCAGTATGTTATGGTATTTTATTATTGGTGCAGTATCGGTGGTTGAAGTGTTTTGGGAAAATGCGTGGAAATAGAGCAAAATGTATTTGTTGGGAGGTTGGAATGTAGTGCGATCACTACATCCTTCCCCCCTTCGAGAAAGAAAATTGACCTTGAAGAGGTTAATTTTCTTTAAAAAGTACAGGAAGTTTAGTAAACATATTCTTATTATTCCTAGAAGAGGTTACCAAAGTTTTTTTTTTTTTTTTTTACATATTATTAATATTATTTTTCCTTGAAGAGGCAACAATTTATATATATTTTTTGTTTTTCCTTGAAGAGGTTACAAAAATTTTTTTTTGATAATAACTCATTAATTCGTTAATTTGTTTGGTGTGAACAACGCGAAGAATATTTTCTAGAACTCAATCTCCTAGTAAAATCAAGTGAAAATTGTATGCCCTATATTTTCTTTTTTGATATCTTTGTCTGTCTGTAGAGTTGTAACAGTTAGAGGGTGAGGTACAATTTTTCGTTGTGGTGTGGGAGTTATAGTTGTTTGTTTTAATTTGTTTGTCTGTCGAGTTGTAGGATTATTAAGGCTCCTGAGTTGGTGTAAGATATTAGTTCTGGTGTGAATTGTAGAAAAGGTTTAGTAAAAGGTAAATCGTCTTCAAGTGTCCTCAAATTTTGCTTAATTTGGGTCCATTTTTCTTTGAAAAAAATTTGGGACAAGTGAATGTCTGGAAAATTTTCCAACGTAGTGTTATTAAAATAAAGTGTGTTATTTTGGGTTATATTTATCAGTGAGATGTTTTTTATGAAGTCGGGTATGGTAAGGTCAGCATTATTTTCTGTGGGCAGTTTCCAATGCGAAATTGTGTAGGAAGAATTATTTCATAAATGGAGTATTCCGATACCTTCTAAATATTTTTGAGATATTGTTGTGCCACATTGGGAGTAGATAATTTGTTTATCTTGGAACGCAAACAACCAATTATTAGGAGCTTTGAGTTTAATAATATTGTTCAGGAAACTTGTAGATTTAATGAAATTGCAAGATGTATGTGCGTAAATTTTGCTGTCAGGAATTTTGAAACAAAGATCATGTGAATTTTCGTTAACTGAAAAAGGTTTATTTTGGTTACAAATGAAAAATAGAGATTCATGGTAGATATTTATTCTAGAACAAAGGTTATTAAATTCTGTTGTTGTAAAAGTAAGATGCGTGTTTGTTGGATTTCTCATGACATACTCAAAGTTTATATTTAATAGGCCATAGCTGGTTTGGTTGAATTTTACCGGGAATAGGTGAATTTGATAAATTTTGAATGTATTTGAATAACATAAGGGGATTGTAATTTTAATTATGATTTGATCTTGAAATTCAATTGATTTAACATTAGTTATTTCGTTGATATATTGTGGGTCTCGTAATAATGGGTTTACATTATTATAATGGGATATATTTGAATAAATTTGTCTTAAATCTTTTGATCTGAGTAGGAGCGGGTGTAATTTGTGTTGTTGGAGAAAGTTAATAAGGGTGAAAAATCTTGATAGGACCGTTTGAATGGATTGAAGTTGTGTTAAAATTTTAACTACGATTTCGTTGATTTCGATTTGTGCTAGGTTGTAGTTTGCTAGTGTGCCTAAGCTTGTGAATTTTGCCTTAACAGTTCTCGTGGTTTTCGTGTAATATTTTTACTATATCTTCAAGTTTTTCTATTAATATTCTTGAATCGATATGGAGATGTGTACTAAATGTATCCTGTTTAAAAGCTTCAAATATTAATGTTTTTAGTTCGTCTTGAGGTTGGTTACTTATGGGTAACGACAAGGCAATGGTTGAAAGTTTTGTCCTATTGCATTCACTTACGATGTCTTTCAAGCTGTTTGTAATTTTTTCTCGGTCTGTCGGACTTCGCAAGGGTAGTAAAACACATTTGATGTAGTAAAACACATTTGTAGGTTGGAGTGTATGGCTTAGGACTTCGCAGATTTCTGGTTTTTTGAAATTAGGTTAACGATTTTTCAATATTTTTTCTTCTGTTGTTTCTAAAGAAGGCAGTATAATAGCTTTAAAGTGTACTTTATTATTTAGAAATATTGATTTTTTTTTTTAATTATATTAAAATTTGACTTGGGTTCTATTGCTTTTTTTACTTGTTTCGGCGATTACGTTGTTTTGTCCTTCTTGTGCCCGTCTTTGGTTTCGAGTTGTTACTAATACTTTGGTTTCGTCATTGGATTGTATGCGACTTAAGGCATCAGCGTTTAAATTTATTTTCCCTGGTTTGTGTTTTATTGAATAGTCGTATTCAGATAAGAGAAATTTCCATCTTGCTAATCTTGACATAGGATCTGTCCTAGAGAATAGCCACTGTAGACGTAGAGGTTTGTGGTCAGTGCAAATAGTAAAATGGGTTCCGTAAATGTACGGACGAAATTGTTGTATAGCATACACGATTGCAAGTAGTTCTTTTTCAGTAATGTTATACTTAACTTCGGTATCATTTAATGTTCGACTTGCAAATGATATAGGTTTGTCCTGTCCGATGGGACCCTGGGACAGAATAGCTCCTATTCCAACATCGCCAGCATCTGTAGTCACGATAAATTCTTCTTTAAAATTTGGGTAAGCTAAAACTGGGGGATTTATCATTTTAGTTTTCAGTTCTCTAAATGCTTCGTCACAGAATGCATCCCATTTAAAAACACATTTTTTCTTTAAAAGTTTCGTAAGGGGTTTGGCTATAGTAGAAAAATTTTCTATGAACTTTCTGTAGTAACCAACGAATCCAAGAAATGATTTTATACCTTTCGAGTTTTTAGGTGTAGGATAAGTCCTGACGGCTTTGACTTTTTCAGGATCTGGCTTCAGTCCATCTTCAGAAATAAGATGTCCAAAGTACATTAATTCGTGTTTAAGAAATTTACATTTTCTGGTTGTAGTTTTAGATTATGCATACTCAGTTGATTAAGTACTTTTCTTAGTTTGGAAGTTACGATCGGTTAGATCGTATCCGTAAAGAACTATATCGTCCATGTAGACAAAACAGTCAAATCCTTGTAAACCAGTGAGAACAGTGTTCATTAAACGTTGGAAAGTTGCAGGGGCGTTTTTTAACCCAAATGGCATACGGTTATATTCGTAATGTCTAAATGGTGTGCTAAATGCGGTCTTACATCGATCTTCCTTATCCATCAAGATCTGATGAAATCCCTTAGCTAGGTCAAGAGTGCTAAAGTATTTTGCTCTACCCAATTGGTCGAATATATCGCTGATATTTGGAAGTGGGTAAGCATCCCAATAGTTAAGTCATTCAGTTTCCTGAAATCGACAACTACCCTCCAGCGTTTGCTTCCATCGTTGTCCGGTTTTTTGGGAACAAGTAGCAAGGGTGAGTTCCAGGGACTTGAGCTAGGTTGTACTATATCATCATCTAACATTTCTTGTACCTGTTTATGGATTTCTTCTTTTTGGCTTTCTGGAAGTCGATAAGGTTTAATAAAGAGAGGGGATTTGTTCTCATCAGTAGCGACTTTGTGTGTCGCATCAGTATAAGAGAGATGATCTCCCTCAAGATAAAACAAATCATTATATTCTGTGCAGATCTTACGTATAGATTCCTTCTCTTCTGTATTGCAATGGTCTAGTATTAACATGGATTCTAATTTTTCTAGACGTTTTTCGATTTTGTTATTGAAAACTTTTATATCCGATTTATCGTATTCATCTATGCTATTGAAACTTAAATTTAAATTATTAATGTTTATTTGTTTTTCAATTTTTAGGGTATTCATGGTGAGCACTTTGATTTTGCCGTTTATAGGTCTTACTATCGTTTCGCCTACATAAACTCCTGGGCAAATTTGTTTTTTCTCGATCACAATGTCCTCGAGTTTTTTATTTCTTCCTTCAAATAGAATTTCCACCATTTTTTGACTATGAGGTGGAAGATGTAAATAAATATTTCTATCACCAGAATTGTTTTCTGATGTTGTCTTACAAATTGCTGCATCTGTATTGATTACTGCTCCAGTTTCTTTGCTTCTTTGGCTGTTGTTCTCTGAAGTCTTACCTTTTTTTATACCTGCTTTAGTTTCTTTGCTCTTTTGGCTGTCGTTTTCTAAAGTCTTGCAATTATTTATACCTGCTTTAGTTTTTTTGCTCTTTTGGCTGTCGTTTTCTAAAGTCTTAATGGTTGTATCGGAATTTATTTTTACCGTTTGTTTGTTTGAAGATGAGGGTGATTCTTTGTTATGAGAGTCAATATTCATTTTAAGCTTATTTGAATTAAAGGTTTCGCTTGTGGTTTTAATACCACTACCTTCGATTTCAAAATCATGGCTTGTAGACACCGCCTCGTAAGGGGAAGCTTTTTGACTATTATTTCCAATTACAAGGTCACCAACCTTTTTGCTAAAATTAATTTCATTTATTTCTAAGACTTGTTTTTTGTAATTTACCTTGCATTTGTATTTGGCAAGGAAATCGTTACCTAAAATACCATCATACTTTAAATTTATACATGCAGTAAGGAGTTGAAAAGGGTGTTTTAAAGAAAGATTTTGTTCTTGATTAATTATGAAGGAACCTGTTATTTCTCCTAGGGTAAAGACTGAGTCACCAGAAATTGAGGATATGACGCACCTTTTTCTGGGTTCACATTTGCCTCAAGTTCGTTTTTGTACAAACTTACATCTGCCCCAGTGTCTATTAGGAAGGTGGAGTAAGTTTTGTTTGATGGCTGGAATTGAATTCGGATTACCGGCTCATGAAACTCTGGGCAAAGGGAATCAGACAGGCTTTTTATATTCTTGTTGCAGGTCGGCATTCAGATCTAGTCGGGAAGGATGACCCGCTGCTTAATCCCGAGCATTGTCGTTTCCCGAATCTTGAGGATGAAAATCCTCACCAGATCTCCAAGAACAACAATGTCGTAATTCATGAGTTGAATTACCTTTAAATGGGTTTTTATTTTTCTGGTTTGTGGATATAGGTGTATAATTATTGGGAGTCGGGTTTGTTTAGTTTCGGGTGTGCTAAACGTAAACGACAATCATTCTCAGTATGATACTTTGGGGTTGATTCGTTTTTAATTTCGGGTCTAAAGGTTGGGAAGTTTGTATTCCGGTAACATGTGGCAGAAGTGTGACCTGTTTTATTGCAGGTCTGACAGATTTGCGGTCGATTTTGGTTGGATCTGGTGAAACATGAAGTTGCTGTGTGACCAAATTTACCACATTGCTGACAAGTGACCCTTGTGTCGGTATTTCTGTATGAGTTTTGTTCAATGTCTAGGCGAGGAGATTGCGCAATGCCATAATCAATGGCTGTTTTCAGATCCATGGCATTAAAAGCTTTTACTAATGACCTTAGTTGCGAGTTTCTTAGTCCGTCTTCGAAGGAACGTAAGGCTATTTGTCTGTTTTCAGAAATAAGATAGTCCCGTACTGCCTGGTTGGTCGCACTTTTGTATGTCGCCCTATATAATTTCTGTACCAAACGTGTTAGACGTTCACCGTAGTTTTTTATGTCTTCCCTCGGGTTTTGTTGCGCGGACATTAGCTTTGTTTGAGTGTTAGAACGTGAAATTCTTTCTTTAAATTGTCCTTCTAGTTCGGCTACTAGTTCGGCCCATGTGTTTAATGTTTTGTACTGGGTTAGCTCGAAAGCTACCCCTTGTAACCTAGTCTTGACAATATTAACAAATAAAGAATGTTGAGTGTCGTCTTTGATGTATGAAAAAAGGACGTTGCCGCAAGCGACAAATTTATTTAATTCGTCTGGATTTCCATCGAAAACAGGAACGATGTTATTAACCTCATTTAAGGATATTTTTACTTCCATTTTTGAGTGGATGGATAGAGGTGTAGATTCACAAATAGGGGTAAGGCTATTTGTTGTTGTATGGTCGTGGTAAGGTAGTAACTAAAAGAAACTTACCACCGATATTTGCTTTCGCGTTGACGGAATTGTCGTAAAATTATGGTCGAGTGAGAGAAAAAAAATAAGTTCGCGCTGTTCATAACCCAGACAAGATTGTGAATAATAGGGACAAGGTTATGGAAATATAAAATATATGTATATATTTTTTTAAATATATATCTACCTTATCTTAATTATCTACTGTCGATGAAGTTGATGTTGTTGACGCTGATGCTTATGTTGTTGATGTCGTTGATATTTTTGATCCTGGTTTTGTTGTTGATGTCGTTGATATTTTTTCACTTTGCTAGGCAGGCTTCACGCCGTATGGCTGTTGATTACGACCTGGTCTTTTATACACTGCCTAAATTTTGCCTCCGGCGTCCACTTGGGAGTTCGCCAGGTCTTACTTTTATAGGTCTTTACAAAAAAAAAAAAATTCACTTTCTGGTGTTTAGCCGCAGAACGCCTCAAGATTATATCTTGTTATTTGATATATTAAAATTTGCTCCTGAATACACACTTTCCAGGCAGTTTACCAATGGAAAGTAATAGCGTTGAGAGAATTTCTCTGAAACCTAACAGAGTCGACTGGACGATAGCTAAAACTATCTGTTCAGGAAAAAGACTTGATTGGGCAATTAGCACCTTTCAACCTTTTAAGTCACCGGGAGTAGACGGGATCTTTCCAACCCTACTACAAAATAGGAAAGAATTAATCATGCCATATCTAATCAGCATGCTTCGAAGCAGCATAGCACTTGGGTACATACCAAGTCTATGGAGAAGAGCAAATGTTATCTTCATCCCTTAAACAGGAAAAAAGATACACATCCTAAGTCTTTCAGGCCAATAAGCTTAACATCTTTCATTCTGAAGACACTGGAAAAGGTAATTGATAACTTCATAAGATCAGAAGTATTAACGATTTTGCCACTGAATCATAGACAACATGCTTATAGAGCAGGCAGATCAATTAAGACTGCCCTATACGAACTCACCAATATCATAAAAGGAGCTTTAGAATCAAAAGAAACGGCAATATGTGCCTTCCTAGATATAGAAGGTGCCTTTGATAACACCTCTCATGACGCCGTAAAAAATTCTCTCATGAGAAAGAATGTACCCAATACTATAACACGATGGATTGGTGAGATACTATGTACAAGAACGGCAGAAGCACATGCCGGGTCAAGCACCCAGAAAATAATCACGACAAGAGGTTGTCCTCAGGGAGGGGTATGGTCACCCTTGCGGTGGAGTCTTGTTGTAGATTAGTTGCTAGAATGCCTAACAACTAATGGCATACGATGTATAGGCTTTGCCGATGACATTGTTTTAATAGCCTATGGGAAATTGAGGAAACTCTCTGTGACATAATTCAAAGAGGGTTGTCAATGACAAGAAAATGGTGCATATCAGTGGGCTTGAATATAAACCCAGCAAAAACCACAATAATACCATTTACGAATAAAAGACTTCTAAAGCATATAAAACCTATCAGGTTAGATGATGAACTAATAGAATTGAAGAAGGAGGTCAAATATCTAGGCATTACACTAGACAGCAAACTCCTTTTTAACAAACACTTAGAGATTACTGTCGGGAAAGCCACAAAAGCCCTTATGATATGCAAGAGACTTGCAGGTAAATCATGGGGGTGCAAACCAAACATCCTTAGATGGATGTATACCATGATGGTCAGACCCATAATCACTTATGATGCGGTTGTGTGGCACAAAAGAACCGGTTGTGTGGCACAAAAGAACCGAAAAGACTAAGAAAACACTAGAAAAAGTGCAAAGGCTCGCTTGCTTATGTATAACTGGAGCAATGAGAACATGCCCAACAGCAGCAATGGAGGTCATTCTTGACCTGACACCATTACACATGGCAATTGAAAGTTCTGCAAAGGGGGCAATCATACGTTTCGCAAAAGAGGGAACTGGTGTAGGTAAGTGTATAGGATTGAAGGAATTAACTTCACTATAAAAATATGCACCCCTACTTGACATTCCTAGAGACAACATGATTAAGAAATACAACTTCGAGAAAAATTTTCGAACTGAGTTAAGCAATAAAAAAGAATGGGTAGGAGAAAACGAGAACTATCTTTTAAATACTAAAGCCATCAAATGGTACACTGATGGATCAAATACTGCCGAAGGGACTGGCGCAGGGATTTTTGGGCCAAGAACCAAATGCTCTGTACCAATGGGTAAGTCCTCTAGCATATTCCAAGCGGAAGTAAACGCAATTAGAATATGTGCGCAGATAAACATTGAAAGGAACTACCGGAACCAGAATATAGCCATAATGTCAGACAGCCAAGCTGCACTCAAAGCACTAAATTCCTGCGTAATCAGCTCGAAGCTGGTTTGGGAAAGTGTAAACGAACTCAACAAATTATGCAAAAACAACACTGTAACATTATACTGGGTCCCAGGACATGTTGGAGTTGAGGGAAATGACAAAGCTGATGTTTTGGCTAAGGCAGGGGCAGTGGCACCCATGATTGGGCCGGAACCCTATTACGCGATAGGTGAAAATGTGATAAAAAATCAAATCAAAGCGGAAGAGGAGGCAAAAAGATCCGAAAACTGGAAAGAACTCCCTAAACTGAGACAAGTCAAAATGCTTCTTGGGAACTATAACCAAAAACGATATAAAGCTTGTATAAACCTGAGTAGAAACAAACTTAGAATCTTAACGGGTTTCCTCAGTGGTCACTGCAAACTTTAAAGACACCTAAACATCCTAGGTATATCCAGTAGTGCAACCTGCAGATTCTGCGACGACCAAGAAGAAACGCAAAATCACCTTCTAGGAAAGTGTGGAACGATAATGCACAAAAGAATAAAACATCTGGGAAGTTACTAGATAGAGGAGAGCGAATTACCCTTGTAGTGGTTCACACTATAAATTAAAATTCTAAACCTTACTTGCAATACAGACTGTTCACACTCAATTGAAATTGAGCATTGCATTAACAACTTACTCGTGCACAATCATTCCTATGTAAAGAAGGGATTATAAAATTATGATCATCAGAGACGTACAGCTTTATTGCGTATCATGATGATGAATTGATGATAATTAACTTGTAATATGCTAAGCTTATAGAGAAAAAAATAAAAGAAAAAGAACTGTAGAAAGATCAGATCATTTGATAAGTCGTACAGTCGACGCTTCTAGTTCCAACGCACAAAGCATCACTCTGTCGTTTCGTTTTGAAGATATTAACTTTATAATTTTAGATTTAAGAAGTTGAATTTTAATAAATGATTTGAATCATAAAACATCTTCATAAAGTTATTTATTAAAATATAACTACACAACGTTATAATTGGTGACCCCGAGTTAAGCGAACAAATAAAACGCAATCCAACAACCAAAATATGAAATCACGTGCCTAAACTAGAACACACGCCAAGAAGTCCTATTGAACAAAAGCCAGTGATTTCAGTAATCTCAATCACTCTTCGCAATAACAGACTTCTAGAGCACCGAATCAATCAACAATAAAAAGCACACAAATCTAAATATAATTAGCAATAGCAGTATTGAGACTCCAAAATCCAGCCTCGTATGGTTAACCATCTAAAACACCATACAATATTCAACCAGAAGAAGTATCCAATCAGTATAGAAGTATCTAACGAAGAGAAGAACCTTCAGCATCCAAATCGTATGCAGCAAATCATCATAAATAATAATTTGAAGTTGTAAGGTAAGAGTGTTATCTTGTGCTCTCGCGTTTCAAATAAGTTTTAATTATATAAATTTAAGACTTCAATCTACGGTTCTTTTTCGGAATATATATATAAAAAAAAAAACGTTTTAATTTCCATATATAAAATATTAAATAGAAACTTTGAATACATAAATCCATATACATTGTTTAAATATAAAGATTTTGTGCTCGACATGGGGAATGGTAGTGAGGGTAACGGGACATCCCAAAAATCTGAAGCAAATCCACCACGTGATCTCCCCGAAGGTTCACACATTGATTCAATGCGCGTACGTTTGCCTCCCTTCTGGAACGCAAACCCACTAACGTGGTTCATTCAGGCTGAAGCACAATTTACAGTTTTCAAGATTACAAGCCAAGAAACAAAATATTGCCTCACCGTAGCCGCTCTTCCAATAGATACTTGTGACTCAGTTATAGATATTTTGACGAACCCTCCAGCCTCGGAAAAATATGAAAGTCTAAAGAAAGCATTAGTAAAAAGACATTCAGTATCAGAAATAAAAAGGTTAGAAGCTCTTGTGGAGAAGGCAGATCTAGGTGATCGAAAACCTTCTGAAGTATTTAGGTCCATGAAACAACTTGCCGGTAGTTCTTTTAACGATGACATTATTAAAAACCTCTGGATGCGTCGTTTGCCTCAGTTAATTAATATAACCCTGCTTTCAGTAGGAGACAAGCCTCTTGACGAACTAACAACACTAGCAGATAAAATTTTCGAAGCTTCGAATTCGCAACATGCTAGTGTTTACAGTGTTTCCGGTGCTCATGCTCCGATCACCCCAAAAAATAAATCGATCGGAATAGAATCTCGTTTGGACAAATTAGAATCGATGATAGAATCACTAAACTTTCGGTCTCGTCCTCCATCGCGAAGCTCTCAGAGAAACCGAACTCCAGGCAACACAAGTAGGACGAGGTTCAAAGATTCTCAATATATTTCAGTTTGTTGGTTTCATAGACGCTATGGCTCACGAGCTCGAAAATGTACTAAACCCTGCAGTTACGTTAAACTGTCAGTAAAAACCAATAGCCACAACAACTTGAGCGCATCAACCTCTAACTTCCCAAACTAAATTCACCCACTGTTGTTGCGGCAAACAGTGGGAATATAATAAATCGCCGTCTATTTATTCGAGATAGAATAAACAATTTAACATTCTTAATAGATACGGGTGCAGATTTATCGGTTATACCATACAATAAAAAACTATTTTCAGATACACGTCAAAATACAAATATTTTACTATCAGCCGCCAACGGGACAACAATCAATACTTTTGGTACCAAGCTTCTAAAATTAAACATCGGACTCAGGCGTGATTTCATTCACAGTTTCATTCAAGCTTCGGTGAGCCGTCCCATAATAGGGGCTGATTTTTTAAACAAATTTGGTCTTTTCGTTGATCTTCAAAACAAAAGATTAATAGATCCAAAAACAAATTTGCAATGCAAAGCTGAAATAAGCACATTCAATGTTCCCACTCCATTACATTTTACGGTAGAGAACAAATGGGGACAAATTCTTGCAAAATACCCTTCTTTAGTGGAGCCCCCAAACAATTTTGCACCAGTTAAACACTGCATAGTGCACCACATAGTAACAACTGGCCCACTTCCATACTCCCGTCCACGCCGACTACACCTTTCACGACACGCCGATGCAAAAACCGAATTTGAACACATGATAAATATAGGTCTTTGCCGAACCTCTGATTCACCCGCTTCGTCACCTCTCCGTATGGTGAAGAAGAAAAACAACATCGACTGGAGACCTTGCGGTGACTACCGCAGGCTCAACGCCATCACAGTTCCCAGTCGATATCCAATTTCACATATACACAACTTCTCAATGAACGCACGGGGATGCAATATTTTTTCAAAAATTGATATCATAAGAGCATATCACTTGATCCCTGTAGCACCCGAAGATATACACAAAACAGCCATTACAACTCCGTTTGGCTTATATGAGTTTTGCAGAATGCCTTTCGGCTTAAGAAATGCAGCTCAAACATTCCAGCAGCTCATTGCTAAAATCGGCTCAGATCTCGATTTCGTGTTCTCATATATTGATGACATTTTAGTCGCAAGCAAAAATGAAGATGAGCACAAAATCCATCTCGAATTGCTTTTTGAAAGACTTTCAGAACACGGAGTTACAATAAACACATCAAAATGCATATTTGGTGCAACAAAATTAGAATTTCTCGGTCATGAAATCAGCGCTGATGGCATAACCCCCTCAAAAGAAAGAGTAAACGCGATTCTTAATTTTCCGCAACCAGCTTCCATAAAGCAATTGCAACGCTTTATCGGCATGATAAATTATTATCATCGGTTCATGCCAAAATTAGCGGAAATGCTAGCACCAATGCACGAATACCTGGTCATATTGAATAAAAAGCCCAAGGCCAAACCTGCTTCATTCGATTGGCCTGATCATTTGAATGATGCATTTAATAATGTTAAAAATACGCTATCCAATGCAACTCTGTTAGTACATCCAAAACCGGACGGTAAATATGCCATTTCTACTGATGCTTCAAATATAGCCGTAGGAGCGGTCTTACAACAAAAGACTGACGAAATGTGGGAACCACTTGCATTTTTCTCAAAGAAAATGTCCAAGTCAGAAAGGAAGTACTCTGCTTTCGACCGAGAACTTCTCGCAATATTTCTCGCGATAAAGCATTTTAGATATTTCGTTGAAGGTCGAGATTTCACTATTTTTACTGACCACAAACCACTCACGCACGCTATAGCATCGAAAACAGAGAGAAGTCCCCGACAAACACGCCACCTTGACTTTATATCTCAATTCACTACAGACATACAGTACATTAAAGGAAAGGATAACATAGTTGCAGATACCCTCTCACGCTTGCATGAATTCGACATATCAGAAAATGAAAAATACTCTCTAGATCTTAAAACCATAGCCAAAATGCAAAGCCTAGATGAGGAACTGTCGAAAATGTTAAAAGGTGATAAGAAAGATCTCTCTAAATTCATCCTCGACGAGTTTATATTCCCGGATTTCAAAATCATATGCGAAACTTCAACAAAAAAGAACCGACCCTATGTACCTCACCCGCTGCGCCATCAAATATTCGATAAGCTTCACAACCTATCACACCCTAGTATACGGGCTAGTAAAAAGTTGGTTTCCGAACGATATTTCTGGCCTGAAATGAATAAAAACATAACGCTATGGGCGAAATCATGTATGGCTTGTCAAAAGGCAAAAGTTTATAGGCACACCAAGTCAGGTTTCGGGAGATTCAACATCCCCTCAGGTCGTTTTGAGCACATACACCTTGACTTAGTTGGCCCACTCCCTGAATCCAACGGCTATTCCTATATTTTAACAGCTGTAGATAGATTCACGAGACGGCCCGAAGCATATCTTTTAAAAGACATAACAGCAGTGACGGTAGCGAAAACATTTGTTGAAAATTTTGTCTCAAGATTTGGAACTCCTTCACAAATCACAACAGACCAAGGCAGTCAGTTCGAATCAAAACTGTTTAACGAACTAACCAGATTGTTAGGTGCACAAAGAATTCGCACCACATCATACCATCCACAAGCAAACGGAATGGTCGAACGATTTCATCGCCAATTAAAAGCATCCCTTAAAGCCAGAGGCAACTCTATCAATTGGAGTACTGAGCTTCCCATAGTGCTTCTTGGTATTCGCACAGCAATCAAAGAAGATCTTCAATGCTCTCCCGCAGAAATGGTCTATGGTCAAAACCTTCGTTTGCCAGGCGAAATCTTCGTAGAAAACAATTCACAGCAAGTCAGTCCAGATACCCTAATTAATCAACTTCGCGAAACAATGAAAAATCTGATACCAATTGACACACGTCATAACCGAGAAAATATTTTCATACCCAAAAGTTTAGATGACTGTGACGCAGTTTTTATAAGAGTCGATAAAGTAAAAACTGGTCTCAGCCTTCCATATGAAGGCCCCTTTAGAGTATGACCATTGTATATACATTTCTATAGTATTTTCATGCTGAATAATCACCGTCTGGCCATCTTGAGAAACGTGTGATAAACACATTTTTAGGTTCGTGCATTTAATAGTTGTCTATTCTGTAACCCTGACAACAGTCGTAAACATATATTATTTTTGTTTTGTTTACGACTCTTGTCAAGGAAATATGGATTTTAGAGCCAATTAAATACATTATATATTATTAATTTGTTTCGTAGACGACTATTGTTAGGGTAACAGAATAGACACTTAGTAAATGTAAGAACCTCCAAATGTGTAGTTAACAACTTTCTTTAGATGGCGCTGCTCCATGGTTGTACTATAGAAATTTATATACAATGGTATGACTCTAAAGGGGCCTTCATATGGACGCATGAGGAAAGGGGCCTTCATATGGACGCATGAGGAAATATTTTGTGATAGATAAAAACGGAAAAAAATTTACAATTTCGATCGATAGACTAAAACCAGCTTATAACATATTGTGCTCCGGTCTAAATGAATCACAACAAAATAAAAAACCCCAGTAAAACTACATTCCGCATTTCTTCGAAGGAGCTCACTTGAAGGAGGGTGATGTAGTGGTTCACACTATAAAATAAAATTCTAAACCTTACTTGCAATACAGACTGTTCACACTCAATTGAAATTGAGCATTGCATTAACTACTTACTCGTGCACAATCATTCCTATGTAAAGAATGGATTATAAAATTATTATCATCAGAGACGTACAGTTTTATTGCGTATCATGATGATGAATTGATGATAATTAACTTGTAATATGCTAAGCTTATAGAGAAAAAAATAAAAGAAAAAGAACTGTAGAAAGATCAGATCATTTGATAAGTCGTACAGTCGACGCTTCTAGTTCAAACGCACAAAGCATCACTCTGCCGTTTCGTTTTGAAGATATTAACTTTATAATTTTAGATTTAAGAAATTGAATTTTAATAAATGATTTTAAAATCATAAAACATCTTCATAAAGTTATTTAATAAAATATAACGACACAACGTTATACCCTCTCTACAAGTACTCCAGATACTATCATTCCTTAAAGATATTAAGATAGAGGAAGAGCTGTAGAATGAGTCAATCATCCAGCCCTAGTAAAGGGGGCACAATAGATCTAAAGGTCGCAGTGCACCACAACCCCTAAATTTATTTATTCATTCATTCATTCATATTTGATATATTTGGTAGGGGATTTTGAGTTATCCCACCGCTGCCACCAAAATGTTGTAACGCCTTATGAGCCATGTGTTTGGGACAGAATATCATCCTTAAAGCAAGAATTGGTCTAATATTTAAATCTGGCGCCTTTGCTTGACCAATCGCCATATTTTTTACATTTTAATTCAATATTTGCTGAAACATGTATATTCTTCTCTTTCTTTCTTTATCTAATACAGTTTTTTGAATTTGTATAAAGCTAAGTATTAAATAAAATTATAAGGAGTCTTGAGCCATCAGTGGTCGAAAAACTTTCGTTTTATTTTCGCTCAATTTTTTAGTAGTTGTCGTAGTCGCTTTGTTGTTTCAACTTATATAATCGATTAGATAAAAAATCAACGTTAATATTCCTACGATTTAAAGTAGATATTAATAGTTGACGGTTTGTGAAAATCCACGACCGTTCATTTTTGGCGCCCAAAGTGTAAGGCAAAAAATCCCATAAAAGAAAATAATTTAATCGTTAAAAACCTATAGTGTAAAAATTTCTGAAAAAGACAAAGACTTAAATAAAAGAAAATAATATACTCGTGGAAAACCTATACCTAGTGAAATTTTTTTGAAAAAGACAAAAACTTAAATAAAAGAAACTATACATTCACAGAAACAATAAAAAGACATAAAAAAGTGAATCGCGTCGCGAATCGGGTTCGGTGCCGGTGAAAGTGCAAAAATTAAGGACATTAGCGGGCATCTCAACAGCCAAAGGAAAAAGTCAGCATACATACCTACATCAAAAGGAAAATTAAAACCATTAAGGGAAGATAAGTATCATCTCCCACGCAGGTACGTCACAAATCGCCTTTCAATCGAAGTTGCGCTCAAGAACCAGCATACAAAAAAAAAAAAATAATAAAAATCATTTTAAATTGACCTGGTAGATCTACATTTCAAAAAATTGAAAGCGCACCTTCGACGGAACTGTGCTATGCATGCAAATCAATAAAATAAATGTTCAAATTTAATATTATCTACATAAATATAATACCTACTTATATCAATATAATTTATCTGTGCATTCAATTGGATTTGAGTAGATAATAAAAAATCATCAAATATCCCCGGTAGAAGCAATCAGTGGAAACAAAAATTTATAATCCACAAAAGCTTTTCTCCTTCTCAGTCGAATTTTACAATCCACATTCTTTTTCGCCACACGTTGCGAATTGACGTAATAAGCTTTTCGCCCAAGCAAATAACTTCTCGGTTCTCGCATCTAATTGCACTTTGTCATCGATCGCTCGTTTGCTCGTCGTCGTTCACATTCAGATCGCTTTCGCTTACATCAATCATTTTTTTGAAAAATTAATTCATTGCTGTTGTTTTTTTTCTTGGAGATTCTACAATCCACTTGATACAGTAGCATAATAATCATTGCATAGACCCACATTCCGCCACACATAGAAAGCTTAGACCATTTCATCGTCGTCGTCGTCGGCGGAGGGGGTGCTGCATTGATCGTATGCAATGAAGATAAGCTTTCACTGTCTAAATCCATGAAAGTTTGAATTCTTCTCGTTAGACTGAAATCGAATCTCTCTGAGATCACACACTTTAAAGCTAGTTGTTTTGACCCAATAATACTGCATTCGTCGGTTTTTAATAAACATTTTCGTCGATTAATTTATTCATCGTTTGCCCAACTGGGTTTGGATTATTTCTCCGCCACATTTTATACTTTTTGGATTAGTGTTGCCACTTTATCGAAATCTGTTCTCCGTTTATTATTTCTGTTTTTAACTATAATCCGGAATAATGACAACTGAGGCATCCATTGAGAAATTGAAGCAGTTGCGTTCTTCAACCAAGGGCAATATTACTAGAATAAAAAATCTCGTTGAAGCTAGAGCGGACAATCTGTCTGCTATAAAATTGGAATGCCGTCTAGGAATTTTAGATTCCTATTTCAAACAAATTTTATCGTGTCAGACTCAAATTGAACACTTAGTTCCAGCGGATACGTGTCGAGGTGAATTAGAAGAGCTTTATATTTCGACAAAAACAAAAATTCAATCGCTTCTTGGGCCACCGAGGCGAAATAGTTCCGCAGACGTGACACCTCAAACGACATCTTCGCATCATACAAGTAACCATTTGCCAAACCTCAAATTACCGAGCTTTAATGGAAAATATTCAGAATTTAAAAATTTTATTAATTCTTTCAAAATTCTTGTCGATGATGAGCCGAACTTGACAAAAATAGAAAAATTCAATCATCTTTTGAACTGTTTGAGTGATCAGGCTCTAAATACTGTAAAAGCTTTTCAAGTAACGGAAGATAATTACCCAAAGGCACTACAAAGGCTCAAGGATCGTTACGATAATGATTGCCTTATATTTTTGCAATTAATTTCCGAACTTTTTGAACAACCAAGGGTTCCCAAGTCTTCTGCATCTGAACTTAGACGCTTGGTAGACAATACATCAGCTGTTTTTCATTCGCTTCAGTCAATAGGTTCATTCGAAAATATCTGTAATGCCATTATAATACATATAATAAAGTAGACCCGGAAATTCAGTCAATGTGGGACGAAAAACTCGATTATAAGGAGCTGCCTACCTGGACTGAATGTTCAGCTGTCCTTATCAAGAAATGTCAATTCCTTGAGGCTCGCGAAAGCAAGCAGTTGAAATTGCATTGCGATCAAAGAATATATAGCAAACAAAAACCTTCGCCTTCTGGTTATCGTCCACAATCGTCACTAACAATTTCACAAAAGGCCTGTTTATTTTGTCGAGATAATGGTCACACCATTACGGATTGCTTAGCTTTTAAAAAGTTATCGGAAATGAATCGATTTGCAAATGTTAAGAAACTAGGACTTTGTTTGAATTGTTTGTTTAAAGGCCACAGCGTTTCAAAATGTCCTTCGCTATACAGGTGCAAAGTTTGTAAGCAACCACACCATAGCCTCTTGCATCGAACCCAACCATTTGAAGTCAGTCCCAGAGGTGAGGAACAAGGTACACAATCGCCACCAGTGGCAACAAGTCACACAGCTTTTGAAAGGGAGCAACTTTCGGTTGCTCAAGTTATTTTAGCTACTGCGTTGGTTCTCGTTAAGGATTCAAGTGGCAGCTTTCAAATGGGTCGAATGTTACTTGATTCAGGCTCACAAGTTAACTTTATAAACGAAAGGTTCGCTAAATCCCTTCATCTCAAAAGGATCAGGCAAAAAGTCGATATAGTTGGAATAGGGGTAACTGAAACCAAAATAAACTTTCAGACGCAAACCTCGATTCGATCGCGCTATAACAACTCTGAAATATCATTGGAGTTTTTGGTAGCACCTTCCATTACTGGATATCAGCCAGAGGCCACACTCAATATCTCAGATTGGAATTTACCTAAAAATCTGGAATTCGCAAATGAGCATTTTAATAAGCCATCACAAATCGATTTGTTATTAGGGACAGAGTCGTTCTTTGATCTTCTTCAAGTAGGCCAAATGAAGCTGGGTGAAGGACTACCCATTCTACAAAAAACATCTCTTGGGTGGATAGTATCGGGAAGATACAAGAAACCTGCCAGTTCTCAGAAAACATTTTGCCTCGTTAACTCTTATGATGATTCGCTCGAACAATATGTGGAAAAGTTCTGGGAACTAGAACAAATCAAGGACCAAGGATCAAGGTGGACTGATGAACAACAGGATTGCGAGACTCATTTTAAGGAAAATATCAAGGTTCTTCCTAGTGGTCGACTAATGGTTCATCTTCCGTTTAAAAAAGATCCTAGCTGCTTAGGATCATCGTATGATATAGCTTTCAGACGTTTCTTAGCTTTGGAACGAAGGCTTGCAAGAAATGAATCCTTGAAGTCTCAATATGCAGCATTTTTAGAAGAGTACGAGCTTTTAGGACACATGTCACTAGTCAAGAATCCAAATTTAAGTGAACCCCATTACTACCTTCCCCATCACTGCGTTGTTAGGCCTGAAAGCACGTCCACAAAGCTAAGGGTTGTTTTCAATGCTTCTTGCTGTACTTCATCTCATCTATTGTTGAATGATACACTCATGGTCGGTCCAACAATTCAGACCGAACTTCTTATTATCCTGCTTCGCTTTCGATTACATAGATTTGTCCTTACTGCAGACGTTGTAAAAATGTTTCGTCAATTCTTGGTTCACACATCCCATCGTCGGTTTCAATATATCCATTGGAGAAAGGATGAAACTACTCCGGTAGAAACATATCAATTAAATACTATTACGTATGGTACGTCGTCTGCTCCATTTGCCGCTGTTCGTTGTTTAAAGTACTTAGCAGAAACAAATCGTAACCAATATGAAATGGGGCCTCAGGTAATAGAAGAAGACTTTTATGTCGACGATCTTATTACCGGAGATGATGATCTGAATTTACTGCTTAGGAAACAAAGGGAAGTCGCTGCTATCCTGAATTCTGCGGGGCTCAACTTATCTAAATGGATGAGCAACCACCCCGATATAATGCAAGCGGCCAACTCGTTTCAAAAGGAGATCAAGCTTAGCGAACCTGGTCTTACTAGCACGTTAGGAATAACATGGAATCCTACCATGGATGAATTCAGCTTTTCATACCAACCAAATAAGAGCTATTCCAAATATACAAAAAGGTCCATTCTCTCTCTTTCATCTTCACTCTTCGACCCTATGGGATTGTTGAGCCCAATCATTATTAGAGCTAAGATTATTCTTCAGAATTTATGGATCAATAAAATAGACTGGGACGCATCTATTCCCCAAAGCGTTGACACTGAATGGAGGCAGTTCATAACTGATCTATATTCCTTGCAAAATTTGTTGATTCCTAGATTTGCCTTGATAGCGAATAGGCAAAGCTATCAAATACATGGTTTCGCGGATGCGTCTATGCACGCATATGGCTTCTGCATATATCTACGATACATCAGGATCAGTAAAGGTTGAGCTTCTCGTTGCCAAATCCAGAGTAGCGCCGGTTAATCGGAAACAACTTCCACGGTTAGAACTTTGTGCTGCTCACTTGTTAGCTAAGTTGTGGGAGAAGATAAAACCTATCTTTAAAGGAAAATATTCAGAGGTCTACCTTTGGACTGACGCTGCTATAGTCTTACATTGGATAGCCACGCACTCATCAAAACTAACAACCTTCGTCGGAAATCGAGTACCAGAGATCCAAGACAGGACAAAAGATGTCATATGGAAGCACGTGCCCACTGACGAAAATCCAGCAGACATTGTTTCGAGAGGTTGTACTGTGGAGGAGCTATCGAACTCAATATGGTTCAAAGGTCCACAATTTTTGCTACGTTCAATGGAAAATTGGCCAGTTAATTTAAAAATTTCACTGTCGCAAGAAGAGTTTTTGCTTGAAAAACGAAAAACAGTGCTAATCTGTAAAAACTCAGAACCAACTGCTTTACTTGATTTAGTTGAACGCTTCAGTTCCTATCCAAAAATTCTTCGCACATTCACTTATGTCATAAAATTTTGTAGGTCAAAAGGACATTTAAAACCTTTGGGAGTCTCAGAGTCAGAGGAATCCCTTCTGAGGCTTGTCAATTTGATTCAACTCAATACATTTTCGGAAGAAATAAACGCCATCAGGGCTCAACGACCACTTAAAGGATCGATTAAGTGGTTAAATCCTTTTCTGCAGGTGTTGGGTGGCATCGAACTACTTCGTGTTGGAGGACGACTGAAACATGCAAGTATTCCGGAGGAAATTAAACACCCTTTGTTACTTCCCAAAAATATCAGTTTCACCAAAGCTCTCGTCAGACATCTACACTTTGACAACTATCACGCTGGTCCGAAGGCTCTAGTTGCCCTAATAAGGCAAAAATATTGGATTGTCAACGCTCGGGAAATCGCTCGTCAGACTGTGAGACAATGTGTTCACTGTGTCAGATACCGTCCAAAACTATTAGAGCAGGTTATGGGTAACTTACCCAAATAAAGACTTACTCCTTCGCGTCCATTTTTGTGCTGTGGAGTAGACTTTTGTGGACTAATTTTGACCTATTATAAAATAAGAGGAAAAATTCCTTACAAAACTAATATTGCTGTCTTTGTATGTTTCTCGTCTAAGGCAGTTCACTGTAGCTCTGAAATGCTCCTTGGGAGAGGCTGTATCCGACCTTTCAACCGATGCTTTTCTTGCTGCCCTTAAGCGAATGATAGGTCGCAGAGGTCTTCCTAGAGACATATATTGCAACAACGCAACTAATTTTGTTGGGGCAAAATCCAAACTAATTGAATTGCACAATTTATTGTTTAAAAAATCATCGAAAGATATAATCAACAATTTTTGTACTAATGCCAGCATTAATTTAATTTTATACCCCCCAGGGCACCCCACTTTGGAGGACTATGGGAGTCAGCTGTTAAGGTCGCAAAGGGTCATTTGTATCGAAGCTTAAGAGGTGCCAAGCTCAATTTCGAAGAGTTATCAACAGCGCTGGTGGAAATAGAGGCGGTCATGAACTCGAGACCAATCACCCCAATATCATCAGACCCTAATGACCTTGAAGCACTGACGCCAGCCCATTTTCTCATCGGTTCATCTCTTAAGGCAGTTCCAGAGCCTCCAGACGAGGTGGCTGAAATCAGCTTAATTCAGAGATGGCGACGAATCAACGCAGTCAAAACGCATTTTTGGCAAAGATGGTCGACAGAATACATCCAGGAGCTGCAAAATAGAGGAAAGTGGGCATCACCAAGCATAAATATCAATGTCGGAGACCTTGTAATCATTCACGAGGATCATGTTCCACCTCAAAAATGGATAATGGGGCGAATCACAAACGCCATTCCAGGTTCTGACGGACGAGTCAGAGTGGCTGATGTGAGGACTTCGAAAGGAACAACACGACGTCCAATTAGTAAGCTGGCACTCATACCCTGTTGAAAGACAGTACTTTCAAAGGCGGCGGAATGTTTGGGATAGAATATCATCCTTAAAGCAAGAATTGGTCTAATATTTAAATCTGGCGCCTTTGCTTGACCAATCGCCATATTTTTTACATTTTAATTCAATATTTGCTGAAACATGTATATTCTTCTCTTTCTTTCTTTATCTAATACAGTTTTTTGAATTTGTATAAAGCTAAGTATTAAATAAAATTATAAGGAGTCTTAAGCCATCAGTGTTCGAAAAACTTTCGTTTTATTTTCGCTCAATTTTTTAGTAGTTGTCGTCGTCGCTTTGTTGTTTCAACTTATATAATCGATTAGATAAAAAATCAACGTTAATATTCCTACGATTTAAAGTAGATATTAATAGTTGACGGTTTGTGAAAATCCACGACCGTTCACCATGCTTTCCTTATGGGAGAAGAGCTCGAAAAGCGGACAGAAAATAATAGATTTTTGTTTTAAACTTTAAATACCTAAATGGCCCGCTGTCTTTAGCTAGGCTGCGACCAAATAAGTTATGTTTATTTCCAATTTTGTTCTGTCTCGAATTTTAAATATTCCTGTCTTTTTATACTATTTCAATCTACAAATTCTACCCCAATACACACGCACTTTTCCAACCATATATCCACCAACCGATAATTACATAATTTATTCCAATTGGTAATATTTCCTTTATATTGTAACCTAGTTGGAATTATTTAATATAAATATTTCCCAACACTCATAGCGCCGCTTACCCCTGCTAAGATGCATTCTCAGCATTTAGTATCAATGCCTGCAATTAGTGCATTGGATTTGTTTACAATCCGTTGGACATTGGATATTCATTACTCATAGCAGTTTATGGGTTTTGACGTAACTATGGCGAGTGCGCATTATGATGACCTGGTGATTGCGATTTATTTATGAGTCAGTATGTTATGGTATTTTATTATTGGTGCAGTATCGGTGGTTGAAGTGTTTTGGGAAAATGCGTGGAAATAGAGCAAAATGTATTTGTTAGGAGGTTGGAATGTAGTGCGATCACTACAGACCAACAGACTTTTCGGTCACTGCAACATAACAAAATTACTCCCCCCGGGCTTCACCGATTACCGCACTCCCTCTCTGAATCTTTACAAACGTTCAAACGTCGCATTCCCTACCCGAAAGAAGTGGGAGGATGTCGATATAACGAAAAATTATGACAAAATTATTTTCACGGACGGTTCAAAGTTGGAGTGTGGGGTTGGGGCAAGAGTCTTTTCTGAAACACTTAATGTATCTAAGTCATTTCGACTGTCGGACTATGCCAGCGTTTTTCAAGCGGAACTGCTTGCAATCAAAAAATCGTACAAAATACTAAAGCGAGATTCAAATCAAAACCGTTATACTGCTATTTTTATAGATAGTCAGGCTGCCATCAAAGCCATTAATGCTGCCTCAATATCCTCTAAAATTGTTTAGACGAGATCACAGACTTTATTGATAGCCTGAGGGTCACTTTGATCTAGGTCCCAGGCCACAGTGGTTTTCAAGGGAATGAAAGGACTGACGAACTTGCCAGGCATGGATCGGCCCTTCACAGCTCACTTGCCGAAGCAGTTGGCATTCCGCTAGGGGCTGTGAAGGGCATTTTCATGTCTCATTATCTATCTGTATCCAATCGTAGATAGAATGGTCTGACTAGCTGTGCCACTTCAAAAAAGATGTTGCCCAAATATGACAAGTCCCGCACAAATGAACTCTTATGTAGAACTAAACCAGACATAGCCAGAATCGTTGCAGTTAGCACGGATCAATGACCTTTAGGAGAGCATGTGGCAAGATTGGGCATCCCACACAATACTCATTGTCGTAGCTGTGGTGATGAAAGGGAAAAGGAAACAAAGGATCGCTAAAAATTTTGAATTTTTTTCCATATATATATTTATGGAATCGGGTAACTGCAAAAATTACAGCTAATGCTTCCCGTTTGATATTTGAGTAACGCTTTTCAGCATCAGATAAAGAGCTCGATATTAATTGTATAGGCCTTTCCTCGCCATTATTTTCTATGTGGAATAAAACAGCTAACACTCCGTAGGAACTGGCATCGCAAACTATTCTTAACTTCTTGTCTGCGTCATAGTGAGTGAGTAAATTGTTGTCTAATAACCATTTCAAAAGGTTGTATAATGGTGATAATCTAGCTGACAGATTTTGTATGAAGTTATTATAAAAATTTAAAAGTCCTATGTATGATCTTAAAGACGTTAAGTCTTATTAGGCAGGTGCATTTAAAATTGCATCCATTTTATCACATCTTGGTTTAATGCTCTCTGCTCCTATTTCATAGCCTAAATATTAAATAGGAAAAATACACACTTGTTGCGATGAACTTTGACATTGTACTCTTTAAATTTTTCGAGAACTAAGAGTAAATTTTCTTTACATTCTTTATAATCTTTACCTCCAATAAGTATGTCATCAATGTAACATTTGACAGACCTTAGTCTCCGCAGAATACTACCTGCAACACATTGAAATGTCGATGTAGCTGATTTAAGCCCAAAAGGTAAACTGGTGTATCTAAATAAACCCTTTTGTGTGTTTATAGTCATATATTTTTGGCACGCTTCAGACAGTACTACTTGCTGGAGAGCACCTTCAAGGTCTAAGATGCAAAAACAACCACAATAAGTTAAACTAGCCAAAATGTTGTCTATCCTGGGAATGGGATAGTGATCGGTAAGCACACAACGATTGATAGATGACTTGCAGTCGACGCAAATTCTTACTGAACCATCCTTTTTTCCACAGGTACGATTGGAGAAACCCATTCGCTTAACTTCACTGGATTTATTTTTTTGAAGCCTTTCTTATTCATTCTCCACTTTGTCACGCAGTCCATAAGGTACGGTGTACGCCTTATGGAATATTGGAGAAACATTTTCCTGAACAATAATCTCAGCAACATGATCCTTTATCAATCAATCATAATCATTATTAAAAACAGTAGGCAATTATTCAAATAACTCTTTTTCTGTTGTTGTTATATCAACACTATTAACTATAAATAATTTGTCGGACTATGCCAGCGTTTTTCAAGCGGAACTGCTTGCAATCAAAAAAGCGTACAAAATACTAAAGCGAGATTCAAATCAAAACCGTTATACTGCTATTTTTATAGATAGTCAGGCTGCCATCAAAGCCATTAATGCTGCCTCAATATCCTCTAAAATTGTTTAGACGAGATCACAGACTTTATTGATAGCCTGAGGGTCACTTTGATCTAGGTCCCAGGCCACAGTGGTTTTCAAGGGAATGAAAGGACTAACGAACTTGCCAGGCATGGATCGGCCCTTCACAGCTCACTTGCCGAAGCAGTTGGCATTCCGCTAGGGGCTGTGAAGGGCATTTTCATGTCTCATTATCTATCTGTATCCAATCGCAGATAGAATGGTCTGACTAGCTGTGCCACTTCAAAAAAGATGTTGCCCAAATATGACAAGTCCCGCACAAATGAACTCTTATGTAGAACTAAACCAGACATAGCCAGAATCGTTGCAGTTAGCACGGATCAATGACCTTTAGGAGAACATG
Organism: Baccha elongata; assembly: GCA_951217065.1. Lineage (NCBI taxonomy): Eukaryota > Metazoa > Arthropoda > Insecta > Diptera > Syrphidae > Baccha > Baccha elongata. Next base: position 315,717 of record CATNUY010000256.1, read on the forward strand.
TGGCAAGATTGGGCATCCCACACAATACTCATTGTCGTAGCTGTGGTGATGAAAGGGAAAAGGAAACAAAGGATCGCTAAAAATTTTGAATTTTTTTCCATATATATATTTATGGAATCGGGTAACTGCAAAAATTACAGCTAATGCTTCCCGTTTGATATTTGAGTAACGCTTTTCAGCATCAGATAAAGAGCTCGATATTAATTGTATAGGCCTTTCCTCGCCATTATTTTCTATGTGGAATAAAACAGCTAACACTCTGTAGGAACTGGCATCGCAAACTATTCTTAACTTCTTGTCTGCGTCATAGTGAGTGAGTAAATTGTTGTCTAATAACCATTTCAAAAGGTTGTATAATGGTGATAATCTAGCTGACAGATTTAGTATGAAGTTATTATAAAAATTTAAAAGTCCTATGTATGATCTTAAAGACGTTAAGTCTTATTAGGCAGGTGCATTTAAAATTGCATCCATTTTATCACATCTTGGTTTAATGCTCTCTGCTCCTATTTCATAGCCTAAATATTAAATAGAAAAAATACACACTTGTTGCGATGAACTTTGACATTGTACTCTTTAAATTTTTCGAGAACTAAGAGTAAATTTTCTTTACATTCTTTATAATCTTTACCTCCAATAAGTATGTCATCAATGTAACATTTGACAGACCTTAGTCTCCGCAGAATACTACCTGCAACACATTGAAATGTCGATGTAGCTGATTTAAGCCCAAAAGGTAAACTGGTGTATCTAAATAAACCATTTTGTGTGTTTATAGTCATATATTTTTGGCACGCTTCAGACAGGACTACTTGCTGGAGAGCACCTTCAAGGTCTAAGATGCAAAAACAACCACAATAAGTTAAACTAGCCAAAATGTTGTCTATCCTGGGAATGGGATAGTGATCGGTAAGCACACAACGATTGATAGATGACTTGCAGTCGACGCAAATTCTTACTGAACCATCCTTTTTTCCACAGGTACGATTGGAGAAACCCATTCGTTTAACTTCACTGGATTTATTTTTTTGAAGCCTTTCTAATTCATTCTCCACTTTGTCACGCAGTCCATAAGGTACGGTGTACGCCTTATGGAATATTGGAGAAACATTTTCCTGAACAATAATCTCAGCAACATGATCCTTTATCAATCAATCATAATCATTATTAAAAACAGTAGGCAATTATTAAAATAACTCTTTTTCTGTTGTTGTTATATCAACACTATTAACTATAAATAATTTTCTCTAGTCAACAAACAGCAAATTAAACCAATTTTGTCCAATTAAAGGAACAAATTCTGTTTTAGCATGCACAACAATCAATTCAAGCATAAATTCTTCATCAAAGTTTCCAATTCTGGAAACACATGCAGTGAATCAACCTAAGACTGACACCGATTCGCCAGTGATAACGCTTAAATGTTTGAAAAATGATTCAAGCTGAATTAATTTTTTTAAAATATTTATAATAACTAAAATGTGAGATTATTGAAAAACATGCACTCGAATCTACCTCCACGTCAATATCAGTACCATTAAATTGAATTTTAATTAAAAATGCAACTCCATTTATGCAAAAGTGATTTTGTGATAGGCTGATCGAGCAATTTACGTTGTACCTATTGCTTCATCTCCTTGCGACCATATGAATTTATCGCAAAGTTGCTGGTCCAAATAATCTCCATATTCGCAAGACTCTGCTAACGTTTTTATTTCAAGTATAAAATCATTAAGTGATTCACCGACACGCATACCACGAGACATAAATCTATGTCTTTCTGCCCAAATATTACGTTTAGGCTTAAAATGCATTTTTAACGCTTTCACCAATTGATCAAACTGAAAGTCTTTCAGTAATTTTGGTGCTATTAATGATTTTAACACCTTGTATAAACCTCCACCAGCAAAACTAATAAGCAATGACACTTTTTCATCACTGTCTTCAACACTATTTGAAATAAAAAGATGTTTTAAGCGTTCAATATAATGCCCAAAATCATCTTCGGGCAAAAATGGCTCGATGTGTCCAATGAAAGCCAATTTAACAGTAATTGTTTTCCTATCTTCAGGCATTTTCACTATTATTTTAGACAAGTCTTTTTATAAATGTATATTTAAATCTTTACAATAAAATGCTGAACTTATTTTTTTATATTAATTTTGCACCGGTTCGTTTAAATCCTCGTCGCCATTAAAATGTTTCGAATTGCAAACAGCAAAAATCGTTAACTTATGGGTTTTATGTGTCTTTAATTCATGACGGTCACTTACGAACTAACTTACAGTATAATTATAATTCATTTTACAGTATGTCACTATCATTTCTCTCTCTCTTTCTTTATCTCTCTAAATATGTACATACATAAATATATAATATTGTTCTTAGCATAAAAGTATGTATACCTGCCTAAATAGGTTTTAAGCGAAGACACCCATATCGTATCTAACAGCCCGGCATTAAGCCTGGTGGGGGGTATGGGCCACTTCCTTTGGGTAGGGTATCCGAGGATCTTTTGCTTTCCATATATGGAAGTTGGTAACAAAGGAATTAACTCCCAAGCAACACAAATTGAAACCTTAAAACCATAAAGCAACCAAACCGATATTCAAACCTTCACAAAATGATTGTTCTTACTCCAACCCTTTGGTCAGTACTCTATTGACAACCTTAAAAAACTTTTACCTGCAAGCAAAGCGAATCTTCCTTGGCTTTACGAACGCACCTAAATTGCTATAAAACGTAACAAACCGTATCAATACCTCAAAGTCTCCATGGATAGACAAAGCAGATCAAGAGGACCGCATGATTTCCGCTGGAGCCATTTCCTTAGCCGGGTAATTTTTGTTTCACAGAAAGGCACAAAAAAAAAATAATTTTGTGATAGTTTCCAAAACTGTAAGCAAAATTAATGGGTTCGCACCACACGATAAAGTCCGCTGTCCCAATCCGACCCAGACGAAAAATATGAAGAAAAACTATTCAATAACTTAATTTGCAAATCAGATAACTTCATATTAGCAAACTTTACAGAGACACTAAAAACCGTTCCATTTATTTAAATGCCATTTATTTAAATGGCATGATTTAAAAAAAAATTAAATGTCATTAGAACATTATTATTAAAGCCTATTATTTCAATTACTATTTTATTCGTTTTCGTGGTTTCCTTATAAAATTACAGCAGATTTTAGAGTGCAAACCTTCTGGTTTGCACGTAGCAGCTTCTGATGACGGTGAGCTAAAATCTTTTTGCCTTTCCAAAGTGCTTGAAAGCAGGGCATCTGGCTGATGGCCCAATCTCCTACTTCGTTAGCATTTTGGAGCAGCAACGAAAATAGAACAATAAGTTAAAATGAATGAATGAATGATAGGGAATAGGCTGGTGAAACTTGTGGGGAATTTCACTGTAACAACCCAGTTATTATCCGGAATGGGTTCCATTTTGTACTTCTTTTAATGGCCACTGATTTCACAGGCCGAGATGTTATGTTTGTTTTATCAAAGGCATTTGGAGCATAAGGGTTAGGTATAGCTTACACCCAATCAACACATACCACGGCAGTTCATGCCTGGCACTATACACCGTACCAGTGTTAAATCAAAACGCACCGTTTAATAAGTTAACAACTTTATTGAATGCCGGTCACAGTAAGAGAGAGCGAATTCATAAACTTAGGTTATATTTAAAGACTAGCTTAGTATATACTTATTATGTATATTAAATGAGTTAACTATAATTATAATTATGGTATGATAATTAATAGTGTACGGGTGTTTATACAGAGCAATGCAAATATATATAACATCTTCCTCTTTTTAACATAAGCTCCATTACACAGTTAATTATTTATAATATTTAATTTTTTTGAAATAAATTTTTAATTCTAGAAGACCTTCCGATGTCTGTATTAACTTGATGATTATCTTTTAATTTCAATTTTGGCTTTTTCATTTGCCTTTTAGTTACTTTGTTTTCCTTTACATTTTCAACTTCGTTATCTTTAAATTCTTCTGGTTGGATATCAGCTATATATGATTTATTTTGTAAATATTTCTTTTTAATTTGGTTAACATGTACAAATCTTTCATAACTATTAACAATTATCATAAATGTTTTCTTACTAACAATTTTTATAATTTTTGCTGGTATCCATTTAACCATACATACAAAATGGTTTCTGTAGAGGACTTCCTCCCCAATTTCAAAAATATTATTCTTTTTCAAATCCGATTCAATTTTTTTTTTAACATTTTTATCAGACTTGATGAATATCTTATCTGACTTTAAATCTTTATGTGCAGTATAATTAGTATTTTTTCTATCATTTAAACAATTCAATAATGTTTTTAGTTCGTAACTAAATATAATTTCAGAGGGTGTTCTGCCAGTCACTGTAGTAGGAGTATTTCGATAGTTTAACAGAAATTCATCAACTTTACTAATTAACGAAGACTCATTTTTCAGCTCCAGGCAGAACTTTTTTAGTACTGATTTTACAGTCTGAACTCCACGTTCAGCTAAACCATTCGATTGCGGGTGATATGGGGGCGACTTCATAAGATTTATTCCCTTACAGCCACAAAATTTTTTGAACACAAACGAATTAAACGGCGGACCATTGTCCGAAACTATGTTCTTTGGTAAACCGAAAACTAAAAATAATTTTGTAAGCACATCTATCAAATTTGTTACCGATGTTTTTGGCATTAGTTTTATCTCACAATCCATTATTATGAGAAAAAATTTTCCGCCAAAGTGAAAAAAATCTAGATGTATTCTATCAAACAGATACCCCGCATCTACCCACTTGGAATGCACAATTTCTTTTGGTACGGCTTGGGTTTGTTCACATACCGTACAACTCTTTACAAAATCTTGTATGCTTGCATCTAACGTAGGCCACCATACAAAAGACCTTGCTAACATTTTCATGCGTATAATTCCTGTATGATTTCTATGCAATAACTGCAGAACTGATTCTTGCAAAGCTTGTGGTATTACTGTTCTATGAGCATAAAATATACAACCGTTTTCAATTGCTAAAGAATTACGTTTTTTAATATACGCTACCATACTATCTGGTGTATTTGACTTTGGCCATCCAAACTGTAAATATTTATAAACATTTTTCAAAATTTCATCTTTTCTGTGAACGTGCGAACTATATTCATATCAATGAAGCTTTCTTCTGAACTAAAATAAAAAATATTAGCTTCTTCTATCTCAGAATTTTCTTTGAGTGGTTAGCGCGAGAGACAATCTACATTTGACATTTTGGAGCCTTTTCTATACGAAATCGTGTAACTATACTGCGACAAAACAATCGCCCAACGATGGAGTCGTGCCGATGCGACTGCCGAGTTTCCTTTGTGAGGGTTTAATATTTCTTTGAGAGCTTGGTGATCTGAGCATATTTGAAATTCGTGACCGTAAATATATGTATGGAATTTTTTAACAGCAAAAATGATTGCTAAGGCTTCCCTAAGTAGTTCTGTTCAGATGGAGATAAGGTACATGATGCAAAATAAACTGGTTTCTCCAAACCGTCAACTATATGGCACATAATTGCTCCAACCCCATAAGGACTTGCATCTGCGATCACAACAATAGATTTTTTCGGGTCATAAAGTTCTAGAATCTTGTTTTCTAAAAGTAATTTTTTACACTTTTCGAATGATGATTGGCATTTAGCGTCCCAATCATAATGAACTTCCTTTTTTAAAAGGTTGTAAAGTGGATAAGCTTTACTACATAAATTTGGCAAAAACTTGTTATAATAATGTAGGAGACCTAAAAACGATTGAAGTTGTTGGAGATTTTTTGGTGGGGGTGCATCCACAATAGCTTCAACTTTCTTCTTATTTGGGCTGATACCTTTTGCCGATAAAGTATGCCCTAAATAATCGACTTTATCCAAAATGAATTTACACTTTTTAACATTAATATTAATGTTGTGTTTATTCAACCTCTTGAAAACATCAAACAATAGTACTTCGCATTCTTCAGGAGAAGAACCTCCAATAAGAATGTCATCTAAGTAACAAAAAACTTTGCGCAATCCCTTGAGAATGCGATCCATCACCGACTGGAATATTGCGGGCGCACATTTAACGCCATAAATTAAACGAGTGCATTTATAAAGACCGCGGAGCGTATTCAAAACAAAAAGTTCTTGAGATTTTTCCGATACTCGAAGTTGCTGGTAAGCACCGGTCAAGTCAATGATTGCAAAATGTGTGCAACCTGCAAGCCCTGCAAAAATATCATCAGCTCATGGAAACGGGTAGTACTGCATTTCTATACATTTGTTGAGCGTGACCTTACAATCTACACATATACGAATACTACCGTCACTTTTGGGCACGATAACTATCGGACTAGCCCAGTTACTAAATTCTACCGTAATCAATATATCTTCTTTTACTAACTTTTCCAATTCGGACTCTACTTTATCGCGTAACTTATATGGTACTCGGTATGGCGCGTGAAAAATAGGTGTCTGATTAGGTTTTAAAACAATGTCGGCCTCATAGCCCACAATCGGATGATTTAACTCTTGAACGGTTATGGTTGGAAACTCTAACTTAATAAGCGTTAAAAGCTCTGCCTGGGTACTTACTTTTGAGATGAGGTTGTTCTTAAACGCATTCCTCCAATTTGGAAGTAATTTGTCAATCCATGTGCGTCCAATTAAACCTTTTCTAAGCATCGCTCCTTGAACCACCACTAGTGGTAGCTGTAACATCATGTGACTGGCAGAACTAACCTCAACGATTATTGTTCCTAGCTCTCTTAACCTTGAACCTGTGACCGAAACTAAATTAGAATCTGTTTTTATTAAATTACAATTATTAAACTTATCTAAATACTCCTGCTCGTTGATAATAGTCGCCGCTGCTCCCGTGTTCACCTCCATCGAAAACTCCACACCATTTACCACCACCTTTATTTGCTGGGAGAATTTTCGCTGCTTGCACCACCAACTTGAAACACGACACTTTACTGCCAAGTGCCCTTTTTTATTACACGCGAAACACTGCCAATTCTTGATGGGACACTTTGCATCCACGTGGTCACATCACGACCACATCAACCACATTCCCTTTTCTTCGCACGATCACTTTTTTGAGCACTAACTAAAAACTGCTTTTTATCATCATGCTGTGCTCTTGGGTCACGATGTTTCAAATTAAATTTTTTGTTTCCACTATAAACTGCATTTTGGAACGCAGGTTGAATCGACCTGGAAGCTTGTTGTGAAGATTCCATATTTAGTGCTCTAGCACAACACTTTTGAAACGTCAAAGAATCATCTCCTAATAAAACTTCTTGAATTCTTTCACTTTTTACACCCATTATAAAGCGATCAGTTAAAGCTTCATCTAGTATGTGCTTCTTGTATAATCCAGCTTTTGGATCCATAATACCAGCAGTATTTCCTTTATTTTCGTCTCCAACCTTTACTTTAGCTTTCATCACATGATCCACAAAATCACCAAAACGGCATGTCTGTGCTGCTGCCTTTAACCGTACAATAAACTCGCATAGCGGCTCACCATCTTCTTGCTGTATTTTATTGAACTTGTATCCCTCGGCCCTCTTACTTTCTTTTGGAGCAAAATGATTTCGTAAGAGTGCAATTAAATCATTAAACTTCATTTCACTAGGCAATTTTGGCATAGTCAGAGACATCAGAATTTCATAGATTTCTCCACCAACTACTGTAATAAAAAGTGCAGTTTCAGCTTTTTCTTTGATGTCATTGATCTTGAAGAATTGCCTCAAGCGATCCTCGTATGCTTTAAAATTGCTCCCCGTTACAAACGGTTCAATATAACCCACCAAACGAGACATTTTGAAGTGTGAACAAAAAAAAATTATAGATTTGGGTTACTAAAAAAAATCCTCGTCGCCAATGTTAAATCAAAACGCACCGTTTAATAAGTTAACAACTTTATTGGTTGCCGGTCACAGTAAGAGAGAGCGAATTCATAAACTTAGGTTATATTTAAAGACTAGACATTTAATATACTTATTATGTATATTAAATGAGTATACTATAATGATAATTATGGTATGATAATTAATAGTGTACGGACTTAGGGGTGTTTATACAGAGCAATGCAAATATATATAACAACCAGTTCATCCCCACATACAGTTCATACCAACATAGAGTTAATATCAAAAGGTAGATTTTCTATAAAACAGTTCATGGGTGGCCCCTTCGCGGGTTCAAGGATTTTATCTCCCTTTCTGTAGTCAGTCCGCGCTCACGCAACTTCGTTGCTCCGCTAAGGGTATGTCCAGTCGTCTGGCAGGCACCTTTGTCAGTTCATCTTCTCAGTCTTATCTTCTGATACTTTATATCATTCTCTTTGAATTCATTTAATCCCTTATAACAGTAGTAGGAAAATCTACCATTTGGTATAAACTCTGTGATGGTATGAACTGTATGTGGGGATGAACTGGTACGGTATGACGTGGTATGTGTTGATTGGGTATGAAGTGCGTTGACACGGCATCAGCATTTTAAGTATGCTGTTTTTACCTCCTCCATTTGTCTCCTTACCTTTTTTTGATAGACTACAATTCGTAGCCCATATCAAAGGGGGCAGATTGGTAACAGACCACACTATTTAATTTATTATTGTTATTATATTGTCAGCTTTATTACTTGACCATTCTTTATAACGTCAATTTTCATCGATTTTTTGAACAAAAACAACAACTTAAAGGTGCTACCAACATTTTTTAACAAATTCTATTATTCGTTGTTACGAATTTTGTAATTAGTTTTTTTGTTTTTTGACTGGAAATATAGGCATTTCAAGGAGTGCCAATTCCTATCACCAGTCTCCTTAATATTGGTGCTGAGCTTTAATCCAATTTTATTATGAAAAGCTCTTAACATACACATCATGAGATTAGAAAGCACGCATTATCAGATTTGCTCAGTCTTCGAAGACCACTAATTTTACAGGTCAAGATGTTATGTTATGTATGTTTGTTTTATCGCGTGATTTCATTGCACTAGACCTGCAATACTTATTTTGGGATTTTCTCTTGGGGATGTTTTTGCTTGATTCACGTATATTAATCATAATTTTTTTCAAATATTATTTAATATCTCTTTTTTTAGTGAAATAAAAGCAGTATGTTTTCCAATAATTTTTTTTCTTTTATTAAACAAAAAGTATAAAACAAAAAATAAGAAAAAAATTCGACAAAAAAAAAACACATTTTTCACAACGCATCTGTAACACATACTGAACTAAAATGTGTCAAATAATAACTTCAGTTTATTACTTGCATCACCCTAAGCTACACAAGTTTAAGGGCACGACTGCATCTCACACACTTGCTCTGTTGGCAAGTTATCCGAGAAATGACATCTTTGATTATTATCTCAAAACCATTTCTTTTTGCGAATGCATAACTTGCCTTTTAGTACCTATAAACACAAGTTAAAACTTTTTGGGGATTTTTTGAGATTTTGGAGATTGTGGAGATTTCGACCAAAAAAAATTTGTATTATGGATTTTGTCCATTGGGCTTCTCTCACTATTGGGATTTTTTCCTTCATGATCATATGTCTTTGGAGATTTCGTCCAATGGAGATATTTTTTTTGGGTATTATGGGTGATTTCCTAATAAAATTCGTAAAAACGATTAATAAAATTCGTTAAAAATTGGTGGTATCACCTTTAAGTGTTGTTGTTCAAAAATTCAATAAAAATTGACGGAATAAAGAATGGTCAAGTTATAAAACTGACATTCTAGTACGAATAGTACAATATAACAACAATAATAACTTAAATAGTCTGGTCTGTTACCAATCTTCCAACCTCTCCGCCTTTGATATGTGCTACGAAATATCGAAATAAGGTAAGGAGAAAAATGAAGGCAGAACAAAACAGCATACTTAAAGTGCTTAGATTAATGCTGATGCTCCACACGTCATCTGTCAAAGAAAACACACGTTTTTCCTTTTGCTTTAGGTTACTTATAATCAGGGTTCGGATTCTGTGGCAAATGCCTTCTTTTGCATTTTTTTATCTTAAATGCCTTTTTTGCCATTTTTCCCATTCTCACTTTTTTTGTTTAATTTGTATTAAATGGATCAAATAAACAAAATGACACATTTATTGAGTTGTCCTCAAACATGGACTAATACGCAACTGTCGACGCCGATGTTTTTTTAATTCAAACAGGCAGGCCCCACTAGCAGAGGCTTTGGTGAAGCAGTGAACTGCTAAAATTGCGGCCCAATTCGATATTATAGCATCGTCAGGTAAAAGAAGCAAAAGATAAAGAAGCTCTTCTTTTATCAAAAGCACACATAATTTTACCATAATAATGCATTAACTCTATCAAATTGTTATCATTCACTTTCTAGCGTGAATTATCATGCGTCAACACCAATCATGTACCTTCTGATTCAGAAAAATAAACGAAGTAATAAATGATGATTTGAACGCTTAAGTTCTTGGAAAAAAAAAAGTATCAATATTGTAACTTTAAACTGGGGTGCTTCTGGTTTTAGCACATATGGAAAGAAAGTTTAACCTTTTTGAAGCCTTGTAGCTGAAAATGTTTATAGTCTGTCCACTAAAAATTGGCAGTACAGGGAAGATAGGGATGTTTGTCTCTCATTCGCACTTCTTTGCTTTCCATAAGGTTATCTTCTTTCAAAAGCTCTAACAGGGTTGCCGTAGTAAGCATTTTGAATTGGAAAAAACTGAAAAAATATGATGTAGGGTTACCTTTCTTCTTTTTTAAATAAAATTATTTTCTTAATTTTTATTTATAAAAATGAAATGAAATTTATCTTTTTCCACACCACCAAGAGGTAAGATAGTAGGCGCGTTTTTGAAGTAGGACTAATCCATTTTAAATAAAAAACAAACAAAAAATAAAGAATTTATTCATAAAGATTAATATAACAAGCAAAATAAATAAACAAGCATAACAAAAATAAATATAAATTCATCTATTAAATAAAAATATGTACATTTATATATAAGTAAAGGTATTTTAATCACAACAGTAGCAAACTTCTCAAAAAATTTACGTTTAAAAAAAAAACGTACTTCACATTAATTTCAAAACACTAATCACAAAATAGGTACACGAAACTGCAATACCGACCGCCCGCGCGCTTTAAAAATCTACGCAAATAAGAAAAAATATACACGAAATATCAACCGACTGACCGGCACGAGAATCTACGCAAATAAATTCTTTAAAGACAACAGCTTACCTACATTTTTGTAACTGCATTTTAAGATTTTCCCCACATAAAAAACACAAACATGATCAACAAAAACACTGCACGATAACACTTTTGTACTAGTAATATGCTCATCTCAATATCTCATTATCATTTCATCAATAAAAGGTATTTTTTAAGCTCTAAAATCAAAAGTTCCTCAACAGAAACTCAATATAAAAAAATACGAAACGATAAATATAAAAATATATATAAATATAAAAAAATACCAAATTGACAAAGGTATCTCTGTTCGAATGGATGTTAAAAGAGGGTTGAAATGCATAAGCCAATCAGTGCGTATTCAACTGTACGCTAGGCAGGTCGTTGTGGGATCTATGTCGGATGCGATCGAAAAATCATTGGCGGGTAAACATTTTTTAAATGGGGTTTCTTTCAATTCAGTATGGTGCACAAATAAGGCACGCTACTGATTTTGAAAAAGCTTCCCCATAAGGTCTGTACTGCCAATTTATAGAGGACAAACTATAAATACATTATGTACCCATAAAAAAAAAATCTTTTTTTTTTATAATTAATTTTAAAATATCTTTTTTGCACTTTTCGGGCTTTAATTTGCTTTTTTGATGTTTTTATTTGCCTTTTTTAGGTCTTTAAATGCCTCAAAATCCGAACCTTGCTTATAACATATTAAATATAATAATAAAAAATACTAAATTAAGTTGCTTTAGTCATATATTTGTACATATGTACAAATAAGTCGAATTCTGTTTAAATATTATTTTTCCTGCATTTAAAAGAGAATTATTTGTTTCACTATACATGAAATTCAATCGTCAGTATAAATTGTGTACAACCATGGTGGCTAAATGCTTATTGTGTAAAAGCAATGTAACCAGAAATAATCCAGGGGTTCGTTGCTGTTGTTGTCAACAATATTTTCATACTAAATGTGGACATTCTAGTTTAAATCTAAAAAATTTACCACACAAACGCAAAATAAAAATTTAAATTCTAAATTGCCGGATCATTCGCCACAAGTCACACAAGTGCTACAAAATGATACCTATTTCTGAAAATTATTAGAATATGCATATCTTAACAACAATGAATTAATATGAATTAGTAATTTGAATGTAGTTTCTAAGTCTGTTATGTATTTATAATTTTAAGGAAATAAAAAAAAAAGATATCGATTAAGAGTTGTTTCAGATGCTCACATCTGGTGAAATGTCAGCATGGAACTGTACACCTTGTAGGCAACATTCATATATCTGCTCATAACCTCAATAATGTCAGCATTGGTGACACATATTCGGAATATGAAATAGACTTCGGCCAAGCTATTCATAAAATGCAGGAAGAGTAGGAAAAAATTAAGTCCAATCAGTTGACATTCACTAATTCAGTCTCTTAGGTGTGTGAGCTACTTTCTGAGATCCAATCTATGGCAAAAACAATTTCCGACAACAAAATTAAAATAACTGTGCTAGAGTATGAAAATAAACAGCTTAGGCATCAAATTGTCTCTCAGCACCATCGTCTACCTCAATTGGAGCAAAAAGAGGCAAACAAGAAGATAATGATTTATAATATTCCATCTCTCGAAGCGAGCGTCGATTTGGGAACTGTTATCACTCAACTCCAGACTGCTCTATCTAACGTTCCACTGAAAGATGACGACATTGTAAATATTAAGAGGTTCTCTTGCAAGTCATTTAAGCCTGGACCAGTTTTAATTGAAATAAAGAACGAGAATGTAGCGCGGAATTTAGGCTTTTTTAATTATTCCCTAGGTGGCGCTCGGCTCGCCTTTTTTTCGCATATTCGTATATATGAACCGATCAGAAACTACTGGAACGATTTTGACGGGAGTTTCACTTACAGGTAGCTGATGTTGTAGCTGATGTTGTAACGGATGTTGTAGCGGGTAACATATGCTATTTCATTTACTTCCTAGATGGCGCTGGGGTAGCTTTTTTGAAAACTCTTATATATGAGCTTAAAAGCTTTTGGCAAAATGTTGGACCATATAATTATAGTTACTTTCTTACTTTTTCGAAATCATTGGTTTCTCCCTTATTTTTTTCTGCGACAGCAACGCGCTGGGTTACAGATAGTATTGTATAAGAAAGCAAAGGCACACAAAATTGGGCATAACTTTAAATACCTTTGGAGGAAATATGGCAATATTTACTTGAGGAGGACTGACACTAGTAAAATTTGCAAGCTTTCGTCATTAATTGATTTCAGTTTAATAGAATAATTATATAAAATACTTGGCAAGTACATATTCAATAATTTAATAACTTTTCATAATAAATAAATTAAACATCTATTACCAAAACATTAACAGAGCTCTTACATAGACTAACAATATCAAACTCGCTATTTCAAGTACTTATTTTGATGTCATCTTCTTTACTGAGACCAATCGTAATAATAGCATTTATTCTAATGAATTTATTGCCTGCTAAGTACAATGTTTTTAGGAAAGATAGAAACAATGAGATTTTTCTCGAAAAAATACGATCAATTTTGATAAAATTTCGCATGAGTGATTTGTTGCCAAAGACAAAGCCTTTCATCAGGGAAACGGTTAAACGGTACCTCCCATAGAACCGGTTTTTTTATACCGACTATATCTGTAATTTATTCACCGTTTTTAATGAAATTTGATATTCAAACAGTCTTGCAATGCTTGATGAATATTCGACAAAAAAATTTCCAAAAAGTATTAAAAAAAAAGTTTCTTGAAAATCCAAAAAAATTTTTTATTAAAAACTGGTAAAATATTTTTCCAAGTCGTTTGCAAGAAAGTTACTTGTAACAAGAGCAAGTTTGTGCGACCCAGTCATGCTCTTTACTTATTAATTTTCTCGAAAGCGACAATAGCGATTTAGGTAAATTTTTCTGAACGTTATATTTGTAGAAGTTAGTAAATTAATTTTTTTGTAGTCCAGTCATGCCTTTTATTATAAGATCGGTTCAGCCGTTAAGTTGTGAGAATTTAAATCACTGAATTCGAAATGACTTTGGACTTCAGGTTTTCTCAATCCCCATTTACTTTGAATTCATTGAATTTTCACGAATTTTGAATTGTGTACATAGGTCACCCCACCCAATTAATAATCTTATATAATGTTGAAATTTATTATTGAAATCTGGCCTTCAATACTTTTTTTTATTATTTTATAATAAGAAAATTATTTTCACTAAATTTCTTCGTATAGTTTGTATTGAAATTAATATCTAGAAAGTACAAATTAAATGGCAACACCTGCAACTTTTATATGTTCCATCTTCTTATAATGTTATGCTTAAATTAAATCACTCTTGAATTATACACTGAACTATATAACTCGTTGTCTTTTATTTTGCTTGACCTTAATTTCTAACAGTTAGTTACAATATCTTGGCTAATTACTTAAATTAATAAAAATAAAAATAAATCAAGTATATTTAGGGTGCATTATATTTAAAATATAAAAAAAATCAGTGGACCTACATCAATTTTATTAAAAGAATACAAACTAAGAGGCATAGTTGAAAATGAATGGGATTTGAATGTTCAGATTTTTTTTTAATTCTGTGGTATAAATTCAAATTGTCGACTTCAAAGTAAATGGAGTTTTAAAACAACAAGCTCTGGTCATTTTAAACTCATTGACTTCAAATCACTTAATTCGAATTGATTAAGAATTTAAATGATTGCTGTCGACATTCAAATGAATGCAATGACCAATTTCTTTACTTCTTTTAATCTAGCTCTGCCAAATAGGTACGCAAATACAAAAAATAAGGTCATTCAGTTCCATAAACATTGCACGAAACACGACTACGAAAGAAATCGAAATTATATTTCATTTAAAAGAACTCAGATTTGCCAGGAACTCGAAAAAAAAGATGAAGGTAACTGACGTACTATACTCTTCTTTTAATAAACTGAGCTTTTGTCATATAAAATGGGGTATAATATTACAATCATCTTGTTTGTCTCCCAATAACTTGTTAGCCATTTTGACAAAAGTTTTCATATTATTAAAACAGAAAGCTTCCTTTTGAATCCTTCTCGATAAAAAAAGCTTAGAGACTTTTTGGATAAACTGGCATGAAGGAGTATCTCTCTGCACATATAAATTCAATAAGTATATCTCTTCCTTTCGAAGTGTATCTCGAATACTGCATAAAAGAGGAACAACCACTCTATCCATATAATTTAAAGTAAATTTTAGTTCAAAGCAAAATAATATTTCCTATAAAATTAATTATTTAAATCAAACGTAGAGTTATTTTATTCCTTGTGCCGGATATTGTAAGCAATTCGGAATCGAAAACATCTTCAAGTTCTCGCTATTGACGTAAAAGAATTTAAGTTGAATATTCAACAATCGATTTGGTGCGTCCAGTTTTAGGTATTTATGCGAATATATACCATACCCAAAGTGTGCAGACGCTTTTTTCTTAAGTGAGTCCTTTCAATCCAATAAAATTTCAAGTAACCAAACAGAATATTGAATTTATTGGTTTTGATATTTGAAAAACATCAAAAACACATTATCCTTGTTACAATTATATAAGAATAAGTAAAGAGTGATGAGTTTAACTCTCGGTTGACAAAACATTATATACAATGCTTGGAATAATATAAGAATTGAGATGTATCTGTTAAAATAATCGATTAAAAAGAAGGTATTCCGCTTTTTAGAATAAATTTTTAGAAATTTTGTTTAAAGGATATTTTCCAAGGTCAATATATATATTTTTTTTTTATTTTTGAATCCAATCCCCAAAGAGAATAGAAAATAATGATATAGGAAAAAAATAATGTTGATCTTGTTTTGCGCACGGTTACAAAAAGAGGGTGTGCAGGTAAATGAATTGGGTCCGGTCTATGTATCTATTTTCAGCCTCAACGACCTTCCCTGCTTCATGAAAATAGCATTTTGTTCTTGGGAGATTTAAGTGTTTTTTTTTTTATTCAAGATGCCTCTTTTAATTACTAGTGTTTCTTTGTACTTTGTTTAATCAGCTTTATGAAATGATGACTTTGCTAAAAATCTTACTCAAAAGTAAAATAACAATAATAAGATTTATCTGAAGAAAGTTACCTTAAAAAGCATCAAACCTGTTTCAAAACGAGAAAATCGATATAACAAAAAAGAACCTACATAGAAGCTTGTTTTTGATAAATCAACAGTTGCAACAGTTTTGAAAATTCTGAAAATCACATGTATCTAGGTAGATACATTTGCAAAACGTAGTTTTGAAAGCTTTTCATGAGGAATGCATTCAGGATATGTGATTTTTTTCAATAGGTATATTTACCCACATGCTAACAAACACTTTTGTAAAAAAAATATTTTTGTTTTACTAAAACAACACATTGTACCTACCTATGTACATTAGATATTAAATTAATGTGGACAATTCATTTATTTTATTTACAAGAAAAGTATTGCATTTTGGAATTCATACCTTTGGCAGGTATTATTCATTTTCTGATATTATTATTTTATTATTCTCTTTGAATATCTTTTTAAACAAACATTTTTGTTGTTCTTAAACAACACCATCGTACATAAGATATATAATTAACGTGGATAATCCATTTATTTTATTTAAAAGAAAAGTTTGGCCTAGTAAAAATCATATACAAAAAGTTGATTTCTCCAAAGATCAACTCGCTTTTATGTTAATTTTATGCAAAATTAGTACTAAGTATAAATAATTTTCGGTTAATACGTTAATTTTGCGTATTTTATAAGCGGAGGGACATAAGTTCCCGGGACATAAGTCCCAAATTTATTTTGTCCCACCTTCAATCTCTTTTAAATAAATTTTAGGAATCTAATAAGAATACACTCATGTTGATAGTTTGTTCAGTTATTTCCGTTTAGTTTTACGAATTGTCAACGCTTCAATGCGTAAAACTCTACTGTAATGCAAATACAGTGAAAACTTTATTTACTGACAGCTCCCATAAGCGAACAATTCCCATGACCGGCAAAACATCGGGGACCATGGGGGTTCGCTTATGGGAGCTTTGACTATAAAACTAAAATACAGTTACTTGTTGTTTTACTTTTTTCAAAACTGTAATTTTTAAAGTTAATTTTCTGTGAATTTAAGAAAAGAATCTTAGAAGATTCAAGTTTTTGCGAATTTGAAAAACTAAAACCAAAAAATCGCGTAATTTTTTGGTTTTTCAAATTCGCAAAAACTTAAATCTTCTAAGATTCTTTTCTTTAATTTACAGAAAATAACCTTTAAAAATTAAAGTTTTGAAAAACGTAAGAAAACAATTAAAAACACTACTTTTGTTTATTGTATTTAAAGTTTATCTTATTTTTTGCGATTTTTCATAAATCAATTTTTTTTGTTAATTCGTTTTGTCGTTTTTGTTACAAAAGTAAAATGTTTTTGTTTTTTACTTTGTAAATGAAATAAATGGAGTGAAATAAGGGCCGCGGAAATAAAGCCCGTGGGACATAATTCCCACTATAACAGGAAATAACACCCGCGGGCATTAATTACTTTTCAAAGTGTTAATAAGACTCTCTACAAAAAAAACATTAAGACCCGCAGTACTTGCACACACCCAAACTCGCACCCACCCCAAATCCTATACTGGCACAGGCAGTGGGTTGAAAGGGGACAGCATGCTTCCCTTACCAATCTCAATTGTTGGGAAACAACACCCGCGGATTTAATGGTCATTTTGTGAATGAATTAATGCCTGTGGGCGTTGTTTCATTTCAAAGTGGGAATTAGGACCCGCGGCCCTTATTTTACTCCACCAATTAAATAATATACGAATATTTTTATGTTATCCATCAAACCGTTTGTTTAGTTTTTTTTTAAACATCATTAGCAATATTTATTGATTTTTGCAGAAAAATGTAAATGTTTGGACTTTTGTCCCATTTTTGAGATGAAAATGTTGGGATTAATGTCCCGACGGGGTGGGACATAAGTCCCAAATCGAACATAAATTTGGGACTTTTGTCCCGGGAACTTATGTCCCTGCCCCATTTTATTATCATTTAAAGTCTCAAATAGTTCTGTGTGTGAGTGCTTATATATTTACCTATACCTACTTTACATTTCTCCCATCATTTTTGAGTTTTCTTTTTCAATTTAAATTCAATTATTATTAAACTTTTGCTTTTAACCAACTTATTTTACCTGCTTTCATAGAACTAAAATAGCACAATCTCCTAATAAGTGGAATACAGATCTTTGCTACGTGGGATCGAGCCTCACAATTTGCGCATATAAATATCTTTTATTTTATTTTTTTTTTTATTTTGTTTTATAGAGTTTACTTTAAATTTCAGTTTTAACTTTTTGTTTTATTTTCTTTATCTTTTCTCTTTCTTTCTTTTTTAATTAATATTTTTTTTCAATTTTAAAATGGTTTGCTTTGCAAAAGGTTGTCCAGATGACTCAAACAATCTTCCTCTGTTCACTTGTTTTGGACCCAATGGTAAACATTACCAAGTTAAATGCGTTGGTTCCACCAATGCATTCTTAGAAAAGATAGTCGCGTCTAAAATAGCACTTTGGTATTGCACCGACTG
Organism: Baccha elongata; assembly: GCA_951217065.1. NCBI lineage: Eukaryota > Metazoa > Arthropoda > Insecta > Diptera > Syrphidae > Baccha > Baccha elongata. The sequence continues at coordinate 334,537 of CATNUY010000256.1, forward strand.
CCGTAAGATATACTTGTCTCAATTGTCTTTCAAATTGAATTCCATTAAAGAAAACATTTTGAAACTTATTCGAAGACTTATTCAAAAACTTTAACATCACTGTTTTAAATGTAAAGACGTTTTCTCCTTCAAATGATGTGATCAATAAAGCAACGTCTACTGGTGAATTGATCAATTGACCTTCGCTTGCTACTGCTTCATCAGTAAATAAAGAGTTGCAAGCTAAAGCTTCTTTGTCTTTGGCCAAAAGTCAAAATTTCAAGATTCAAAAAACTTATTTTTTTAATGCAATAATTATCTATGATAATAGGACAATAAACTAGCAGTAAGGTTTCTTCTCTAAAATTAGTTGTTGGCAGTCAGTAACGTCACGAAGTTGAGTGTTTTTCACAGTTTTATAAGAAATGTTAATCTGAAAATATGATACAGCGGTTTAACCATTTTTGGTCAGTTGTTTAAAGTTAGTTTTGGAAAAACAGTTGATGTAAATAATACAAAAGTGTAAAGCGATTGATTTTAAATAATTTTCTAAAAAAATATGTATATATTTTTTTGTTTTAACCCTTGTTAATAATGGTGCGTAATTTGTGTTTTTTCACATTTTGTGTTTTGCTGTAGAGCAGAAAAATAAAATTTCTATAAAATCCCACGATAATTTTTTGCGCAAATTGTTAAATTTTGGACCAAAGTAAAACACTGTTTTCACTTGTTTTTAGATCCAAGGAATATTATCAAGAGCATTGTAATTTTTAATATTTGGAACACGGCGAAAAAAGGTCGCAGTATGTTCGGGGGTAAACTAGGAAAACCCCCCAAAGTTCTTGACCTTGAAGACCCTGTGCTAACTTGGGGAGGTAGAAAAAACCCAAAATTTTCTGTTTTCGCTTATGTTTCTTAAACTAAGCACGTTTTTTGCACCATATTCCATAACAAAGTTAAAAACGACCATAAAATTTCCCAAAAATTGGTTGGTAAACCAAATCTGTAGGCCTTATATTGACGGAGAGACATCTGATTTTTTTCGGGGTATTTTGACCCGTACAACAAAAGTAGGTGTGTATTGTACAGCAATTCTATATTCAGATACAGGTTTATTAACATAATTTGTAAACAAAACAAACACAGTAAAGCTAGTAGGTTAGACTAAAATGAAAAAAAAAATCGTTAATTTTCAAACAAAAAAAAAAAAAATGAAGAAAAAAAAAATTATTTAAATTTTTTTTTGTCAAAAAAAAATTCTTAATAGCTAAGATATTGTGAAGTTTGAAAATATATTACTTCTTACCTCAGACCCTTTGCTTTCTTACGAAATAAATTTGAAAATCTACATTGTCTGAAAATATTTTGAATTTACTTACTTAATTACTTAAACTTAAAATTATTAAATAGTTAATAAAATTCAATAATATTTGAAAAAAATAATTTAACAAACTATTTTTTTTATTTTCTATCATTTTAAATTTAATTTTGAGTTTTGACCGCCCTTCCCATACAAATAAAACCACTGTGGCGTCGTCAGTCCGTCTTTAACGCCAATTTCTGTTACTGATGGCGATTATGAGTGTGTAAGCTTATCAAATCCTGTTTTAAAGTTATAAAACTACCGAGGCTGTTCCTTAGCCTAGATCAATTTTTCTCGTTTAAATCAAACAAATTTATTCCAAAAAACGCGCCTGTTAAGTGCACTGAAATAAGCAGAGAAAATAGTTTTGTGTCATCCTTTAGTCGCCCACACTGCATTTTTTGACTCAATCATTGATACTAATATTTGGCCATCTGAAGCTATTATAAAAGAGTTTACTTCCGTCAGAAATAAACGAAATAAGAGCGTTATTTGCAAGAAATCTTCTCCAAGAAACTAAATAGGTCTTGTTGGCTTTAATGCGCAACTGTTTCAGTTTTTGTGAACTACGAGAAGAAACGAATCCAAGTTCTTGAAAATTATTTTTATTCTTTCGCTAGTTACAAAATTCCTGTTGAAAAAATATTTTATTTAAGGAATAAATATTTAAAATATACATACTTTTAGTTTTACTTCAAATTGTTTTCTTTACGTTAAATTATGATTCTTTAATTTATGGTTTTCTTAATTTTATATCAAATCCAAATCTAAATTGTTTTACTCGAAATCCAAAAGAGATAAAGTTCATGTGCTTTAAATTGACATTTGATATTCTATGTTAAAAACATTTGTAATGTTGGCTCACTGTTTTAAATAGCAGGGTTGTTAACACTCCCCCCCAGTATGGCCACTAGGACTAGGTGAAGTGGACTTTACTAAATTCATAGCGCTAACATCTAATACAGCCAACTTTACAGCAGGCCGCTCGTAGACCCCTGAGCTTGTTTGAACTGTAGCTCTTCGTACTTGCCCGTCTCTGGAACACGTCGTTGCAATTACTTTTCCTTTAGGCCAACAATTTCGTGGGCTGTTAGGGTCCACAATGATGACGATGTTGCCTACTTCAATCGGTTTAGCAGGGGTAAACCACTTTGAGCGTTTGGTAATAGTAGGGAGGTATTCTTGTACCCATCGCTTCCAAAAATGGTTTGCATATTGCTGGCTGGTAGTCCAATTTTTCTTGAGCACCAATCGGTCATCGTTAAAGATTGCTATTGGCTTCATTCCGTTGGAAGAACCCAGTAAAAAATGGTTCGGTGTAAGCGCATCTTCGTTTTCGTTCGTAATAGGAAGATATGTGAGAGGACGTGAATTTATTATATTTTCAACTTCGATTAATGAACTTCGTAAAAGCTCATCCGAAGGATTGCGAGTGAACATGGTATTAGCCAACGTTGTTTTAACAGATCTGACTAATCTCTCCCAACTTCCCCCCATGTGTGGAGACGCTGGTGGAATAAAAACCCATTTGGTCATAGCTGAGGTGAATGTTTCCATTAATTTTTCCTTGTCAACGTTCTCCAATGCATTTTTCAACTCTCGTTCTGCACCACGGAAGTTGGTGCCGTTGTCGCAGTGGAATTCCAGAGGAATCCCCCGTCGGGCAATAAAATTACGAATGGCCAGTATACACGAGTCTGTTGACAAAGAGTGGGCGACCTCAATGTGAATTGCTCGAGTAGTGAGGCAAGTCAATAGGGCACCCCATCGTTTTTGTGGCCTTCGCAGGATTGTAACACTCATTGGGCCAAAGTAATCAATGCCTACGAAGGAAAATGGACGACTAAACGAAGCTAGCCTGGCCGATGGTAGTTGTGCCATGATTGGTGGTTGTGGCCGTGCTCTAAAGTTTTTGCACATTTGACAAGACCGACGGACAGAAGCGAAGACAGCTCTGAGATTTGTTATGTGAAATCGCTGCCGAATTTCGTTTATAGCTGTTTCATGATGTTGGTGTTTATATTGTTGGTGGTAATCAAGAATGATAAGCCTAGTGATGTAGTTTTTCCCCGGGAGAAGGATTGGGTACTTAAAGTCATCGCCAACATCTTTCGAAAGTTCAACCCTTCCACTGACACGTATTAATTGATGCTCGTCTAGAGAGGGACAATGTTTGTAAATAGAGCTTGTTTTACTCACCGGTTTGTTTTTCATTAAGTAATCGATTTCATTACGATACGTCGAAAGCTGCACTTCTTTGATTAGGATCGTCTCTGCTTGTTCTAGTTCCATTTGAGTGAGAGGTCCACTAGCACTTGCTGATTCCCTTGTTACCTGGAGATCCATGAGCTGTGTTTTGGATTCAGTTAATAATGAAATTTTCTTCAGCTTCGTTCTTGCCTGTAACTTTTTTACAAACCGCAGTAGAAAAGCAAGGCTTCGCAAAAGTCTTTTCCATTTTGAAAATCGCTCCGCAGTTACTAAGGGTTCTAGACAATCAATGTGGATGCCAACATATTGGCTTCTCAGTTCTTCAAGAGTGTTTTTTGGCAATATATTTTCGGCGGGCCATCTATCAGGAGGCCAAAGTAAAAATGAAGGGCCCACAAACCATCGACTAGATGAGTCGAATTCTGGAATTTTGGTCCATTTTGTGGCTTCGTCGGCCACATTTTCTTTAGTCGGGACCCAACGCCACTCTGACATATCAGAAAGCTCCAGAATCTCACTTACGCGGAATGCGACAAATTGCTTATATCGCCTATGGTCTGAACGAAGCCAAGACAGAACATTTTTTGAATCAGACCAAAAAAATTTTCTGCTAAAGGAAATAGAATGCGATTGAATAATGGTTCTAGCTAAACGGGCTCCAAGAGTTGCTGCTTGCAATTCTAATCTAGGTACAGATAGACTTTTTAATGGAGCTATTCGTGTTTTTGCTGCTATCAAGGTCACCTTGGTAGAAAATCCATCCGAACATCTCAAATACGCTGCAGCCGCATAGCCATCCTCACTGGCATCAGTAAATATGTGAAGCTGTATTACGAGCGGATTTTGGAATTTTGTTGTAATATAACACCTAGGTATTTTAAGATTTTCGATTTTGGGCAAAATACGAGTCCAGTTTAACCACTTCTGATGTTGTTTATCTTGAATTTCTTCATCCCAGCCAATACCTGATCTCCATACTTCTTGAAGGAGAACTTTAAGGTACATGAGAAAATGGGAGATCAGCCCTAGGGGATCAAATATGGTCATCAAGACCCGAAGAACCTCTCGCTTAGTAGGACAAATATTCCCCATAGGAATCGATGAAATTTTAGGCTTGAAAATGAACATATCGTTGGAAGTGCACCACCACATACCCAAGACCTTTTCCGAAATGAGTTCGGGCTCCATGTTTAAGCTCATTAAGTCTGTGTTGCTTGATTGTAGAGCCTGCACTACCTCTGCAGAGTTTGACACCCAGTTTCTTATGTAAAAACCACCTTGGTTGTGTATAAAGCGGATATTTTTAGCCAGTTCAACGGCCTCTTCATGTGTATCAACGCTAACAAGCAGGTCGTCGACATAGTGGTTCTCAAGAATTGCCTTTACAGCCGCTGGGTAGCTATCTAAAAATTCTTTAGCATTTTGGTTTTTTATGTACTGTGCACAGGCAGGTGAGCAAGTCGCACCAAACGTCATGACAGTCATTGCGTAGGTCTCAGGATATTCGTTTTCCCCGTTGCACCACAAAAAAAGCTGAGAGTATTGATCTTCATCTCGAATCTTAATTTGGTGGAACATCTCCATTATGTCTCCACAAAGAGCAACCTTTTTTTCTCTGAATTTAAATAGGACCGAAACCAAACTAGTAAGTTGGTCCGGACCCTTCATAAGAACTGAGTTCAAAGACATGCCTCGGACTTTGGCTGCAGCATCCCAAACAATTCGTATTTTACCAGGCTTATTCGGATTCGTCACTGGAAAAATTGGGAGGTACCATAAACGCTGATGTTTTTCTTTAGCTTCTTGAGGGGACAGTTTTCGCGCATAGCCTTTTGAGAGATAGTCCTGTATTTTGCTATGAAGAACCTTAGCTAGCTCTGGATCCTTTGCCATTCGTTTTTGTAAGCTCTTAAGACGATTATAGGCCATTTCAAAACTATTTGGCAGCTTTATATCATCGTTTTTCCATAAAAGGCCAGTTTCGAAGCGCCCTTCTTTTCGACAAGTCAGCTCTTTTAGTAGTTTTAAAGCACGCTCTTCTTCTACAGGCATCAAGACGTTTTTTGGCGTAGATACTTCAAAATTTTCAAAGCATAAGAACTGTTTTACAAGGTCCTGAAGGTTACCGTCGTCACACTTTTCGCAATTGCAGATATGAAAGTTGCAGCCGCTAGTTGTTACCGCTTGCTCTGTGAGGGTATTCTTTAGACCCCCATGAATAATCCAACCCAGCCGCGTCTTGGTAGCAACAGGCTGCCTAGCATCGCCTTCTTTGTACTTTAAAGGTAATCCAAGTTTCCAGTTATTAATGCCAATGAGTAACCGAGGTCTTTGGCTGGCGAAAGAACTTATCGGCAAATCTTTTAGATAACTGTATTGTTTTCGGAGCTGTTCACTATCTAATGATTGAAGTGGTAATTGAAGACTTTTAACAGTGTGGACATTTTCTATCGTATACTTTTTATCTTGAAAGGAAATACCTGATATTTTAAGGTCCATAATTTCAGAGTCATTCTCACATCGATGTTCATTTGCAGTCCACTTCAAACGCAATGGTGAAGCAGTGCCTTTCATTTTTAGCTGACGAGCTACTTCCTCGTCAAGCAATGTCACGGACGAACCCTCATCAAAAATGGCACAGATATTGACCTTTGAACCGTTGCCATACAAGCTTACGGGTATCACTCTGAAAAGAATCGCTTCAGAATTATGGTGGTAAAGGTGGTCGTCGTGATGAGTGGAAACGTCTTCAGGTCGTTTGATCTTTGTCTGAACTAAATTCTGATGCCTTCGGAAATCCTTCTCATCATTATGCAGCAAACGATGATGCATTAGAACACAGTTATTTTTTCCACATATGGTCTCAACCTTACACCTCTGCCTCCCATGTTTGCCAAGACAACGTCGACAAAGCCGTTGTTCACGAACGATTGTCCACTTTAAAGAAAGACTTAAGTTTTCAAATTTTTTGCACTGTGAAATCGACGGGCACTGTCCACTGCAAATGCAACAATTATTGCGTTGGGGCGATGCATATTTACTCTCTTCAAAATCTTCACAATGCGCATGAACAAATCCCTTATCTTTGGCTTGTTTATTTTGTTTATCGATGTGCAGTGTACTAGGCAAACTAACACGATTAACAGCCTCAGCCATATTGTACAGCCATGAGCTAAAATGTGAAAGAGTGAGATTATCAAATTGAAGACTCTGAGTATAGATTGCCCAATTCAATCGAATTGCTGAAGGCAACTTGTCAACAAGCTCTCGTAACAAAGTAGGATTACTCAAGTATTGAACGGAACCGGTCGCTTCTATAGTCGCACAGAGGTTTTGCACGGCGACTGCAAAGTTGACAATACTGTCTAGTTTATCAGCTTTCGGAGGTGGAGTGGCATGTATCTTGTTCATCAATGTTTCAATTATAAATTCTGGTCGTCCAAATAACATTTTTAGAGTTGAAATCACTCGTGGAACACAATCTGGTTGAGTCAGCAAGCTTTTAACAGATTCTAGAGCCTTGCCTTTAAGAGCTTGTTGAAGACGCATGAGGTTCTCTTCACTTGAAAACGCACATAACTGTGTGCTTCTCTCAAAGCTTCTAATAAAGAGGGGCCATTCATCTGGATCCCCACTAAAACTTTTCAGTTCTTTAGATATCGAATGGCGAGCAGCTAGATGGTTACTTGTGATAATCGGGTTTGTGACATCAAAATAATTAGCTGTAAATGGCAAACCTAATGGTGACGAAGAGTTCTGTCGCGGTCGGGTGTATTGTGGTTGCTGTTGCAATTCTAAAACATTATTGCGGAGCTGCGATGGCAGTTGAGGTGGAACATAAGTTGGCTGCGAACCTTCTCGTATTTCGTTCGAAAGCGGATTACAAATATTTGCATTCGTTGAATCCAGCGCTATCGAATGTGGTTCTATCGGTTTATGTAAACGACTCTGCAGTTGTTCTTCTTGATTAAGTACTGGAGCTTTATTTTGAGAAAGTGTTTTGCTCGTTGAAGGGTCATTGATGTTTGCTTGTACCAACTTAGTGCTTTGTACATTACGCTTTGCATCATTTATCCAATTAAAGGTCCTTCCTACGGCAGACACACTAGACTGTGCATCGTCTTCCTCGGAATCAGATCTAATATCCTCCATCAGGCTCAGGATTTGATACTTTTTGGTGATGTAATCGCGTTCATTTTGTTCCTTTTTCTCAGCTAAACGTTTTTCTTCGTCCAACTTCTGCAGTTCCAGCTGGAGATGCCTGCTGGTTGATGCTTTTGAAGACCTGGAAGTATGAGATGCAACTACTGACATTTTACTAGACGGATTGGCGGCTATTGCTGCGGAGGTTCCTGCTAAACAGTCAGCATTATCTTGTGTACATGTCGCACATTTCCATGGGCGTAAAGCAACTAAACTATCGACGCCTACACAATTGTAATGGAACCAAGAGCCGCATCTAGAATTGTCGCACAGTACCATGTTGTCCGTTGAATCCGACGCCTTGCACGCTTTGCAGTTGTACTCTTTTGCAGAGTTTTCTGGTGCTAGTGCGGTAGGCTTGGCCGGGTTTTCGACAGAATGAGGGCTACGAAACATCATGGATTTTGTATATTCTTAAGATGACACCATAAAAGAATTTTGTAAAATGTTGGCTTTAATGCGCAACTGTTTCAGTTTTTGTGAACTACGAGAAGAAACGAATCCAAGTTCTTGAAAATTATTTTTATTCTTTCGCTAGTTACAAAATTCCTGTTGAAAAAATACTTTATTTAAGGAATAAATATTTAAAATATACATACTTTTAGTTTTACTTCAAATTGTTTTCTTTACGTTAAATTATGATTCTTTAATTTATGGTTTTCTTAATTTTATATCAAATCCAAATCTAAATTGTTTTACACAGAGTTAACCTCGAAATCCAAAAGAGATAAAGTTCATGTGCTTTAAATTGACATTTGATATTCTATGTTAAAAACATTTGTAATGTTGGCTCACTGTTTTAAATAGCAGGGTTGTTAACAGGTCTTTTTAGGTAACAACAAATCAGTAGTACGCGGATGACAGCTGAAAATGTTTTTTATCATTGGTGACAAATTGATTAAAAACAAGAGCGGACATTTTAATGTTGTGTGCGAAAATTGTGAACAGTATATTATTTAACTTTTAAGTCATGGAAATCTCAAATTTCACAGGAAAAAAAAGAGATTATTTATAAAATACTTTTACAAAATTTTGAGCTTGACAGTTTGAAAAAAAGCCCGATACATATTTCAATCTGTCATCCGCGTAGGATGACATCTTTGTTTTGACATAAATTTGGCTGAATTCTAGCTTTTTAGACACGGAACTTTTTAATCAAGAGTTCTTAGTTTACAGAAAAGATCGTCATGTTGATGAACAAAAAAGAAGTATGGGCGGTATTCTTATGCTGTTTGTAAATTTTTTTTATATACGCATATTTCTTTTCCATTCAATTTTTCAATTGACATAGTCTGTACAAAACTTAAAGTACAGTCTAAGTTTATATAAATAATAAACACATACATCCCTCCAAGAAGTCTAAGTATGGCGTATAATGAACTTGCTATGGCCTTGGATTTCATCACTGACTTTTCTTGCTCTACCTCTCGGTGATTTCAATCTACCCCACATAGAATAAGTTCCTTCTGAAGATGGTTCATATCAAGAAGCTTCATTAACATCTTCCTAAACAGAGCTTTTCTCTTTAGATGGTATACATTCTACTGACTCACAGCAAGTTAGCTGTATCAAAAACTTTAAGAATCGAATTAGTCTCGTCAACGAATGCTCTAAAAGGGGTCTAGGTAGAAAAATCGAGGGCAGAAAAACTAAGTACGCAGCTTTGTTTGGACTAGTTGGGAGGCAAACATACTAAAAGTCCCCGATCCTAGGTTGGTTGCGAAGGGGTGCGGGGAGCTTTAAACGTCTCTTTTTTCACTTTTTTGCCTATAACTCAAAAACACTCGATCATATGATAAAATTAAGTAAAAAAATAAAGTTGACGAAATTTCCTTCAAAAAATTTAAGTTGTATAGTTTCTGAGTTACAATCCTTAGAAGAATTTTTGCACCAGAACTTAATTTTAGTTATTAATTTTATTATCTTCGCACCTACAGTGCATTTGATCAGACTACTCTCAATGGTTTGATAAGGACTCTGGAGTCAAACAAGGATGTCTTTTAAGTGCCCTACTATTTTCGATCTTTGTAAATGATATTGTCACTTGTATACCCGGTGGAATTCGTATTGCCGATACTAAGGTTAATGTACTTTTATATGACCTTTTAGATGACCTCGATTTACTATCAGAACCACCTGATAACCTGCAGCTTATGATAAACCGTCTTTCAAAATATTGTAAAACATGGGACCTCACGATAAATATTGAGAAAACGAAAATTATGGTTTTCACACATAGTTCCCAAAGTGTACCAAGCACTAAATGGTTCTTCAAAGGCAGCAAGATTGAAGTTGCCAAGGAATACAAGTACTTGGGACTTAAAATAAATCCGACTCTGGATGTTAGAAACCACCTCCAAGGAAAAGCTGCTACATCTCAAAGCTTTGTGAACATAACGTGGAAAAAACTATTCTCAAATACAAACATCGCACTTTCATACAAAGTCTTCGACTTCGATAGTGTTGTGAAATCGACGCTCTGTTATGCTGCTCAAGTTTAAGGTATTGATGAATTCGAAGAGGTTAAAAAAGAGGTCTCAAGCTACAAGCAGACTACATTTTAAAAATTGCTTCGCACCCAGATACTCGTCTCACCAAAAAAATTCTACTCTATGAAGGAAGAAATCAAGACTGGTGGATGATGAAATGGCGGAATATTGCTTCTTTTTGCAGAAGGGGTTTAAACTGGAATATAAGTGATTTGGACTTGTTAAAAGAACAGCTTTATTTCCTTTTACAGATAAATGAAGACTCCACTCGAAACACCTTGATCATGGAAGCATGTCAATCCAAAAGCAGAATTATTTATTCGCAGTTAAATCATAACCTTTTAAGTAATAACTACTTTCAAGACGAAATCAGTTATAAGGAAATATCATTGCTCTTTAAATTTAGATGTGAGCTACTCTACTTAAATGGCAGTCCATATAACGGTAACTTCGACCAATTTTGTACACTGTGTAACAGGAGAGCCAAAGAGGATAACTTCCACTTCATAAGCATTTGTCCAATCTTCAAACACCAGAGACTCACATACCAAAGGAAAGAAAGTTTTACTATTGAGGATTGATTGAGAATTGGTAAAGTTGAAATGCGCAATTGGTGGTCAAAATTAAAACAAAGTTATCTTTGCTCTTTAGTACAAACTTGACTACTGCAGCGCCACACGTTTAGCCTTTAAATCCCTATGCTGGAAACGATTGATAATAATTGGAAAAATGTGTGCTACTTCCAAAATTCTATTCTTAAGTACCGAAACTTGTTTATAACTGAATATGCTTTTTTTTTGTTTCTTTTTTATATAATTAAATATGTATTATATTTTGCCATCCGAGCTGACGGCTAAACCATAGCAATCAAAGTTCATAATTAAGTTCCTAAACTATGTAATCAAAATAATGTCTCATAAATGAATGAATTACTTACTTACTTACTTACTTACTTACTTTATTTTATTTTTAGATTCTATCTGTCCTTTGTTTATTGAATTCCAGACATATCTGGTTGTGGCACAGGAGTCACTCATGCATTATGTGGAGAACTTTGTTCCTTTTGAGTTATTTATTAGGGATTCTGACCACTGCGCCTGCTTGGTTCTGATCAAGATTATGTGACAATATTATTCTTGCTAGCTCATCAGCCTTTTATTTTTTGATATGCCACGCGGCAAGCAACGCAACAGAGTGTAATACAGTAGATGACTGTTAAAAGAAATTCAAAATATCTTCCTTTCTATTACAAAATTTCTTATATAAATAACAATGAATATAAGAAAAAAGTGTCTTTTATCAGTTTAAAGCATGCACGGCACGTAAAAACGAAAATTTTCTTTTAGCCAAATTTTGTTTAAACAAAATCAAAAATTAAATTCAGAAAAATTAGACGGCGGCGTTCCGTCACGCCCATTATTTGGATGTAAACAATTGTAAACGTTTTAATTTACATTTCGTTTAAACTTTTTCTAAGCGAAGCGTCATATGGACCTATTTTTAAATTTGGCCATTTGACACTTTCAAAATGCGTCATATGGCCATATTTGTAAATTTGACCATTTGTCGTTTTGCCAAAGTGTCATATAGCCCTATTTTTTTGCGAGTTTTAGTCATACTCTTTAAGAGGGTCAATAGGCAAACACTGAAGGGTTATGAAGGGCATTTTGCCCCCCTGCAACCACACTGAAAAAAATTTCGACGAATGGAAGATCAATTTGGGGTGTGAAAATTAGAAATTCGCGCGAATTTATAATTTTTACACCCAAAATTGATCCTCCATTCGTCAATTTTTTTTCAGCTACGCTTTTCGTTTCTTAACATTCCCAGCCTTGCCCTAGATCCTAGAACATGGCACTATAGAAAAATTCTTGCGAATTTTTAATTTTCACACCCCAAATTGAAGCTACGCTTTTCATTTCTCACCGTGCCACGTAAATTCGATCGAATTTTATATTTTCACACCCCATATTAATCTTCTATTCATGTTTTTTTTACCGTTACCAAAACTACATCCGCCACCACTTTCCTCTAGAACATTAAGATATTAACCATCTTTTGAATGAGCGCTATTTCAAAAACTGCATTTGAAAGTGACATTATGTCAAAATGGCTGAATGACACTTTCGTAAAGTGGCAAATGGCCATATCTACAAATATGGAAAAATGTCATGGTACCGTTATTCTTTGTAGTAAATGATGTTTTGCATCGGGTTAAGTTTCTTATAGTGTTTTTCTTATAAACAGTTTCTAATATGAGGTAAATTTAATGTGTATATTTATGGGAATATGCTGTGCATAATGTTTTTGTGTATCCAGTTTCTTTTGGATTTAGTATTTATTTAGTGCGATTTTAGTTTGCTCCCGCAAACTCGTTTCTCGTTTGAAAATTGCGGGATTTTTGTGTGCGAGAGGTAAATGGGAGATTTAAACAAAACTGGATTTTGTGATTGCGATTTTCCGAAAAGCAGGATTTTAAATTTGCAAGATATGGTTTTTCGAGATTAAAGAGAAACGCGATTGCGGTATCCGAGAATATAATTTGCCAGATATCATAACATTCCCATAAAGTTTGGGAATGCATTCCAAAAAATTAAGTTAAAAGACTAGGACTTCACGTCATGCAATACTGAAATACTGGATTCTCTTACAGCTCTGCTACTTAGGCAATGAGATCCACAGTGGGAATTGATGCTAAACTTAAAATTGAACCCCTTGTTATGTTTGCACAAAAGTCAGCTGCAAACAGTGCAGTCTGACTGAGTCAAATTGGTAGCTTCAGAAATATATGGGCAATAATAAATGTTTATTCTACATCACATCCTGGATAGACATTTATAGACCTTTTGAAGTTTCAGTAGGAAGAACTGACAAAATAACCAATCAGTTTACGGTGAATCCACAATAGCCATCTTTACCGATAGTTGCGATTTACATCAGAAACCCTTAGACCAGGCATGGAAAATGAATCTTATGAAGTGTATCGAAAGTTAAAATAAAAGTGTATCAAATTGTACTTTTTAATTTTTCAAAAACAGTTTTTTTCGTGCTTTTATTTTTAAATTTTGGTTTATTTTTTTAATTTTTTAAAAGAAGTTTATAATTGTTTATAACAGTTTGAACTTTAAAAATGCTTCTACGTGAAATTTGAAAACTGTACTTATATAAACCATTTCGCCACCTGGACACACAATTAACAACTGTTTAGTGGTTTAATACAAAGGGTTAGTTCTAGTTCTGCGAAAAACAGAATAAGAATTGACTCCAATAGTTCTTCTTGCTCAAGAGAGAAAGGATAATTTTGAACACTTTGAACTAATTACTTTTTATGTGGAAACTATAACAACAGTTTGTTAATTTGTTATTATTTATTAAATTTTGTTTTAAATTAATGCTGAGAAAGTCTCAGTTTGTAGACGACTTGGACATTGAGGCCCAGTTGTTCAGGTTGAGATTATACCAGGGTTAGATAAACCCCGAGTTAACTTTTATGAAAACAGGGTTAGTTTTGGATCCGGAGTTAACACAAAATTAATCCAGCTAAATTGGTGAGTTAATTCTGAGTGAATTCGGGATCTCAAACTGACTTAAGAACCGTGTTTTCATCAGCGATAACTCGAGGTTAATCTAACTCTGATGGAATAATATCACATCTAAAAAACAGGGCCTAGTTTTTAAATAGTTGTATAGATATGCCGCAATAGTTATATAGATATGATAAACATTTATAAAACAAGAACAACCACCAGATTTTAATTTTGGTTTGCAATAACACATATTTAGACAGAGTCACAAAATCATGAACACAATTAACGAAAGAAAGAGCAAAACACGAAGCAAGATAGAGACAGACGGATGACAATAAAGACAAAAATTGTTCAGTGCAATAAATGGTCCAACAAATTGTGTTATATGGGATTATCAATGAAAGTACCATCTAAATTCATCTAATTCAGTGCCTGAGGAAAATTGTACTGAATTTCATGAAGGTGTACTTTCGTACTTGAGCACATTCAATTGTATCGACAAAAGTACAATTGTATCGACTTTTCCAACCGTGTTTAGACTAGCAAGATCAATCAGACTCCCTGATTACAGCAGAGTCTTCCAAGCTGGGGTTCTGGCTGACAGGTTTCAATGTAGGTAATACCAAAACTTTTTTCACTGACACTCAAGCGGCAATAAAATATAGCTAGCTGCCGCAAAGAGCTTAAGATTTTAGTGTTGTAGCACAATACAAAAGATGGCGAATATAAGAAAAGGCATGCTTATAAGACGGACATTCAAAAACTTAATGCACAGCATATTCCCATAAAGATGCACGTTAAATTTACCTCATATGAGAAACCGTTTATAAGAAAAACACTATAAGATATTTAGCCTGATACAAAACATCATTCACTACATAGAAGAACGGTGACATGACATTTAGCCATATATGTACATATGGCCATTTGTCGCTTTACGTGTCATCTAGCCATTTGGCATTATGTCACTTTCAAATGCAGTTTTTTAAAAAGCGCTCAGCCAAAAGATGGTTAATATCTTAGGGGAAAGTGGCATCTAGTGGATCTAGGGCAAGACTGGGTAAGTTAAGAAACGAAAAGCGTAGCTGAAAAAAATTTTGACGAATGGAGGATCAATTTGGGTTTTGAAAATTAGAAATTCGCGCTTCGTAAACTGACAATACTTTTTTAATTGCGAGATTTTAGTTTGCGGGTTTTTGTAATTGCAAAATTCTAAGAAACAAAATTTTGTGTTATGTGATTGCGAGATTTTGATTTCCGAGATTTCGTAACCAATCCATTCTTAATACCTGTACTTCAACTTACACAATAAAATTCCAGTAAATTTTGAAATCTTTACTAAAATAATCGCTTAGAAAAGTAAAAATACTTAATGTAAATGAGTGCAGTACTGTTAACTGCTTCAATTTTTTGAAGTCTTTTAAAATTCTTTTAGATTCTTTTGACTGCTTAAAATCTTTTTGCTGCGTGAATTTTTGTGACTGCTCGAAGTCTTTTTACTAATATTACTCATTTACTTACTTTAGATGTCGCTAACAGTCCAGAATAGACTTCGGCCTTAACCAGCAAGTCTCTCTAGACATCTCTGTTCCTAGCTAGCCGCTTCCAATTTCACACCGCAAGTTGGCTAGGGTAGTTTTTCACTTGCTTGCGTCATATATTGGGGGGTCATCCAATTCTGCAAACCCCATCCGGATTGGACTCGAAGACTCGTCGAGCGGGTGCGTTGGTGTCACGCTCCACTTGACGCAGCCATCTCAGCCGCTGCATTTTCAGCCTCTGGGCCAGGTTAATATTACTGCATAACCCGTATAGCTCATCGTTAAATCTTCTTCTTCATACTCCTATGACACACACAGTACTAAATATCACTCACTGAATCTTTCTCTCAAAGCACCCAAGTAACTTTTCATCCATCGTTACGTTTTGCCCGAGTCGGTGATGTTGAGATACCTTTCTCGTAGATGTAGATAGATAGATAGATAGATAGATATAGATTTTATTAATAATTCATTGTATAAAGTCATTAAAAAATATTTCAAAAAATCTTAATATGTAATGTAAATATTACAGTATTATTGACATAACATTTAATGTTGTCTGTCAGGTTGGCTAAATATGCTTATATAAATAATATTATATAATTTCATAAACATAGTAGGTACATCATTATTTTGTATTTTCTTTCGTATTCCTATTTTTCATTACTTTATATAACATTTCAAGCAATTAAATTAGGCACTTTGTATATAAATATATCTAATTAACAAAATTCTTCTAATAATAACTCTCTATACTTTAAACAATAATTTAAAAAACTGAAAAGAGATGAAAGGTTTTTGCCGTTTAAAATTTCATAAAGCTCTACAATAGAAAGCACACTTTTTCCGAAACATACAAGTCTAGAGTTCTTGAAAATTGGGCATCTGCCAATAAAGTGGTACGTATTTTCCGCCTCATCTAAGTTGCAATTTGTGCAAATATCGACTGTATCTTTTTTAAAAGCTTTGGCGTTAATATTGAGGAGCCCCCCCCCTAGCTTTGAGAACTAGGCTTACAAAATGGGAAGAGTTTTCGTCGACAAAGTATGGTTGGATGTTGTAATCAAGATGAGGGTATAGATCATGAAATTGTGAGCTTCTGGCACTGCTGATGTTATTACTGGTTTCTGAACTTTTCAGGCTTTCTAGAATATTTTCGTGCAGAACGAACAATGAAGAAGTAAAGGAGTTAGAATTTATAACTAATGGGTGTTTTTTTAAGAGGTTTAGAACTTTAAATTGCAATAAAACAACGATGGAATATTCGATTGACTTGATTTTTTATTTATTCGAAAGATAATCTTGTGGCATTACATTTTAAATATGATTTCTGGCATATGACTGCCACGGCTGGCTCGGATGTAGTCCAATCTGGACGTCTAATTTTCGATGACTTTTTCCAACATTTGTGGCCGTATATCGGCAATTACACGGCGAATGTTGTCTTCCAAATGGTAAAGCGTTTGTGGCTTATCCTCATAGGCCAATGACTTTACATAACCCCACAGAAAATAGTCTAGCGGTGTTAAATCACAAGATCTTGGAGGCCAATTCATAGGTCCAAAACGTGAAATTAGGCGGTCACCAAACAAGTCTTTCAATAAATCGATTGTGGCACGAGCTGTGTGACATGTTGCACCGTCTTGTTGGAACCACAGCTCCTGGACATCATGATTGTTCAATTCAGAAATGAAAAAGTTAGTAATCATGGCTCTATACCGATCACCATTGACTGTAACTTTGTGGCCATTATCGTTTTTGAAGAAGTACGGACCAATGATTCCACCAGCCCATAAAGCGCACCAAACAGTCAGTTTTTCTGGATGTAACGGTATTCGACATACACTTGAAGATTAGTTTCACTCCAAATGCGGCAGATTTGTTTGTTGACGTAGCCATTCAACCAGAAGTGCGTTTCATCGCTAATCAAAATTCGCTTATGAAAATCGGGAACAACGGCCATCTCGTTTTGGGCGCATTCGACACAATTTGCAAGCGTTGTTCAGGCGTGAGTCTATTCATGATGAATTGCCAAACCAAACTGAGAATAAATCACTTGACAGCTGTTAAATCGGTCGCCGTCTTGAAAAGTAATGCCAACTTAAAGTTATATACCTCGAAAAAAAACACCCTTTATATCCAGGTCACTACATATATCTCTCCACTCGCGGGCCCAGTAAATGTTTTCAGCGATCGTCTCCTCCGCAAGGATACGTGTCAATCTGGATCTGGGAAGTTTAAGAGTTTTTCTAATGTAGTTAAAATGGAGTAGTAGGGTTTGAACAAATTGAGAGTGAAGGCCAGTCTCCAAATGTAACATATATTTGGGGGTGTTACTGGGGAGGTATAACATTTTTTTAATAAAAAATCGAAACAGTTTTTCAACCTGTTCAAATCGCTTGAAGCCCCATACTTGAGCGCCATAAAACATAATTGATTTGGCAGCCGTGTCAAAAATCTTAAGTTTTTTCGAGATAACTATTTTAGAGTTTCTTATATAACTTGACCACGTTGCATTTATTGCATTTATTGACACAACCCGCGTTGAGTCGAGGTGTTTATTGAAAGACAAATTATAGTTGAGAGCAACGCCCAGATATTTATATTGATTTACTACATCAACTATATTTTCCCCATAATTCCATTTAAAGTTTCTAGAAATTCTTGTACCTTCACGGAAAACAACAATTTTGGACTTATTTAAGTTTATTTTCAAGCCCCAAAGCGTGCAATAGTTGAAAAGATGATCAACCATACGTTGCAAATCCACTGGGCAGTCAGAGAGTAAGACGAGATCATCTGCATAGAGTAAAATTTTGATAACTATATTCGCCACAAACACCCCACCAGGCAAGTTTTCATGAAGGTCATTCAAGTAAAGAGCAAATAGCAGTGGGCTTAACAAACACCCTTGCTTCACACCCTGGCTAACCAAGAAAGACTCCGACAAAGATGTTTGATCCCACACTCGACTTGTTGTGTTCTCGTATAGCTGTTGCAGAATTCTGATGACCTTTGATGATAATCCGTAACAAGACAGTTTATAAAATAAGGAATTTCGTGGTATTAAATCAAAGGCGCAGGAAAAATACACAAAGCAAGCGAAAGTGTTTTTCTTTTTATTGCGGTTGAGGTGTACGATGCTAGTAAGATTGAAAATATTGTCAGTGGTGGAGTACCCTTTACGGAATACCGCCTGGTATTCACTGAGGATACTATTACAGTCAATCCAGCTATTAATTCTACTAAGCATAATGCCAGTGAAAATTTTGTATATTGTGTCAAGAAGCGAAAGACCTCGATAGTTTGAAACACTATTTGGATCCCCCTTTTTGTGTAGGGGTATAATAATCGATTTTTTAAAGGAAGAGGGAATGCGTTCAGAGAGATAAATTTGATTGAGTAGGCACAGAAATTCTTCTAAAAAGCAAGTTGGAGCATTTTTGTAAAATTCGTAGCTGACTCTATCTTCTCCCGGGGCTTTTTTATTTTTTGCTCTTTGTAATACTTGCAATAGCTCCCACATATCAAAAGGAGATTCAAGAAAATGGTCTATTTTTTCTGGCATAGCCCAAGAGATATGAAGATCAGTTTCAGATTGTGAAAAAAGTGACCTGAAATATACCATAAAATCTTCGCTTTTCAGATTTCCACTTAGTTTTGGGCTACATTTCTTCATCGAGTTAGCTAACTTCCACCAATCACTAGCATTCCTAATTGTATTGAGTTTTTCAATGTTTTTGTATGCAAAGTTAATTTTTTTACTTTTACAGATAGCAATGTACTTAGAACGCCTCTCCATGTAAACTCTTTTATAAACTCCGGAATTATACTTCCGGTAAAGATTGAGCTGTTTTAACATCCTGTTCCTCGCGCGGACACATTCATAGTCAAACCATTTATTTTTTGGAATAAAATTTTTACAAGCCCTACCCTTCCCAGCCGCTTTGGTAATCTTTTGTAGGAGAGAATTAATCTTTTCATCGATTGTTTTGCTTGAGAGAATATAACGGCAATCAGATAGGTGACTGAGAGTTTCAACATATTTTAACCGATTATTTTCAGACCAGTTGAGTTTTTGAAGAAGCACCGATTGAGTAAGGTTTTGATTCGTAGTCGAAGGAAGAGAAAGGCATAGGCTCAGGGGCATATGATCAGAAAAAGCTTTGCTGGGTACAGAGAAATTTTCTATCAAAGGTAAGAAATCAAACGAACAAGCACAATAGTCTATGACTGAACTACCCGAGGCACCACAGAAGGTAAACTCACCATTGTTGTCACCAAACATTCTACCACTGATGATCACCGCACCTATATTCTCAAAAAGATCTAGTAGTTTTTTGCCTTTAGAATCTATAGTTTTATCTTTAGATGTTCGTCTCTCAGAGACAAGGGGAGCACTACTCAATAAACACCTATCAACAATTTGGGCATCAGCCGTGCGAGCATTTAAGTCGCCAAGTATACAAAATGACTTAATATCCATGTCTTTTAAAAAACTTTCAAATTTATCAAAATCGGCCGCCCAATTTGTTTTGTTTGAACCATTTAAATAGCGAGGTATAAAGTGGAAATTCGAATCACCAAACTTAGCAGATAGAACAAGATTTGATAACAATATCAGACATTTCAAGAAATCTAAACGAAAATTTATCTTTTAAGCTTTTTTTGAACCACCTACTGCGTGGCCAGCACTATGAAACTTTGTCGCATCATCCCAATACAAGAAAAAATCACTAAAATAAATTGAAAAATTACATCTTTTATCATTCAAAATGTTAGTTTCATACAAGAAAAAAATATCAAATTTATTAATATAAGAAAAAAAATTACTAAAAATAAGTTTACTCTTTAAGTTTGCAACATTATACGATACTACCTGACAGACATTATTTGGTTGCTAATTTTTAGGTTGATCACTAGAAGAGGCTTGCGGCGCAGGAACTTTAGCAGTAGATTTAAGTGTTTCTCTTATAATTATGTCACAAGTGAATTTGGCTTTTGTGACAATCCCTCGGAGAAACTCAGCGTCCTGGATCTTCGCAGCTTCAATTTTGCCATTGTTCCATGTGAACTGAATATCGTTTACGTAGATACAGAACTCTCCAAGACGAACTTTGATATTTTCACTTCCTTTGGCAATGTTTTTTCCTAGTTGACGTAATTGGAATCTCTTATTACGTTCATCGGCAGTGTAGTCTTTCTGTATGGAGATAGTAGACCCTTTAAGGTTATGCTTAGCTGCAATAATATTGTTGACTTGCAGGGCTGAGTCCAAAGCGAAGACAAACGACTTCCCACCATGAATCTGACGTGTTTCCTTTACGAGTGCTGTAGTCTTCAGAACATTGGAGCACAGGTCATTGAATTCGGCAACAGCTGATTGGGTATTTTTGTTTTTTAGCCCACTAACAACAATATTTGCTCGTCGAGATGATTTGTCAATGAACTCCAATCTATTTTTCATTGACTGCAACTCTTCTTTAAGCTTTGTATTTTCTGAACGCAGGTGCTGAATCTCCATACTGAGAGGCTGTAGGTCGTCTTTACGTGCGACGTCATGCAGTTTCGAGTCCAGAGTAGCGCTGAGCTTGGAGTCAAACATCGACCATGAAAATACATCACTACTTGGTGACTGGCAGTGGCTCGTCGAAGAAAATGACATTATTGTTTTATTCAATGAGTATTTTTTTGCGAAAATGGAAGCACTTTGGTCAGGGGAAGTTTCTTGGAGCCCACGTTTTTTGTGAACTTCCATATATTGAGGTTAGGTTTAGTCGCACAGACACTTTTAATTATTATCGCCGAAACAACACTTTTTCTTAGACAATTATATAGCTTTTAGGAAAACAAAAGTTTGAAGTTTCGGATAGTTAATTTTAAGTTATTTATTTATATAAAATAATGATACTTTTAGGATATTTGAGCGGAGCGTAATTAAACTGACGTGTGACGTTTATCAAAGCAGAGTTGCCAATCTCGTGGATGTCATATATTTCGTTTTGTTTTCGTTCACAGCCAATCCCATTTGTTCCGCTTCCGATTCAATACTGGAAAATGCACAAGCCACAGCATGCTTATTTCGGCCAATTATGTCTTTGTCATCTGCATACGAGAGTAGTTGACCAGACTTTTGATATATTGTACCAGTGGTGTTGTCTTGCGATTTTCGTACAATTGCTTCAAGAACGATGTTAAATGGGTTACATGATAATTGTTCGGTGGTATTGTTACCAACTTTGACAGAGCAGCGAGGTTTCTCCATCATCATCCTGCACAAGCGTACGAGTTTGAAAATGATGCCGAGATACGACATGGCTCTGTACAATTCGTCTCTATCAACGCTATTATAATTATTTTATTTTTATTTTTATTTATTTATTTATTTATTCGAGATTGCTTAGAAACTGTAAGAAACAGTATCTTATAAATTAGTCTTAAGCTAATTTTACACAATAGAGCAAGAATATAAAAAATAGAAAATTAACAAAATTGTGTTGATCATGAATGTTATTAGGAAATATGGGCATATATTTGTATATCGTAATTATTTAAAAAAAAAAGGATAAGAAAAACGTACCTATACTGAAAAATGGAGTTTCAATACTTTTTTAATTCTTGTTGTGGTTTGCATTTATGTTATATAACGTGGCAAGGAATTCCACAAACGAGCAATATTCACAAAAAATTGGCGCTCAGAATTTAAAAACGAAAAACGAGGATGAAATAACTGACGAGATCTGTGCGAGGATGCTATTCTAATTCTATCGAAACATTATTCAGGTTCATGAGTTAGCAAAGTATCAGAGAGTAGAATAAAATTGTGAAGCTGGAGATAATTATACAAGGGCATACCGAGCAAACTAAAAGAAAATCAAAAAAATCTGTCATATTTACGGAATCCAAACACATAACGTACAGTGTTATTAAAGGCGACGTTTAACTTCCTTTTGCCACAAAAAATTGCACACCCATAAATTAAAATGGGAGTAACCAATGTCCTTGCAAGTAGTAAACGTATTTTCAAAGGCATAAACGATTGAGTTACACACAAAGTACGTAAGACTTTCCATTAATATGGTTTTCCCAAGTCAGATAGCGATTGAAAGTCATTCGATGGGATACGTGCTCAACACGATCGGAGGAAAATAAGAAGATTAAAATCACACACACATTTAGACTTGGATTTAAAATAAGGCCACTTAGATAAGACCATTGTATTATTTTTTTTTTAAATCTTCGTTAACACTTAACGCACCATGCTCGATGAGCCAAAGTGGGCAGCTTAGGTACAATTGTACATCGTCAGCATACATAAACTCATTTACGTACATCAAAAACAATTAAGGGTCAAGTATGGAGGAAGAAAATCAGATAGCATTTCATCGACTATAACTGCTTGTTTTTCAATTCAATTCAATTCAATTCAATTTTATTTCATTCTATTTACATTTTAAAATTTAATATGTACATATGTAAAGTGACCAAATTAAAAATTAGATAAATATAACATGCTTAAACAATCCAGTACACAACTAAAACTAGGAAAAATAAACAATAGAAATGGGAATAAAAAATGAATTCTGTACAGGAATAAAAAATGCATTATGTAGTAAAAGTTACCAGTGTCTAATGCATCTTAAGAATTTCAATGTTTATAAATCATATAAAAATTAGTTGTTAAGTATGGGGTAAGAAAGTTGCAGTTTAGAATTAATATAAACCTACATATATGTTATATTATTTAGTATATAAACCACAAGTAAATAATTAAATATTAAGCTATCACTCTTAATAAGTGTTTAATTTCATTGTTATCAAAGTTAAACAGCCATTTATTTATTTCTCTATAGAATGAATGGGATTTTCTTAAATTCCGGATATTCAATGGTAGTTAATTAAATAATTTTGGTGCTACAATAGTGTAGAATTTTTGAAATTTCTGAGTGTTATGTTGTTCGACTATGACAAAATTGCTGTTATAGCTACGCAGAAAATAAACTATAGAATACAGAGTATCTAAGTAACCATTTCTTTTGAAAAAAATATTTAGTACTTTATAGAAGTATAAATGTTTTAGTGGTAGAATTCTGGAGTTTTGAAATAAAGTAAAGCTATGATCGCACTTTCTCTTTTTCCAAATGATTCGCAAAATTTGCTTATGAATAACAATCACAGGCAGTAGTTTATTATCATATGCACCTCCCCAACAAGCCAAACCGTATTGTATTTTAAAACCGTCTCCAAAAATTATTTGGAGCAAACAGAATTTTTGCTGTATACATAATACTATAATAATAATAATAATATAAGAATTTTTAAGTGTATACATAATACGAATTTTAGTTAAAAGATACTTTTTTGAAGTTAGGGTATGAAGATTCCAGTTTAAACTATAAGAAAAACACTATAAGATATTTAGCCTGATACAAAACATCATTCACTACATAGAAGAACGGTGACATGACATTTGGCCATATTTGTACATATGACCATTTGTCGCTTTACGTGTCATCTAGCCATTTGGCATTATGTCACTTTCAAATGCAGTTTTTTAAAAAGCGCTCATCCGAAAGATGGTTAATATCTTAGGGGAAAGTGGTGGCGGATGTAGTTTTAGTAACGGTAAGAAACTAAAAGCGTTTAGCTGAAAAACATTTTCATGAATAGATTAATTTGGGGTGTGAAAATTTAAATTCGATCGAATTTACGGGGTACGGTGAGAAATGAAAAGCGCAGCTGAAAAAAAAATTATGATTGGAGGATCAATTTGGGGAGTGACATTTAAAAATTCGCACGAATTTTTCTATGGAGCAAAGGTCTAGGATCTTAGGATCTAGGGCAAGGCTGGGTAAATTAAGAAACGAAAAGCGTAGCTGAAAAAAATTTTGACGAATGGAGGATCAATTTGGGTTTTGAAAATTAGAAATTCGCGCTTCGTAAACTGACAATACTTTTTTAATTGCGAGATTTTAGTTTGCAGGTATTTGTAATTGCAAAATTCTAAGAAACAGAACTTTGTGTTATGTGATTGCGAGATTTTGATTTCCGAGATTTCGTAACCAATCCATTCTTAATACCAGTACTTTAACTTACACAATAAAATTCCAGTAAATTTTGAAATCTTTACTAAAATAATCGCTTAGAAAAGTAAAAATACTTAATGTAAATGAGTGCAGTACTGTTAACTGCTTAAATTTTTTGAAGTCTTTTAAAATTCTTTTAGATTCTTTTGACTGCTTGGAATCTTTTTGCTGCGTGAATTTTTGTGACTGCTCGAAGTCTTTTTACTGCTTGAAGTCTTTTTACTAATATTACTTATTTACTTTCTTTTTCTTTCTCGAGGACTCGTCACGCTCCACGTGACGCAGCCATCTCAGCCGCTGCATTTTCAGCCTCTGGACCAGGTTAATATTACTGCATAACCCGTATAGCTCTTCGTTAAATCTTCTTCTTCATACTCCTATGACACACACAGTACCAAATATCACTCACTGAATCTTTCTCTCAAAGCACCCAAGTAACTTTTCATCCATCGTTACGTTTTGCCCGAGTCGGTGATGTTGAGATACCTTTTTCGTGGATGTCATATATTTCGTTTTGTTTTCGTTCACAGCCAATCCCATTTTTTCCGCTTCCGATTCAATACTGGCAAATGCACAAGCCACAGCTCGCTTATTTCGGCCAATTAGGTCTATGTAATCTGCATACGAGAGTAGTTGACCAGACTTTTGATATATTGTACCAGTGGTGTTGTCTTGCGATTTTCGTACAATTGCTTCAAGAACGATGTTAAATGGGTTACATGATAATTGTTCGGTGGTATTGTTATCAACTTTGACAGAGCAGGGAGGTTTCTCCATCATCATCCTGCACAAGCGTACGAGTTTGAAAATGATGCCGAGATACGACATGGCTCTGTACAATTCGTCTCTATCAACGCTATTATATTTATTTTATTTTTATTTTTATTTATTTATTTATTTATTCGAGATTGCTTAGAAACTGTAAGACACAGTATCTTATAAATTAGTCTTAAGCTAATTTTACACAATAGAGCAAGAATATAAAAAATAGAAAATTAACAAAATTGTATTGATTATGAATGTTATAAGGAAATATGAGCATATATTTGTATATCGTAATTATTTAAAAAAAAAGGATAAGGAAAACGTACCTATACTGAAAAATGGAGTTTCAATACTTTTTTAATTCTTGTTGTGTTTTGCATTTCTGTTATATAACGTGGCAAGGAATTCCACAAACGAACAATATTCACAAAAAATTGGGGCTCAGAATTTAAAAACGAAAAACGAGGATGAAATAACTGACGAGATCTGTGCGAGGATGCTATTCTAATTCTATCGAAACATTATTCAGGTTCATGAGTTAGCAAAGTATCAGAGAGTAGAATAAAATTGTGAAGCTGGAGATAATTATACAAGGGCATACCGAGCAAACTAAAAGAAAAGCAAAATAATCTGTCATATTTACGGAATCCAAACACATAACGTACAGTGTTATTAAAGGCGACGTTTAACTTCCTTTTGCCACAAAAAATTGCACACCCATAAATTATTATGGGTGTAACCAATGTGCTTGCAAGTAGTAAACGTATTTTCAAAGGCATAAACGATTGAGTTACACACAAAGTACGTAAGACTTTCCATTAATATGGTTGTCCCAAGTCAGATAGCGATTGAAAGTCATTCGATGGGATACGTGCTCAACACGATTGGAGGAAAATAAGAAGATTAAAATTAACACACACAAATACATTATGGACTTATGACCCACCATGGTGGGTCTAAAGTACACAAGAAATTTCTGTGAACATTTGGCCCATCGATTATGGACTTTTGACCCACTGAGGTGAGCCAATAGTCCATAATGGTGTACAAAGGCACGGTTCTGGAAACAGACTTTTGCTACTCCGTTTTCATGGCAACGAAAATGTGTGAGGAAATTCAACTCTTGTCTGAATCTGAGAGGAACTATTTTATTGATGGCACCTTCAGCGTTTTTCCATCAGGCGAATGGAAGCAATTAGTGATTATTTTGTGTAGCACATTCAGAGCACGTAAATACCTACTTAGTATTTGTTGTTTAGAATTACTTTTCCAAATTGCAATGAGGTATTTTGAATTTGATTTTTTAATTGATTAGTGTAGTAATCAATTAATATAATCAATTAAAAAATCGCGCGATTTTTAATGCCACATTTTCGTTGCCATGAAAACGGAGTAGCAAAAGTCTGTTTCCAGAACCGTGCCTTTGTACACCATTATGGACTATTGGCTCACCTCAGTGGGTCAAAAGTCCATAATCGATGGGCCAAATGTTCACAGAAAATTCTTGTGTACTTTAGACCCACCATGGTGGGTCATAAGTCCATAATGTATTTGTGGACTTCTGACCCACCCTAGTGGGTCAGAAGTCCATTATGGACTTTTGGCCCGTGGACTTCTGGCCCTGCGCCGTCTAAATGTGTGTGTTAATTTTAATCTTCTTATTTTCCTCCAATCGTGTTGAGCACGTATCCCATCGAATGACTTTCAATCGCTATCTGACTTGGGACAACCATATTAATGGAAAGTCTTACGTACTTTGTGTGTAACTCAATCGTTTATGCATTTGAAAATACGTTTACTACTTGCAAGGACATTGGTTACACACATAATAATTTATGGGTGTGCAATTTTTTGTGGCAAAAGGAAGTTAAACGTCGCCTTTAATAACACTGTACGTTATGTGTTTGGATTCCGTAAATATGACAGATTATTTTGCTTTTCTTTTAGTTTGCTCGGTATGCCCTTGTATAATTATCTCCAGCTTCACAATTTTATTCTACTCTCTGATACTTTGCTAACTCATGAACCTGAATAATGTTTCGATAGAATTAGAATAGCATCCTCGCACAGATCTCGTCAGTTATTTCATCCTCGTTTTTCGTTTTTAAATTCTGAGCCCCAATTTTTTGTGAATATTGTTCGTTTGTGGAATTCCTTGCCACGTTATATAACAGAAATGCAAAACACAACAAGAATTAAAAAAGTATTGAAACTCCATTTTTCAGTATAGGTACGTTTTCCTTATCCTTTTTTTTTTAAATAATTACGATATACAAATATATGCTCATATTTCCTTGTAACATTCATAATCAATACAATTTTGTTAATTTTCTATTTTTTATATTCTTGCTCTATTGTGTAAAATTAGCTTAAGACTAATTTATAAGATACTGTGTCTTACAGTTTCTAAGCAATCTCGAATAAATAAATAAATAAATAAAAATAAAAATAAAATAAATATAATAGCGTTGATAGAGACGAATTGTACAGAGTCATGTCGTATCTCGGCATCATTTTCAAACTCGTACGCTTGTGCAGGTTGATGATGGAGAAACCTCGCTGCTCTGTCAAAGTTGGTAACAATACCACCGAACAATTATCATGTAACCCATTTAACATCGTTCTTGAAGCAATTGTACGAAAATCGCAAGACAACACCACTGGTACAATATATCAAAAGTCTGGTCAACTACTCTCGTATGCAGATTACATAGACATAATTGGCCGAAATAAGCGAGCTGTGGCTTGTGCATTTGCCAGTATTGAATCGGAAGCGGAAAAAATGGGATTGGCTGTGAACGAAAACAAAACGAAATATATGACATCCACGAAAATCGCGCGATTTTTAATTTATTATATTAATTGATTACTACACTAATCAATTAAAAAATCAAATTCAAAATACCTCATTGCAATTTGGAAAAGTAATTCTAAACAACAAATACTAAGTAGGTACTTACGTGCTCTGAATGTGCTACACAAATAATCACTAATTGCTTCCATTCGCCTGATGGAAGAACGCTGAAGGTGCCATCAATAAAATAGTTCCTCTCAGATTCATTTCGAATTTCGCGAGGAATGTTTCTTGAGTGTGAAAGATACGGCCTAGACGCAACAAAAATGAAGTGCTATGCCCATTTTGCAGGCAAATTGTTAGTAATAGCACAAAAGTTTTTTTGTAACTATTTCTTGTCTTTGTTACTGAATTTGCTTAATTTTGTTTTTTTTTTCGTTTTTTGTATTGATATAATTTATGTTAATTAATTTTGTTATTTTCTTTAAAAATAAATAGGTATCTATGATTTCATAATTTGTTTTAGTTTTGTTGTGGACTTGTGACCCACTTTTCCTTAAAAGTTATGAACTTGTGGCCCACTTTCTTGTGCACTTCTGACCCACCTGGGTGAGTCATAAGTCCATAATGTATTTGTGGACTTCTGACCCACCCTAGTGGGTCAGAAGTCCATTATGGACTTTTGGCCCGTGGACTTCTGGCCCTGCGCCATTTAGACTTGGATTTAAAATAAGGCCACTTAGATAAGACCATTGTATTATTTTTTTTTTAAATCTTCGTTAACACTTAACGCACCATGCTCGATGAGCCAAAGTGGGCAGCTTAAGTACAATTGTACATCGTCAGCATACATAAGCTCATTTACGTACATCAAAAACAATTAAGGGTCAAGTATGGAGGAAGAAAATCAGGTAGCATTTCATCGACTGTAACTGCTTGTTTTTCAATTCAATTCAATTCAATTCAATTTTATTTCATTCTATTTCCATTTTAAAATTTAATATGTACATATGTAAAGTGACCACATTAAAAATTAGATAAATACAACATGCTTAAGTACACAATTAAAACTAGGAAAAATAAACAATAGAAATGGGAATAAAAAATGCATTCTGTATGGGAATAAAAAATGCATTATGTAGTAAAAGTTACCAGTGTCTAATGCATCTTAAGAATTTCAATGTTTATAAATCATATAAAAATTAGTTGTTAAGTATGGGGTAAGAAAGTTGCAGTTTAGAATTAATATAAACCTACATATATGTTATATTATTTAGTATATAAACCACAAGTAAATAATTAAATATTAAGCTATCACTCTTAATAAGTGTTTAATTTCATTGTTATCAAAGTTAAACAGCCATTTATTTATTTCTCTATAGAATGAATGGGATTTTATTAAATTCCGGATATTCAATGGTAGTTAATTAAATAATTTTGGTGCTACAATAGTGTAGAATTTTTGAAATTTCTGAGTGTTATGTTGTTCGACTATGACAAAATTGCTGTTATAGCTACGCAGAAAATAAACTATAGAATACAGAGTATCTAAGTAACCATTTCTTTTGAAAAAAATATTTAGTACTTTATAGAAGTATAAATGTTTTAGTGGTAGAATTCTGGAGTTTTGAAATAAAGTAAAGCTATGATCGCACTTTCTCTTTTTCCAAATGATTCGCAAAATTTGCTTATGAATAACAATCACAGGCAGTAGTTTATTATCATACGCACCTCCCCAACAAGCCAAACCGTATTGTTTAAAATCCGTCTCCGAAAATTGGAGCAAACAGAATTTTTGCTGTATACATAATACTATAATAATTATAATAATATAAGAATTTTCAAGTGTATACATAATACGAATTTTAGTTATAAGATACTTTTTTGAAGTTAGGGTATGAAGATTCCAGTTTAAACTATTATCAAAATTCAGACCCAAATATTTAAATACATATACAATTTCAATATTAAAACAGTTGCTTGAACATGATTTAGTAGAGTTAAATGTTGTAGAATAGGTGTTTATGACACAAAATGCTTTGCTTTTAAATAAACTTTCGCAGTCTGTTCATAACTTCACCATCCACATTTTATTTTTATTTATTTTCATCAACAATAGGCAGCTTCACTGTATGTTTTATTTATTTTGCATGTAGCTTCTCTGCATGTGTTTTCCATTCAAATTCAGTAGATAAACCATAAAGGTTTCGGATGTCCAGTGCATGCTTCCAAGGTATCTGCTGGGTAAGCATAATTATTACTTATGGAAGATGCAATGGATATTCACAGTAACGATTTTTACTTATTAAGCAAAATAACTCATTGTACCTTTTAGTCAAGTAAGCAAAAATTTAGTATAAATAGTATTGTAAGTTAATAAAATATTGTCATTCACTAGCAATCGACAGCTGTCTCGTCTATTCATTAATTAGTGCTTCCCCCCACCAGCGGTAAGGAGCATTAATATTCTTCAACTTTTCTCGCCTTCCAAATAAATTAGTGCTTCCCCCCACCAGCGGTAAGGGGCATTAATAAACTTCGCATAGTGAAGCGGTACCAAGAACCGTTTTTCACCTTAGACACATCGGTTGGTCCAGGTTTATGCACCTTGGTCCAACAGGCGATATAAAATAATATCGTCTTTAACACAGTCTACGCTGTGGAATATAAAGTCTGGAGTATGGATATTAAATAGAGGCAAGTTGAAAAACATGATCTTGGTTTTTTCGCTGATAACTAGTCTATGCATAGCAAACCAGTGCCTCTTAGTACTTCCAAATTATGATTTATATCAACAATCAGATCTAACATGGACAAAGTAGAATATGTACACACTAAATCGTCAGCAAAACCAATTGGATCGCCCCTTAAGTCAAGGTAAAAACTAGAATTTATCAAAATAAGAAATAAAATCGGTCCAAGTACTGATCCCTGTGGAACCCTTTAATGTTTACACAATCACTAAAATTATTTCCTATTCTTAAACATTGTTTTCTTCTGTCAAGATATGAAGTCAACCAATTTAGTATAAATCCTCTTAAACCCATATTGTCAAGCTTCATTTGCAGAATTTCGTGATCTACAGTATCAAGTGCTTTTGTTGTGTCCAAGAAAAGAGAAGCTGTTTTTTTCATGCAATCCATGTTTTTATATGCCCAACGTGGACTGAAAGTCAATGGAATAACAGGCTTAACAAACTAAAAATGGTATTCGAATTCATGCCTTTGTTCGTTAAAGGAACTCCAAGTTTTGCAAATGACTCCTGGATTCCCAAGCTTTTTTCGAACAAGTTTAAATTCAACCTCGGAGAATGTCAAAAGCTAACTTCATCAAGTTCTAAAGTGTCGATTCCATCCAGGTATCAATGGTTATTCGTCTCTACCGCCCAACCTATTTGCTGGCTTGGAAAAATAAAAATTTCTAAATGGGTTACTAGAACTTTAAAAAAAATGAATAAGTCTTCAACAAAAAATGTTAATAATTATAATACTAATTTTTAGATCGACCCTCTCAGTTTCAAATCCACAAAAAATCCCAATATTAAAAAGACCCCAATCTCAAAAAACTCCCCGTTTCCCGATAGCACCCGCGTATCATTTAATATTGATTCAAATAAGAGCACTTCTTCCAACGCTAAGTATAGTAATTTTATCCATTCTCACACCTTGAATCCTACCTCTCACTTAACCATCCAAAGTCCTATTTCTAATCCGAACCTTTCTTATTCTAACAGTAACAGCTATTCTAATAAAACTCCCCTCTCCAATGTACCCATTTTTCCTCCTTCAATTTTCGACCCAATGTTTCCACCTTCTGTCAAATTAACTTCAAAATTTGCTAACCCTAAGCCAACAATTGATGAGATCAATGGCCGATACATTATGGCAAGGCTTCGTAAGAGTGAATTATATGATAATATTCGTCTTTACCTTGCTTACTTACACGATAAACCAGACTCTGTTTGTTTTAACGGCAAGAACAAAACTAACATCTTAGTATTGATACAAAAAGAAGGCCTCCCAACCGACCCTTCTATACTTATTAATATCTATACTCGTTTTCACAAGGATTATAATATCTCTCCTTCTACGGTCTCGAAAGACCTTGCTTCGTATGATTTATATGTAAACTCCAAACTTTCTCCCTTCAAATTCAGTCATAAGCCTCGTCTTTAACAATAACCAAATCCTTAATAATTCATCTTCTATAGGCGTTACCCCAACTACATTATCTCTCTATTACCAAAACGTTAGGGGCTCCGTTCCAAAACCTATACTACGTATCTTAACTCCCAAAAACTGCCATTTGACATTTTTGCTTTAACAGAAACGAAGCTTTGTCCCAGTATTCTTGACAGCGAGCTATTCACATCTGACTATTTTGTCTTTCGTGCTGACGGTCAAATCATAGATAATTTTTCCTGTGGGCGTGGAGTTCTCTTGGCCGTTCCCACTCGATTGAATGCAACACTTGTCGAAGTCTCTAAATCGGCACTCTTTGAATTTGTGTGCATTAAGGTTTCTGCCTATAATCGGTATTTTTACATTATCTGTTGTTATATTCGCCCAGCGAAGCCCATTCTTGCATATGAACTAATAGTTGACTCTTTTGATTTGCTTTTTGATGCCGCGGAACCCAGTGATGTTTTTATCATCGTCGGTGATTTCAATTTACCTGACCTTGTTTGGATTTCGTCTGAGGATGAATTGCACTTTGTTCCCAGCAATACTACTTCAGAAAAAGAATCTCTTTTCAAAGATCGATTATTTGAAGTTAGCCTATTTCAAATGAGTGGGATCACCAACAACTTGGAGAGGCAGCTTGACCTAATTTTCTCTTCTGACCCTTGCAATTCAATCGTCACCGAAATTTTCCTCCTTCTCTCCACCCTTGACCGATATCATCCTCCTCTATCTCTTCTTTTCACTATCGATCAAGGTATATCTGCCATTGATCCGGAAGTCTCATTTCATTTAAATTTTCGCGAAGCCAACTTCAACCAACTTGAGATCCTTTTAAATAA
Source organism: Baccha elongata (assembly GCA_951217065.1). Lineage (NCBI taxonomy): Eukaryota > Metazoa > Arthropoda > Insecta > Diptera > Syrphidae > Baccha > Baccha elongata. The sequence goes on from CATNUY010000256.1 coordinate 367,518, forward strand.
TATTGATTTCAGCTTATGTTTGTCCCCTAACACCCCCATTGACATTGCCTTGACATACTTCTATTCCAATATCTTTGAGTGTTTGCTCCTGTGTGTCCCTTACGTGCCCCAAAAGAATTGTCTGTCTTCACCCCCCTGGTATACCAAGGAGTTGCGAACTTTTCGTAACATAAAGAATAAGTTATGGAAAACCTATTTAAAATCCCGAACGTTTTCAGATTTTTTAAATTACGAACAAACTTCTTCCAACTTTTCTCTTCTCTCTCCTATGGTCTGACCCTCATTCCCTTCCCCCGTACGAACATCGTTTAAAACTGATCGAACACCCTTGCGAAACGTCGTGCTGTTGCAGACATACTTTTCATACACCAAGTCATCATCGGAGCCATCGATTTTCCTCCTCTTCTGCAATTAATTTTCGTCAAAACCTTATATCTGTTTTCTTCTTTCGCCTTCCAACTCACCGTACCAATTATGCCCTTTTTTTTTTTTTTAATTAATTCATGTTTTTATTTTCAATTCAACTTATAACTAACTTAAATGCTAGACAAAAACCTTAAAAACTAGCTTACAGAATAACTTAACTAACTTACTGGCACCATACGGGCGCTCTAAATTATACTATAACTATATATTAAAAATGCCTTTGGGCGTACAAACTACTTAAATTAAAATTCAAAATTACTTAAAACTAAACGAGAAATTTTTTTTTTAAAACTCGTTTTTCAAGACATCATTTCTTTTATATAAAAACTTAAAACTACCCTTTACCTAAATTAACCTTAATAGAATAAAAATATACGTAAATATACGTAAATAACTTAAAACTACTTAAAAATACTTAAAATAACTTAAAACTAGAACAGCCACCAGCATTTTTTTTTTTTTTTTTTTTTTTTTTTTTTTTTTTGGCGCAGCAGCCAATGTATATGTGCACACGTTTATAAATATATATATTTTATATATATATTTAAAAGCGCCAAATGCCCATACACACAAACAAATGCCATTTTTTTTGTTTTATATTTTTTTGGTGCCACCACTGTTCTACTAAAATATACCTATTAATACTTAAAAATACGTAGGTCGGCCAAGGCAACAACATTAACTAACCATCAATGTCAAGGTGGTCACCCAACCACCAGTATGTTTGAAATTGCTTATAACAGTCCTTTTTGTCCCGAAGGGGCACAGCTCTACTGAACCGCAGACGCCCTGCTCCGTTCCCAGAGTCGACGTCTCGACCATACAGGATTCGCCGATCCACAGTCCTACGGCCGACGTGGTAGATTAACGGAACCGCCAATCTATCCTGTATCAGCCCCCGACTGTCTAAATAGAGGAATGTCTCGGGCGGGATGAAACCGTTAAGACAAACGCTCTCACTATATTCGTCGTTGGGGTAATAAGCCCCGAAAATAAGTCCATTGGCTGAGGTCATCGCTCTTGCAATGTGACCCCGAATCAGCTTTATTAAAAAGTTATCTATCCTGTTTATATTGGCCCCGTTGTATAAGACCTCGTTGGCATAATAATGTTTGTACTCCGACTCTGGTGTTCTGTGTAATCCAAGACAGGTCCTAAGACACTGCCTCTCAAACACCCGAATCTTTTCCATTTGAGATGGGGCAACGTTAAACCACACAGGGCACCCATAGGCAATCATCGACCGGATGAGGGCCATGTAGCAAATCACCTTCACCCTGTTTTCAAGGCGGCTGCTATAAAACAACCGTCTTGTCAGAGCAAACGCTCCCTTAGCTCTGGCCAGAGCAGCATCTATATGTCGATTGAAATATAGATACTGATCTAGCCAGATACCAAGGTACTTTACTACATCTTTACTCGCCAGTGGATGTCCACTTGGTCCAACGATCACTAGATTTCTCCAGTTCTTTCTTGTATCCCTAGAAGCCCTAGACAACGGGGTTCTAAACAGGATAGTTTCTGATTTCTGAAAGTTAATTTTTAACTTCCAGTCATCACAATATCGCTGAATCTTGTCGAAGTCACGCTGCAAGAGAATTCTGATGACTTCAACTTTTGGACCCGTCCTGTACGCTACAAGGTCATCGGCATACGCAATCGCATGAGTGAGACTACCTATCAGATCGCTGGTGTAAATACTAAAGAGAATCGGCGAGTTCACAGCTCCTTGCTGTAGACCGTTTTTAATATCAAAAGTTGTGGTGGAAGTTACATTGCCACTTTTGACAACAAACTTTCTACCATTGAGCATGTCATGAAGCATATACAACAGTGGTTTACTTATGCCAAATCTGGTTAATTTCAGATAAAGACCCTCTAACCATACGGTGTCGAAAGCCTTCTCTAAATCAACAAGAACGGCACCCGTGCATTGATTTTTCGCTTTGTTCCATTGAACATCAGAAACTAACTTAGACGCGGCATGAATAGTATCATGTCCCGCCTTAAAGCCAAACTGATTGTCTGGAATAATATTCTTGTCCTCAGCCCACTTGAACAGAGCTCTATTGAGAATCTTTTCGAATACCTTACTGATACTTGGAAGAAGACTTATCGACCGAAGATTTGCCGGATTGGAGCTGTCCTTTCCCTTTTTGGGGAGAGGATGGACCACAGCTGTCTTCCAACTCACTGGATAATATGCATTATTTAGTGCGTTTTTGAACAGTGTGGTATAAATGTCTATGGCTTCCTCAGGGAGATGTCGTAACACAATGTTGGGTATACCATCGACCCCCGCAGATTTCTTTTTCTTTAATGTTTGAAAAATTAACTGAAGTTCTACCTTCGAGATTAACAATGAACTGGGTCCATTTCGCTCGGCGATGGTGGCGTTTGCCAAATTTTCGTCATTGAACCCGGTGAAACCAGTATTCTCAGATCGCCATTGCGTTATGTTATTTCCAAGATAGAAATTGTGCAGCAAGGCTCTGTTCTCCAGGTCATGATTCGGGCTAATGCTAGCATTCACCTTATACACTTGCTGGAAAGCAGCCCCCACAGCTTCTACCTTTTCCCGAGGATCTTCTATCATATAAAAATTGTCATCGAAAACGGCACCTTCCGGATCAATTCCCGCAATCGTTAGTACGTCTTCGTTATCTGTTGACCTCTGGAGTTTAAGACATGGAAGATCGTTTTGATCATTTCTTCTAAATATCTTATTTATTTGGGGAAACATACTAGGGTCGCTAGAATTAACAGCCCGAATTCTGTTATCCCAATATAAATTAATAGATAATCTATAGTTTTGTCTAATCAGAACGTTAATGTTTTTGATCGACGACTTCAATGTCCTTATCTCCAGATCACGTGTGTCCGTGAAACGTCTATAAAGAAGTTTCAACCTAGTCAGCAGTCCACTTTTTTGTCGGTGTAGTGCGTCGATTGTCGCGTTCTTGTATAAACCAGTAGGGTCTTGTTCCTTATATTTTGGGATTGTTTTGTCCATTGTTCGTTTTATAGTCGTATCCATTTGAGTCAGAAACCCATCGATCTCGAGGTTCGTCAGGTTTCTGTCATTTGGTGGAGAAATGTCATCGGAACGTATTTCTCTTGCCAAGGCGTTGGAGAAGCGTGGCCAGCGCGTCTTACTGAAATTGTAAGAGTGCACATTCACATACTCATCCAATTCCACAAGTTCGCTCGGAAGCTGTATTACGGTGGCAAGTCCGCAGTGATCGCTGTCGTATTTAATTGTTCGTAAACAGTTTCTTGTCTGTTGGTTTGTTGCGTCAGTTATAACAAGTCGTGAGTCAAGCAGTAAAAGATCCAGAAAGCCACCGCTCCTAGGAAACGAAGGTCTATCTGTCGCAAAAAGATCGATCCTACACTCAACACTGCGACGACCCATCCAATTAAATAAATGGTACCCTCTCGGATTTTGAATTTGATTTCCCCAATCTTCATGTTTGGCGTTCAAATCTCTTGCCATGAGATAATAATTTTCATCCAAGTGCAGTCTTAAGCATTCGAAAAGTTTTTCGAGTTCTGCGATAAAATTAGCAGGCTGAGGTGCTTCGGGTGCGTACGCCGCGATCACGTACATTCTTTTCCCCTGAAGGAGCGGAATGCAAATGATGCAGGCTTCTAGCTGCCCAAATCTTCGCACTTCACTATTATATATAACCTTATATTTAATGCCCTTTCGTATGAAGATTGCGACCCCACCCCCTTGAGAGGAGTTAGGCCGATCCCTTCGCACGATATTGTAATTATTATTAGTCAATTTGTGTTTCTGGGTAAGCTTAGTTTCGCTAGCCATAAACACGTCAGGACTTTGGTCTTGCAGCAAATGAAAGAGATTTGCTCTACGTTCGGTCCTAATCAGTGAATTTACATTCACAGCTAGGATCTTAAAGGGTCGCTCAGGCAGCGCGCCTTTAACCATTTCGCGTTGCCGGCAGAATAGAGTAGAGGTAATCCACCCTAGCCGCCTGCTCCCTGATCTGTTTTTGCACGTCGGTTAACTGACCATGAATGGTCAGCAACACCTGCATCAGATCTGCCTCTGGCACAGGAGCCGTAGGCACTTGGACCTGTTTGGCTACCTGTGGTTGAGGCTGTACCGTGTTTCCCCTTCCAGACGCGATTTGGGCGTAAGAAATTGCGGAATTAACGGAAGTTGTTTTTTGGCGTACTTCAGGGCGTCTCACCTCAACTGTTTTCTTTTGGGCTTTGTTTTGCCTTATCTCCTGAAACTTCGGACATCCCCGATAGTTTGCGGGGTGCCCGGAGCCTCGGCAGAGCGCACATTTTAACTGGGTCATATCTGTGACCCTATCTTGCCCGAGTTTACACTCCACTGTTTTGTGGGTATCTCCACATTTAACACAGACTGGGTCCATACCACAGTTTACTGCAACGTGTCCGAACCCTTGGCAGTTCATGCATTGAAGCATGTCTTTCTGCTTATTTAGTTTTTCCCATCGTACAACTTGGTAATCCAGGACTGTTATATTCCTTAGACCACTCAATTTGCTTTGGGGCGAGAGTTGAACTAGGAAAAATGGTAAATTCCGTTTCTCCCGTCTGGCTTTGACTGTGGTGAACGGTCGGACCCCGATAAACTCGAGATCGTCGCTCGCCACTTGACGGAGCTCAGCTAAGAGCGCCTGCGGATCCGTAGAGGATTCGATACCCTTCAGGAGGACTGTTTGAAGCTTGTCTTCCTTCGGGGTGAAACTATAGTATTCTGTTCTAGTTTGGGACAGAAGGTCTTTCACTTTTTTGTAGTGCTCTAAAGATGAGCACTGAAAGGCATGCCTGTCTGCGTTAAGCCGCTTAATTATGAAATTGTTGCCTATGACCGACCTACATATTTCAATTGTGTCTTTTAAATGCATTTTATAAGTATTAATAGGTGGCACCTTACCTTTCTTTGATTGTGGCTGTTGCTGTTGTTGCTGTTGTTGTGACTGCTGCTGTTGTCTCTGCTGCTGTTGCATTGGCTGCTGTTGGGTCTGCTGCTGTTGTGACTGCTGTGGTTGTTGCTGTTGCGGTTGTTGCTGTTGCTGTTGTTTCTGCTGCTGTTGCTGCTTCTGTGTCTGTTGTCGTTGCTGTAGTGGTTGTTGTTGTTGTTGTTTTTGTTTTGCTTGCTGTTGCTGAGGCTGATGCTGTGGTTGCTGAGACGGTTGTTGTGGCTTTTGAAGCTGTTTCTGTGTCTGCTTCTTTGACTGCTGCTTCTGAGGCTGCTGCTGGTCTGGGAGTGGTTTTTGTTCCTGAGGAGGCTCCTGATGTTGCGAAGCTTGCTCTTGGAGCGCTTGTTGGCGGGTGCGCTGTTCAAGAGCAGCTATGCGCTCCTTCTCCCGTCTTGCCTGCTGCTTCTTCTTGAGCGCTTCAACCAGCTCTATGAGCGAAGAGATCTGCTCCGTTAACGCCTCGATTTGCTGGTCCTCTTCCTCGTCAGACAGCTCGACTATCTCGCCACTGACGTAACGTCCTTCTCCTTCTACTGACATGTATGAGATGTTATCAGCATCTGCGTCAGCGGCGTTTTCTTCGCCTGTTAGCCTGGCGTCCTGATCGTTTGGCTTGTCGGCGGCGATCGCTCCATCAGCCTCTTCGACGTGCCTGTCATCCGTCTCAGCTTCGTCGTCGCCTTCTTCGTTGTCGTTGCTTTCGCTATTGTCCTCATCATCGTTAGAGGAGCTATCCAGCTGCCTCTGTATTTTGGCCTGAGCCGAAGCCTTGGCTGAACGCCCGCGCCCTCCTATTTTCTTGGCAGCTTCTATATCAGAGGTGCGCTTCTTAACTATTAGGTTTGGTTTGTACCTAATGTGGCGCCTTTTCTTCAGAGGATCTTGTTCATCGACAGATGCCGGTCCTGCATTTTTCCCTTTAATAGGGCTTGATGTCTTTGCAGTTGCCATGCTGCTGGTTACGTTCTCGGCACGTGCCGATGACGATGTTGTTGTAGTTGTCGTTGCTGTTGTTGTTGATATTGCCACTTTGGGCTTTACTTGTCCTGCTGCTGCTGCTGCTGTTGTTGTTGGTTTTTGGGCTTTGGACTGCCCTGCTACCGTTGCTCTTAGTGCTTGGCCTGATGGCCCCGCTACTTGACTGTCGGATGACACATCACCTGATGTTCCTCCAACTGTCTTCCTTGTTGTTGGGGGACCATCTTTCGATGTCCCCGTTGGTTTTCCCATCTCTCTTTCTAGTTGCTCTCGATTTCTGTTCACCTTCTCCCAGAAATTGTTTAAAAAAAAGATTGGACCACAGTGGGGCTCGAACCCACGCCGTTCAGATCCTTCGTCTGCCACTCTACCACCTAGGCTAACTTGCCACTTGAAAATGGTAGGTTGAATTAACTATTTAACACACTCGCGTCTCTATATTAAATGATCCCTGTGAAAGCCGCCAACGATGTGCACTCTTCCACGGTTGCTGAACGACTGACCAATTATGCCCTCTTCAGCCAACAGTGCACAACATCTCCTTGATTTCCATCCTAGTATCTCCTCCCTTAGAAGAAACCTCTATTCAAATCTTCCATAAACCCCTACTCTTTAGTTTTAAGATAGAATAAGATCAATTTATGTTAAAGTCAAGTTATTTAATAAATATTATTATCAATATTAATGAGCTTGAATTAAGCAAATAAATATAAATAAATAAACTTTTGAGCAGAAATTAAGCAGCGCATCTTCAGTGCACTTACCAGTTCTGAAGAAAAGAGACAAGCCTTCCTTTCATAGAATCACGAGATAGGTCTACAGTTGTTAGAATTGGATCGATCCCCTTTTTCACTATTAAAACAAATATGCGAACTAGGGTGCCGACAGTTCGTAATTCCAGGTTCCAGCATGCTCTAATGTGTTCGCAGCTGCATTTATAAAAAAATATTAAATACAGTATTATGAAAATATGGTGAAAAACTAAACAAGTCATATGGTGGTCGGATAATAATCTAAGGTCAGCGGTTGTACTTTATAAAGCTTCATTTGTATTAAGCATAAGTCTAGCATATATGTGGTCTATACAGGTTTTCGATTCAAAAGAAAATCTAGTAGATATGTTTATGCATCACTATTAGTTTAATAGGAAAAAAGCAATTTTGCAGCGCCTGACGAAAAGTTATATTGCTAAAAGAGCTTTTCATATAATTCTGCATTATTGACTGTGTCCAAAGCCTTGGAAAAGTAAAGTAACACTAAAAAATTACTTCATCCCTATCCAACGCCTGCCTTTTAATTCAATGAAGCCGTGATAAAACTATGTTTCTCACGAGAACCGGATTGCTTTGGTGTGAGCATAGTATTTGGCGTAAGATAGTCAATGATTTGTTTTTGAAAAATTCTTTCAAAAACTTTAAAAAAAAAGGATAAAATTGAGATTGGTTTAAATTCCTCACATTTCGCGTTTTAAGGGACAGGTAAGATTTTAACCATTTTCCATTGATTAAGAAACTCGCCCGACGTCAAAATTGTATTAAAGAAAATGCCTTGCAGCGGAATTTTGGCTATCTTCGCTGTTTAGTAGCCTTAAAAAATTTTATTTTTATATCATCAGCACTGGCTGTGTATCTACTAACATATTCTGTCTCTCACCTCGGCAGGCTTCTCTTCTGGACCTAAAGCCTTGGGTTGATCATTTTACCCTTTGTTAGAATTTTCTTACATCAATCCTGCCGGTAAAACTCTCGATAGACTCGACCGCTCACTTCTCGTGCTCTCTTCTTTTCTTCCTAAGAATTCGGCGTTAATTCCTCCGTGTTTGCCCGTAGAGCTTCCGGGCTGCTTTTTCAGTAGCTTTTGTTAAAGTCTGCAGCGTTGCCTGGTGGGCCTCATTTTTCGCTGCATGCGCCAACCGTCACACGGAACAAACAATCACTCACAACAAAAATTCTTCCAAAGCAACGAATCAAGTTTTAATCCGAACCATTCAAGGTCTTGTTTAACATCTCTTATGTCATCCTAAATTCATCTGAGCCTGGAGAAAAGAACAACAACACAAAGAACAATTGAGACATTTTTGGGTGTCTCACCTTTCTTCAAGCAGATAGACAAGGACTGTAATAAACAGCAAAGGACTCAAGACACTTCCTCGGTGAACGCTGACTTCACCATTTGTCGTGGGTGGCAATGCTACAATGGATGGAGTCCTTGCTTGTTTACCCAGACGGTGCAGGTTCAATCCTCACTCGGGGAGAAATAATTTTTTTCTTTTCAGCATACCTCTCAGCTTATGCTGGACGTCGCCCATGAGACTAAGCAATGAAAAACAAAAATCAACTCGCTCTCAATCCATTGTACCAAAACAATTTTTTCCTATATTTCAGTTCCTTCATACTAGCGTCATGCAACACCTGTTGCATTTAAAATAAAATGTGCCTTACAGACATATAGTTAAAATATTATTATAAATGGACCTACAATTTAACTTTAAACCAACAACAGTTCACTTTGTTTTTGCTGAATATTTCAATGTCATCAGCATAAGCAAGTTATTGAAAGAACCTTTGATACAATGTACCAGCAGTGTTAAGATGCGGTTTTCGTAAAATCATCCATCATTCATCATCCATAATCCATTATCAACTATCCATTATCCATTATCCATTATCCATTATCCATTATCCATTATCCATCATCCATTATCCATTATCCATTATCCATCATCCATTATCCATTATCCATTATCCGTTATCCATTATCTATTACCATTATCCATTATCTATTATACATTATTCATTATCCATTATCCATTATCCATTATCCATTATCCATTATCCATTATCCATTATCCATTATCCATTATCCATTATCCATTATCCATTATCCATTATCCATTATAGATTATCCATTATACATTATCCAATATCCATTATCCATTATCCATTATCCATTATCCATTATCCATTATCCATTATATATTATCCATTATCCATTATCCATTATCCATTATCCATTATCCATTATCCAAAATCCATTATCCATTATCCATTATCCATTATCCATTATCCATTATCCATTATCCATTATCCATTATCCATTATCCATTATCCATTATCCATTATCCATTATCCATTATCCATTATCCATCATCCATTATCCATTATCCATTATCCATTATCCATTATCCATTATCCATTATCCATTATCCATTATCCATTATCCATTATCCATTATCCATTATCCATTATCCATTATCCATTATTCATTATCTATTATCCATTATCCATTATAAATTATCCTTTATTATTTATCCATTATCCATTATCCATTATCCATTTTTCACTATCCATTATCCATTATCCATTATCCATTATTCATTATTCATTATCCATTATCCATTATCCATTATCCATTATCCATTATCCATTATCCATTATCCATTATCCATTATCCATTATCCATTATCCATTATCCATTATCCATTATCCATTATCCATTATCCATTATCCATTATCCATTATCCATTATCCATTATCCATTATCCATTATCCATTATCCATTATCCATTATCCATTATCCATTATCCATTATCCATTATCCATTATCCATTATCCATTATCCATTATCCATTATCCATTATCCATTATCCATTATCCATTATCCATTATCCATTATCCATTATCCATTATATATTATCCATTATCCATTATCCATTATCCATTATCCATTATATATTATCCATTATCAATTATCCATTATCCATTATCCATTATCCATTATCCATTATCCATTATATTTCCATTATCCATTATCCATTATCCATTATATTATCCATCATCCATCATCCATCATCCATCATCCATATCCATCATCCATCATCCATCATCCATCCATCATCCATCATCCATCATCCATCATCCATCATCCATCATCCACATCCATCATCCATCAACCATCATCCATCATCCATCATCCATCATCCATCATCCATCATCCATCATCCATCATCCATCATCCATCATCCATCATCCATCATCCATCATCCATCATCCATCATCCATCAGCCATCATCCATCATCCATCATCCATCATCCATCATCCATCATCCATCATCCATCATCCATCATCCATCATCCATCATCCATCATCCATCATCCATCACCATCATCCATCATCCACATCCATCATCCACATCATCATCCATCATCCATCATCCATCATCCATCATCCATCATCCATCATCCATCATCCATCATCCATCATCCATCATCCATCATCCATCATCCATCATCCACACCTCATCCATCATCCATCTCCATCATCCATCATCCATCATCCATCATCCATCATCCATCATCCATCATCCATCATCCATCATCCATCATCCATCATCCATCATCCATCATCCATCATCCATCATCCATCATCCATCATCCATCATCCATCATCCAGCATCCATCATCCATCATCCATCATCCATCATACCATCATCCATCATCCATCATCCACATCCATCATCCATCAGCCATCCATCATCCATCATCCATCATCCATCATCCATCATCCATCATCCATCATCCATCATCCATCATCCATCATCCATCCATCCATCATCCATCATCCATCCATCACCATCATCCATCATCCATCATCCACATCCATCATCCATCATCCATCATCCATCATCCATCAGCCATCATCCATCATCCATCATCCATCATCCATCATCCATCATCCATCATCCATCATCCATCATCCATCATCCATCATCCATCATCCATCATCCATCATCCATCATCCATCATCCATCATCCATCATCCATCATCCATCATCCATCATCCATCATCCATCATCCATCATCCATCATCCATCATCCATCATCCATCATCCATCATCCACATCCATCATCACCATCATCCATCATCCATCATCCATCATCCATCATCCATCATCCATCATCCATCATCCATCATCCATCATCCATCATCCATCATCCATCACCATCATCCATCATCCATCATCCATCATCCATCATCCATCATCCATCATCCATCATCCAGCATCCATCATCCATCATCCATCATCCATCATCCATCATCCATCATCCATCATCCATCATCCATCATCCATCATCCATCACCATCATCCATCATCCATCATCCTCATCCATCATCCATCATCCATCATCCATCATCCATCATCCATCATCCATCACCCATCATCCATCATCCATCATCCATCATCCATCATCCATCATCCATCATCCATCATCCATCATCCATCATCCATCATCCATCATCCATCATCCATCAGCCATCATCCATCATCCATCATCCATCATCCATCATCCATCATCCATCATCCATCATCCATCATCCATCATCCATCATCCATCATCCATCATCCATCATCCATCATCCATCATCCATCATCCATCATCCATCATCCATCATCCATCATCCATCATCCATCATCCATCATCCATCATCCATCATCCATCATCCATCATCCATCATCCATCATCCCATCATCCATCATCCATCATCCTTCATCCATCATCCATCATCCATCATCCATCATCCATCATCCATCATCCATCATCCATCAGCCATCATCCATCATCCATCATCCATCATCCATCATCCATCATCCATCATCCATCATCCATCATCCATCATCCATCATCCATCATCCATCACATCATCCATCATCCATCATCCATCATCCATCATCCATCCATCATCCATCATCCATCTCATCCATCATCCATCATCCATCACCATCATCCATCATCCATCATCCATCATCCATCATCACCCATCATCCATCATCCATCATCCATCATCCATCATCCATCATCCATCATCCATCATCCATCATCCATCATCCATCATCCATCATCCATCATCCATCATCCATCATCCATCATCCATCATCATCTCATCATCCATCATCCATCAATCATCATTATCATTATCCATTATCCATTATCCATTATCCATTATCCATTATCCATTATCCATTATCCATTATCCATTATCCATTATCCTTATCCATTATCCATTACCATTATCCATTATCCATTATCCATTATCCATTATCCATTATCCATTATCCATTATCCATTATCCATTATCCATTATCCATTATCCCATTATCCATATCCATTATCCATTATCCATTATCCATTATCCATATCCATTATCCATATCCATTATCCATTATCCATATCCATTATCCATTATCCATTATCCATTCATCCATTATCCATTCCATCATCCATCATCCATCCATCCATCCATCATCCATCATCCATCATCCACATCCATACCATCATCCATCATCCATCATCCATCATCCATCATCCATCATCCATCATCCATCATCCATCACCCATCATCCATCATCCATCATCCATCATCCATCATCCATCAGCCATCATCCATCATCCATCATCCATCATCCATCATCCATCATCCATCATCCATCATCCATCATCCATCATCCATCATCCATCATCCATCATCCATCATCCATCATCCATCATCCATCATCCATCATCCATCATCCATCATCCATCATCCATCATCCATCATCCATCATCCATCAACCATCATCCATCATCCATCATCCATCATCCATCATCCATCATCCATCATCCATCATCCATCATCCATCATCCATCCATCATCCATCATCCATCATCCATCATCCATCATCCATCATCCATCATCCATCATCCATCATCCATCATCCATCCATCATCCATCATCCATCATCCATCATCCATCATCCATCATCCATCATCCATCATCCATCATCCATCATCCATCATCCATCATCCATCATCCATCATCCATCATCCATCATCCATCATCCATCAT